>OZ020280.1:9196179-9227897 GCA_963971205.1 Aethes cnicana
AAGCCTGTGGTGCCATCGGCAAACACTAGACATTATCTTTTGTCTTGGCATAGCTGGGTATAAGCACGACGCAACTTATGAGGCGCGCGGCGAAGCACATAAGCCGTTGACGCAGAGTCTATTATAGCTTATTCCACTCGCTTTCTAAGTTTTTTTGTGTACATTTGTACCTAGAGATCTTCTACTATCTAAGTCCCGCGCCTTTACATTTCAAAACGCTTCAATGTATTTAAAAAGCACCACCAACACTCTTAACACATGTGTGCGTGCTGAGACAGCCATCCACTATGCGTTGAGAGTGTTGGTGGTGCTTTTTAAATAATGATGAAAAAATTGAAGCGTTTTGAAACGTGAAGGCCGGGACTTTAGATAATAGAAGATCTCTACCTACATTCAATTCAAATATTTATTTTATTTAATCGTATGGCAATATGGTTACAGAGTAAATCTTTATTGCAATCATATGGTACCTAATCACTTAATTTTGCAAGAAAAAGAAAAGTCAAAAAATTCATGTTTTGTTTGTGGATTCAAGATTCCGTGTCGATACAAAACACGTAAAAATGTTTTCAAATTTTTTTCCAGAAAACATCCCTGAAAAACGAGTGTTAATTATACTCAATAAAAAAGTATGATTATCATTATCGACTACCAGCGATGTGTTGAGCTGGCTCAACAAAGTTCATTTAAGGATAATATCGCTAGAGAAGACGGTCGTTTTCAGGGTTTCTTCTTAGTTGAGTGGCCGGTAGAATGTTGGATTAATAGATTTAATTTCAGCTCTTAATTATTTTACATCACCCTTGGCCATAAAGTGGGATTTTCTGCCTGCTACGCGGAGAGAAAATCTCACTTCTTGGCCAAGGCAAGACGTAAAACTTTTGACAAACCACGGGTGGTAATGTACTATTATTATACATCACATATTTTTATAACTTCAATATTTAACATAGGTAGATATAACTACCTAAAGTACCTAACGAATGTAGAATTGTTTATTCGTAAAATTCTACATTTCGCACATGTAGGTATGTTACTGTGTACATTAATTGCCTTTGCGGTCAAAGGGTAACATTGCGGGCAGTTAGGTGTTTTCCCCATTCGTATTGGCAGGCATTACCTGTCTGCCTTCTAGGCGACAAAGCTTAAAATGCGGGGGCGACACGGCACGAAGGGAAGCGTAATGGCTTTCCGCCTAATTAAATAATTTGTTTCTTTTACGATCGAGCCCTTTTAATGGCGTTCAAGATTAAATGACTGCCAAAACGATTACGTTTATTATTAAGTGCAAATAATCAAGCGATTTACTCAGTCGATGTAAATGTTGTAAAATGTTTGAAGCAATATAGTTAAAATGCCCATAACCTCTTAAGTCGGTGATAAATTTTAGTCATAAGAAATAATGGTACTTTGCTTCATTATATAAAATTACCTTTTAAGAGTGGAGCGTGGATAAAGCATGTAACGGTTAGGTACATTTGACTTTTTAATGCCACATTACGCATTTCGTGAAGTATACGACTGGTACTTTACGTCTTTAAGCTGCGCTCGTTACATTTCATATGGTAAAAAGTTTCTGTATAGAATGACATCACTGCGACCATATTTAAGGTTTACCCGCCATTTGTACGATTTTGATTTGGTCGATGTTGTTGGTGAATGCAACTATAGCATTCACCAACCAATGTAATTTAACCCTTCGTATGCCGTGTCCGTATCCGTACCAAAATTTTGACATGATTTTTGTATGCTCGAACGCACTAGTATTTTGTGATACGAAAGGTTGATTTTACGTCTTGTCTTGTCAGCCTTTTGTACAATTGAACTCGTGTCCGTATAGCATATGGTAGGTATCTGCAATTTCTTTCATAGTGTCAATTTACCGATAATTCCAGGCTGAGCGACAGCAACCGCTTCGGCGGCAGCTGCGTAGTGCACGGGTCGGGCGAGGGCGGCGCGCTGACCGGCGCGGCGGAGGAGCTGAGTCCGGTGCCGGACCCGCCGCCCGGGTTCAGCCACTCGGGCTGCCCGCCCGAGGTGCACCGCACCTGCTTCTGCGTGCGCTTCATCGCGGAGCACACGAGGATGCTCGAAGACTCCACTAAGGTTCGACTTTAGGAGTAGTCTATCATTTAAACTTGGGTTGAGTCAAATAACAGATGAGGGTATTAGGTTCCTTAGGCAGTAACTCCTACTAACTGACATAACAGATGAGGGTATTATATGCCTTAGGACGTAACTCCTAATATTCGACTGACGATGACAATGCACAGCCGAAACCACTGGTCGTAGGAAGCTGAAATTTGGCATGTAGGTTTCGTGGGATGTGCGTAAGGAGCACAAAGAGAGGAATTCCCGAAAATTGTTTGTTTGTCCTTCCTTCGCCGTCGAGACGACTAGACCAATTTGGATGAAATTTGGAACGGAGATAGTTCGAGATCCTGGGAATAAAATAGGATACTTTTTATCGCGATATTTCCACGGGAAGAGATTTTCTACGGCTCGAACGAGTTCTTCAAAACTTCTTTATCTATATGTGTAGTATCATCGGGTACGCAAATTCTAAGTCGGGACGCGGGACGAAGTCGCGGGCAAAGGCTAGTAATTTAGATTTCTCAAATGTTACAATTAGATCCAAGTAAATACTTAAGAGGTCGCAGAGCTCGGCGATTGAGTACCTACACCTATTGACACGATGCATTTCTGCGCGTATTATCTACAAGTTTAATTCCCAACAGGTAAAGGAGGACTGGAAGTACGTGGCGATGGTGCTGGACCGGCTGTTCCTCTGGATCTTCACGCTGGCCGTGCTGGTGGGCACGGCCGGCATCATCCTGCAGGCGCCCACGCTCTACGACGACCGCGTGCCCATCGACAAGCACTTCAACCAGATCGCCACCTCGACGCTCGTGCGCTGCCCGCCGCCAGCGTAAGGCAACCGGTACACGCTCGGTGTTCTATGAATTCAGTCCGAAATGGATGACAGATTAATGGAATTTATGGAATTTGTGTCCGTAATCTTGTTTTAAACTTCCACGCCAACGACGCATATATCGGTACCGCGCAGGTCACACGCCAACGATGAGGTGGTAACTTTTTTCAATACTCTGCACCATCAGTAAGCGGGTTAGACGATAAATCTGGCGTCAATCTTACCATACTGATGGACTGAACTGATGAAACACTGAGCGCCTAACCGTTGTCTAAACTAACGACTCGCTGTGATTGCCCTGAACCAGTCTTGCGTTTGGTCGTTGAAACCAACTGATTTGAATGATGAGTTTGGATTAGTGTGACATTCCTGTCACACTAATTCAAACCAACCAACCTAATTCTAGACTATTCTAGGGAAATAGTTTGGTCCTACACAATTGTAGAGAATTGTGGAGGCGCGGGACTTCCTATAGTAGATTATCTCTATTTTTTGATGTGACAGTGTCAATGCCTCTTTGGTTTGAATGTCGATTCACAGCTCTCATAGTGTCGTTTTTATTCTTTTACATCACCCTTGGCCATAAAGTGGGATTTTCTGCCCGCTACGCGGAGGGAAAATCTCACTTCTTGGCCAAGGCAAGACGTAAAACTTTTGACAAACCACGGGCGGTAATTCGTAAAGCCCCAGATCGCATATTTATGGCCCTCACCTTCGGTTCGGGCCACAGAAACCTGCGATCTGGGACATTTACGAATTCACCACCCTAGGTCTGTAATGTACTATTACTAACTAGGTAAATAATATGATTTAATATCGCAAAGAACAAAAAACTTTGAATCGCCATCCCAACCAAGCGGCATTCACAACTAGCCCGCTGGTGGTCATAAGGTTCAATTTCGCAGACAGAAAAAATACCGTCGGAAACGAATCGCAAACGTATGGCCAAACGCAATAGGGTAATAGCAGTATAACAGGACAGTCACAGAAGCGTCGTAAGAGACCTAACGCACACCCGTCCCGCCCGGCACGTGTTCTATTCCACGACACGTATACATCTTGTATGTATTAGACTAATTAAGGATCTCTTGTATTTCTTAAGCTCTGCACTTATCTTAACCCCAATACGTTAAGTGTTAATCTGTCGTTTCATTATAATTTCTGACTAATCCTGGCTGACATGACCGTTATTTATGGGTGAAAACGTTAATTTTCATTGGAAAGCATGACAATAATGTGTAGCAAATGTTTTGTGCCCCGACTGCATTTTATATTGTTCGGAATATAGGATTTTCAATAAAGCTTAGCGGTTGGGAAAACAGAGAGTACAAATAAACCGCTTGAAAGGTTCGTGCGCGTTTCCTGCAATGAAGGATTATATGCGGTTCAAATTAATCTTTGGATACCTCATCGATAGGTTTATCTGCCCCGGGACATAAAGTTAAATGATGTGTTGAAACTGTCGTGGCGCGAACTACTACTATTTGATAAATATTTACGACTACATGTAAGGGCGAAGTCTGGCCACTTTAAGAACCGTTTACCTTTCACTTCCGCGAACACCAACATTACTTAAGGACATTTTCCAGTACTTAACGTTTTTAGATAAGTACCTATAGGTACATAACTAGGTCTTATTTTTAGCGCAAGTGACGATTCGGCGGTTAATTTATACTTAGTATTGTGGTATTGTTCATTGATTGATATACTTCGTAAGGTATAATAAAAACGGAACACCACCAAATGTATATTGTCTGTGTTCAAGTAATGGACTTCGAATAGCGTAGCCCCCTCAGCCGAAAGCGGCTCCGCTCGACATCGCAACTATCTATACGTAATATCCTATTCGCACCTCGCTTATAAGATTGAATTAAGAGCGCGTATTTGTTTCGTACCATACCGACCTAAATGTTAGCAAATAAGTAGGACATCGAAATCTAAATAGAATAGGAAAAATAAGCAATTATCATCACTCGATAAATGACTCAATTTTCGAATAGGTAACTTCTTCAATCTTCTAAGCAATTTCACATTTGTCGTAGAATAGAACATGTACATTAAAGTAATAATATCGATTTTATTATTTATAAGAGATATGTAGTTTGAAATCAGTATGCCGCCATGGACTAAAGTTTATTAAGACATATATGAATTTTATTTATATTCAAATTATTATATACAATGAAACACAAAGTGAACGACAGGAAATAACAATGTATTTTTTTCAATAAACATACATGACATTGTTGTACACATCCATAAGGCTATGGATAGACGGGAACCCGCGAGACGCCCACTTAGCATGTAAACAATTACCCTTATGATAATAAGTACAATATTAAATTTAATTTAAGCAATTGCTCAATTCATAAAATAAAAACAGTAAATTACAATAATATTTAAACAGATTATTTCAACTTCGTAGGCTTTGTCATGAAACTAGATGATGTTTATTTTATCATCATTACGCCTAATATCGATACGATAATAAAACCTAGGAAACTAGGTACCTACCTACACTGCCTAGCGCCTCCGGTCGGAAGTTAATTTTGCATTAGCGTGTAACTATAATGTCGTAACTTCTATTTAGTTCTAGATTCTAGATATTTTATTTCCAAATAATTGTAAACAGATCGCGTGAAATTGTAAGACAGGATATTGTCTTGATATATTTGGAATTCATTAAAGATTCAAATGGTCTCAATTTAACTGCATTTCATGTTAAGACCTAATTAAAACCTCAGACGAAACAAATTTTGACGCCATCTGTGCTACAGGAATATGTACTATTTCTAATCTACTTTGAATATATACTTTCATTAAAATAGAGCAATGTTTGGAAATGTTTTGGAAAAGTTTAAACAAATGGTGCCAAATTTTTTGGTCAGGAATTGAAATTTAAGTCTGTATTTAATTCTCATTAAATACACAAGTAAAACGACAATTTTAAATAATATATTTGTACAAAATTAAAAAGAATACACTAAAAATATTCGTATTAAAAACACTTTTCGTGTTATTTATAAAACGAGGAATAATTGTATGAATTCTGGATATACAAGCACTGTTTAGTGCAGAAGAATGCGTTAAATGTAAAAGTGGGATACGCAGTCGGTTCGATCGGCTTGTGTAGTGTTGGAGTTCTTAGTGACCCCGGTATGGAAAACAAACCAAAATTAGAACAATTTATAATAAGCACGTTGGACTGCTCACAGTAGAGTAGCGCAGCTCAATTGTAGAATAATAAGTTTGTAATTACGTGTTTATATTGTTAATAAAATCGTTATATATAGAAGGTTCGCGTTTAATTGCATAAAATGCGTTTCCCTAAAACAACGTTGAATTTTATATTGGTTGGCAAAGGAGCAAACAGGCCATCAGGTGGTAATTTCTCACTGCGGCCCATGGAGTTAAGAAAAAAAAAAACATGCATCCACACTAATATTATAAATACGAAAGTATGTCTGTCTGTCTGTTATCTCTTCACGCTTAAACCAATCAAGACCAATAGAGATGATATTTAGAATGGAGGTAGTTGGAGTCCCGGGAAACGACATAGGCTACTTTTTATCCCGGGAATACGCATAATTTCCGATGGAACGCGTTAACCGAATTCCACGCGAACGAAGTCGTGGGCTATAACTATAAATAATGTTACATCATCAATCATCATTGTATATTTAATTTCAATCTTAATATATCTAAAAGAGAGAGTATAATTAAAGTGTTTGTCTTACAAAATAACATGAATGACATACCCACCTATATAACCAAGGTGTGACATCATGATTCAGGATCATTTGATGATCGATGTTAAATGAATATTATGAGAATTACAACAAACTTAAAAAAAAAACTTAACTATTAAATTAATAACTTGTACTTTAAGTTTCGAGGCGGTATCACACTATCAGTCGAACTAAAACAAAATTATAGTACCTACCTAATTAAAATTAAATTAAAATGTATACTTACTTCCCTGTGTTCAATAAGTCGGGATCATCAAAGAAGTCTTGAGCGTCTTTATTAGATTCGAGCTCATCTAAACTCTTCATGACCATTTCGTTTACTTTTATCTCTTCCATTATGTTCTTGACGCTTTCTGCCGAATTGTCGATACTGTTGCTATCCGGCATGACGTCAAATAAGGACCCGTATTGAGCCGCTATTTCTTCTATAGTCAATGGCTTTTCTGTTGTAGTACTTGTAGTCGTTGTTCGTCTCCTTTTCATCAGTTTAGGTTTAACCGTAGCAACCTCTTTCGGTTTTTCTTTTTCATTATATTTATGAGACTTTCCTTCTTCGACGTTCTTACTCGTCTTTTCCTTCTTTTGATCTCCTTTCGATTTTTCTTTTTTTCCATCTCCTTCCGGCTTTTCTTTTGCGCTAGTTTTAGATTCTGGTTTTTCACTCGAATTTTCAGAGGATGAAGATTCTCTCGTGGTGAGAGGAGGCCTATGCCCAGCAGTGGGATGCAAATAGGTTGTAGTGGTTGTGGTGGTGGTGGAAGATCCTCTACTTTCCTTAAATACTTTGTTGGCGTATTCATGGAAATCTTTTGGATAGGCGTCAGCATCTTTCCACAATTTGCCTGATCCGTCTTTGGATTGCTTGCTCAGTTTGCGCATGATCTCTTGTACTTTGTAATCGTCCTCAGTCGTCCGATCTTCCTCATTCGCATCCAGGATATCTAAAATCTGATCAAGGATATGGCTGATCTTTCTAGCGTCTGCCGTATTCTTGTGTCTGTGTTCAATTTCGTGTAATATTTTGATGTCGTTCCAAATGCTCTCAACTGATGGCTCCGACGTCTGTAGTTCAATAGCTTTAAATTTTTCTTTTACTTCATTTGAGAGCTCTTTTAATTGCTTTCTCAACAAATCACTTATTTCAGTCAAACGTTCCGTTTCGTTTCGTAGTGCAGATTTAATGCTTTCCAGTTGATCATGGGCGTGATCCTTGCTAAGGACGTCGCAGAGCACTGGGTCCACATCCTGTATGGACGAGCCGACTTGCCGGTTCTCTATGTTAGTGAGAACGGGCATAGGTTTTTGGGTGAATATTTCTTGTACGGGAGGCAGTGCGAGCTCTGTTTCAACCACGGCTGCCGGCTGTTCGACCGGCGCCGTGGCGTCTTTACATCTACTATCATATTCTGACTGGTCACCGAATATGCCTAGGGACAATGCCTGTTCAACTGCCAACAAGGTGCAATCTATGGTCTCCTTCACGTCGTATATAACGTCATTCAGAAGTTTCCCGAAACTGTCTTCCACTGTGGACACCGCGCCGCGAAATTCATCAAAGAATGACGCAGATGTCTGCAAGAGAATATATTTTCAAAAATTACATAATCTAATGCAATAATTACATTCAAATCTCGTAAATCACAAGCCACTTACCTGTAGGACGAGCAGAGACGTTATTATCGTTAACACTTTCATAATAAAGACAAATTTAAATTTATTTTTTAATCCGGGGCCATTACAACACGCGGCCATCGAGCTTTACAGATACATCGCAATTGAAGCCGATTACAACGTTGTTTGCTCAATCAAGAAAGACACGCGTCACAGAACAAAAAGCAGCTGTGTCAATATTTGCTGTCACGCCACGCTATTAGCTCCGTTTAAACTAGATTAGCAGACGCAATGTTACATCGAAAATAGCCAAATTTTCGATATAAGATTGCATTTCGAAAATTGACAGAAAAGTAAACCTTATAGAGCGGGCGAGGATGTAAGGACATAGACAAATAAACAACTTCTCCAAGGGAGTAATTTCTATATTTTTATCGTTCACCTTATATTAAAATAAGTTATCACAAACTATATTCTTTTATATTAATATAAAAACGAGATGTCGAGTGTCCAATGGTAAAAAATCGCTGCGTACTTTACAAAAGGTTCAACTACGATGTAAACTTTACAAAATAAATTATTGTCAGTTAATTTTGTACATGAACTGACCGTTCTCATTTCCATCAATCTTGGAATAGAGTTTAATATAAGACAGTTAAATGCTACTTGCGAAATGACTATTACTATTGTTTGCTGAGATAATTTTATACTTGAACATTATACTTGATTTAATGATATAAAGTATTTATTAGGTTAGGCAAACATACATATTGATACAGATTTTTAAAAGCCCAATTTGAAATGCAGATATTCCTTATACAGTCCGTCAGCACTCGCCAGCCTACCACCTAACTAATCAGTATGCAAATTGGCACTTTTTGAGCAAACTTTACGTTACCCATACATAAACTTTACTCGTTCCCTTACTAACTATCATGCATACCTACCTAAACATCTACATTGATTTCGTTTAAATCTTACAACAATAAATACAAAATTACGTCGCTTAAAAAGGTACGCGAGTGGCTTTAAATTAATATGACATTGATTCATAAGATATAAAACTTTGCTTAGTCAATGTAAAAATAAAATATTTGGATTAAAATTGATAATTCAATATGAAGAACTCTAAAAATATAAAACTGTAAAATCAATAAACAAATAATATAATATAACGCATGTGGAATGTAACAAGTGCATCCACGGTGAGATTAGATTTTTTTAATTAGCACTAGGAAATATCACTAAATATTGCTTCACAATTTTACAAGCTGTCACACAGTTGCTAAGAAGCAATGTATTTCAATTATTTCGGGCACGAGTTTCGTACAAGGACAGCTCAATAGATAAAATAGTGACTTGAATATAGAGCTAAAAAAAAACGAAGTCTGGTTCTTCAAAATTATACACAGATCGAATGACCTAGTTATTTTGTTTTCATTTGCTAACGCTCAAAACTCAGCAGCAGCTTTAAGCATGGCAACTATAGACTGTTATCACCAGCATATGTCAAGCCCTTGTTTCTTTCTTTTGTTCTTATAAAAACCTTTCATTCGAGCTCTATTACCAGCTTCATTATACGAAACTCGAAGTCTACAGCAGTCATGGATGTTGATGGTTTCTTACCAAAGGGTTAAAATTAAAAGAAGCTACATATGTAGATCATGAGAACTGAATGGTGTTATTATTTGTGACCACGGAGCGCAGAGCCACCAGCTGTTTGACGCGGCACTGCATGAATGATGTCATATACGTATATGTAATTTATAGTTTTATTATACTACCTATTCTATAATCGCGTTATACGCGTTTCCCGAAAGCCTATTAATCATTCTAATATTAGTGTTTTAACATTAAATGATCACCAAAACGACTAATATTAATCTACTAATGAAACTTTCCGAAATGCGGCAAAGATGTTTCGTACTCTTAGGTATAATACAGCTTAGCTATAATACAAACTATCATAGGCTAGATATCCTGAAGACGCCGCATCAATAACAGGTTTCTACATTAAATTATTAAAGAAGAAAGAGTACAGTTAACATTAATGTTAAGTTTATAATAGCTAAACATGTACAGGTTTAAGATCTTTTTCATTTTATTTTATATATAATTCAATTGAAAGAATCCTGCCAAAAATAACGGAGCAAGGGGGCCACGGCAGGCTGCGTGACAAGGATAGAGATACGTTCACGCTGCGGGAATAACCGTGCCAGCATGTTTTAGACGTCTAGTATGGTTGACATAACTATATGCGGTTGACAAATTTCTTATATGTAAAAAGAGTGGGTCGCTCGGCTAAGCGAAGTCTTCAGAATCTCCAGTCTATGCAGCCCATAGCAACTGTAGCAACCCCAGTAGGTTGACGAGAAAGACAAATTAGAAACGTTTCGATCCACGTATTTTTTAAATAAGGTAGAGGAAATGTTACTGTGTTGTATTGTAACTTAAAAAATAAAAGAGTATAGAGAGAAATAGTTCGCGTAAAATTAATAAAAAAACAGGCAGCGCTGCGATCTATCAAGAATTACTTAAATTTATAGTCTGAATCGAAATCAATGAAATGCATTTTCACAACCTCAATGCCAAGATCCAATTTATTTTTTAACGATAACGTATATTCTTTTAAAATGTTAACATTCATAAAAATGGGCAAGTACGAGTAGATAGCGCGACAGGGCCCCGTATACTTCAATTCTATAAAACTCTAAACATACAGTTCCCTTGGCGGTTATAATGGTTCTTTACATTTGATTTTGTTTTGAACATAAACCTCCACGTGTAGGTAACCGAGATATAGGGAATTTCCAGAGAAGCTAAAAACGTCCGAAAATTTCATTCTTAAAAACAAAACCCCATAACAGGGGTCAAAGATGCAGTTTTAAAAATGTAAATATCACGCACAATACTTTTATGACAATATAAATATTTTATATTCTGACGAAGAGGCATTATTCATTTACAATAGTATAAATGAACAGATATAGTTGTTTTGAATTTATACCTGACTATAATCGAACACCTGATACTTATAATGAATATTTTCTCCGCCAAATCCGAAACAATGATATGCAATATGCATGCATCGCAATACTCGTATCGATATGTCACGTTCCATCCAAACAATAATTATAAAATAGTGAATTAATTGTAAAATATAGCTGTCTATAAAATAAACGAAACAAACGAGATCACTTAGATTTTTACAATTTACACACTCGCGTGACTTGTGACTGGGAAGGATAGGCGATATCCGTCCTACGTGCGAATGAGTATCTTACGACACAACTTAGAAGGCGCGCGGCGAAGCACTTGAAGCCGTTGACGCAGAGACTATATTGCTTAATCCACGGACCTTCTAAATTGTGTAAACCTGTAAGCACCATAGCCTCTCATTCACGCACGATGCATTCAGGAAGCGTCATCCATTCGTTGTGTCATGGGGTTTCTTCGTCAGTTGGGTTGGTGGTCGAGTGTTCCTCTCTTTGCGGGGGGAGGGGGGCGAGTGTCTCCTCCCTTTTGGGGGGTAAAGGGGCTACGTTGAGCTTTGGCAGGGGGGGTATGGGGGGCACGGACACTTCGCTGGGTGCAGCGCTCGTGGAGCTGGGAGTGGAGAAACCGTTTACCATCCTTTGGTAGTGCGGCTTCCATTTGTTGGCTGGCGGCGTGTAGTTCAAATGGTCGTATTCCATTTCTGAAAACGGAATGAGTGTGTTGAAGAATTGTACCTATAAGAGCCCTCGACCACGGCGACTTTTTACATCAAAGATTAAAAAGGATAGCGATATGAGTAGCGCGGCAGCATCGCTACAAAAAGTCGCCGTGGGCGAGGGCCCTAACAGTTTAACACTTAGCATAAATTGGAAAAAAAAGGAAATTTAAAGTGCGCTAAGATTTGGTCGCTAAACTACTACCAAGCAAAAATATTCACTCCAATATTTAATCCAACTTTTTGGTTGCAGTATAAAAACAAAATCCTGAACCTGATATCAGTAAGAACTTGCGTAGCATTTCACTTAGAGTATCTATTGTACACCGATTTCGAAATACATGCATAAAACTAGATTGAAAGTCAAATTTACTGCCACCACTTCATACAACGAATTACCTAAACTTATAATGACCCATTAATCTTAATAAAAAGGAAAAAAAATTGGTTGTCTGTAAAGTTGGTTTACGGGCGATAATTTTACGTGATAAGATCGTGCCTCTCTATCGCTTGTTCCGCGCTCTCGCATGCGCGCTCGGTTCAGGCGGAACGTTACTGTTGCCGCCGGCGTTCATCGATATATAAGACGTTATCACGTCAAAAAAGATAGTAAATTACCTTGCCCCTCCTTGTGTTTAATTTCGTCGTACACGTGGTCCAATTTGTTGTCGTCTTCGATGCAGTGGTACAAGTTAGGATTCGTCGCGTCGGCATCCTTGTTTTTCAAACATGACAGCGGGTCGTACGCTGCGTGGAAATAAAAGTTATGTTAGTGGTTTAGAAGTGATATTGACGTATCCAAACATATATATCGAGGATACAATTATTTGAAAAAAAAAATGAAAAAGCTCAAGACAGGCTTTAAAAATATTTCATTAACTCTCAAACTGGTGGGTAAAAGATAGGAGTGACATAAACGAGGTTTTAACTAAATTGACGAATGAAAGTCTTATAAATAAATAGCATATTGAATTTTTAGTGCGAATAGGAGTGAGTTTCTGTACCTACATTTTGACACAAGTGCGAAAAGTTTGTCATTCTATCACATTAGGGACGAGTGAAAATGACAATTTCGCACTTGTATTAAACCACATGTTTTAATAAGTACATTTGCGAAAAAAATAAAAAAAAAGTAAAAACTAATAGGACCAAGTTCTAAAAAACTAAAGGTCTAGTGCGTAAAAAACAAGTTAATGCACGATCACTAGCTGTAAAAAACAAAAAGCGCTCGTTCGGAAATGACAAACTTCACACACGCTAAACAGGTATCAAAATGTTTACTTTTTGAACACCTGTATTTAAAAAAACATGTTTTCTCGTATTTTTATGATAATTTTACTAAATATCAATATTACAACAAAAGCCAAAGACAGAGACATCTTGTTATGTTAATCGGCACAAGAATAGTACCGGGTGTCGGTCTGTATGTAAATGAACTGTCTGGTGCCATTCAAAACCGTCGATATGGTTGAGTTACTACTGTTACTGATGTCAAATGTAAATAAAGAATTATAGCCTAACACATGTTACAATACAACAAATTTATTGTTCCCCACGTGCCGGTTCTTCAGTCAAGATTTATAATATTCTAGCTTTTGCGGCAATACGTCACAAATACTGAACGCATAATTGACATAGGTAATATGTATTTCAAGTTTTAAACTTTAGGGCTTCAGATTCAGACGTGCATTTTAAGAAGAATCATAATAGTTAACAGTACATTCCGATGCAAGTGCGAAAAGTTCGTCATTTTATCACGAGCTTTCGCTCGGGCTTATATGTAAGTATATAACTATAACTGTGTATAAGCAGGCCCAAACGAAAGCGAGGGTCGAAATTAAGGATGAATGAAAATAACAAATACGCACGTGCATCAAACCACATTTTTTCATTAACTTGCGAAAATAATATCATACAGTATAAAACGAACGAAATCACGTTCAAAAAGGGCGCAAAAAGAATTTACGCACGCAGGTGTCAAAAAAGAAACGAACTTTTCGCACGCTAAACATGTATCGAAATGTTAATTTTTTGACCAACTGTTGTAAAAAAAATATATAAAAAGAAAGCAACCAAAATCGTGAAAAATAAAATCGAGAATAAACAAAGTCCGCCCACCCCATCGAAAAACAGACGTGACCTTATGTAAATACGATGAACCTCAATATTATTAAACAATCTAAAAATGTAAAAGCTACTATTTTATATTTTTAGATCATTTGTTAGCGTTAGAAGGACTTCTAATTCAAAGCAAGATAAAACATACTCTCCAGCTAATAGTTACATGAGTCGTACAACTGTTATGTAACATGAAAAGTAATTATTAGAAATCTTACTATCAGACGAGCTCGCGGCTCCGTTCCGTAGTTTCTCCATAGTAGTGTTGCTGAGTTTCCCACCCAGGTTGTTATGTATGTGCGTCGCGTTATTCAACAATGTGGTTGAATCGTCGCTTCGCGTCGAGCCTTGGTACGAGTATACAGGGTTGTCGAAGTGCTGTTGCTCTGTTGGAGAGAAGGGTACAGGTTTACACAACTTAGAAGACGCGCGGATTAAGCAATAATATAGTCTGCGTCAACGGTTTAAATGCTTCGCCGCGCGCCTTCTAAGTTGTGTCGTGCTATAATTTTTTATTCATAATTTATGACAATTAATCACTCCTTCAAGGAGTGATAAATGAACACGTTCAATGTAAGACACAATACGTAAGGGTAATTTATGCATCTCGTATTTTGAGAGGGTTTATCCCGAAAGTTGGCAACGTCGCATATAGCTGTCAAATGTTTTGCTGTTTTTATTAATTTCTCAATATAACTGAATTAAAAAAGAAGTTATCGTTCTATGGTTGAATGACGCGTCTCGTTTTATATTTGTTGGTTAGGCACTCAAATGATAAGATTACATTAAAATGCATGGAAAATGCGATGGAAAGTTTTCAAAAGACTGTACTTAAAGCCGTGGTGGGCAGGCGTTCTACCTACCGCCTCTCATGCAGAGGGTCGGGGGTTCGATTCCGGCTCGCACCTCTAAGTTTACTTATGTGCGAAATTCAATTTGAATTTACCACTGAGCTTTTCCGTGAAGGAAAACATCGTGAGGAAACCTGCACGCATCTGCGAAGTAATTCAAAGAGGTGTGTGAAATCCCCAATCCGCACTGGGCCCGCGTGGGGACTATAGTCCAAACCCTCTCGTGATGAGAGGAGGCCTGTGCCCCGCAGTGGAACGCAAATAGGCTGTAGTAGTAGTACTTCCATAATCCTAAAAATTTCGTGTTCCTATGATAATTGTTGCAATCCATACTTAATGTTTTATTCCACCATAGAGTGATAATTCATGTTTTCATTCAGTAATATTCAGAAATTAATGAAAATTGCGAAATATGTGACAGCTATTTGCGACGTTGCCAAATTTCGGAGTGAACCCTCTTAATTACTTACGGTTTACTGGATTCTTGTGAAACGTAAAAATGACGTGTAAAAGTGGCCAGATAATGTAGCCTATTTGCTGAATCAATTATTTGTTTTTTGCATTTGTGTTTTGTATTCGTATTCTGAATTTGTATTTTTTTTTTGTATTCCGAGTTTCTATTTATTATTTGTATTTACTCGTATGTATTTCGTATTAGAGAGAGGGAGAGAGAGAGAGAGATATTTATTTCAAATATTTTCACATGCAACTTAAGACTAGTTTACATG
The DNA here is from genome assembly GCA_963971205.1 of Aethes cnicana. NCBI lineage: Eukaryota > Metazoa > Arthropoda > Insecta > Lepidoptera > Tortricidae > Aethes > Aethes cnicana. Next base: position 9,211,881 of record OZ020280.1, read on the forward strand.
AATGACTTAATGTAATATAAATAATTAAAATGTATAAGCATGCAAAAATTATTTAAAAAGGGAATCCTCTCAGCATTTGTCGGCAAACGCAAAGACGTTCCGACGCTGATTTTCAGAGGACCCACGTGAGTGACAAACACGAAACACGTACTAAACGTTAAACTATAATATAAATCGACTATGTTATGTTATGTCCGTCCGACTACAAGACCAGACCACTAAGCCTATTCCACTGCAGCGGGGAGTCAGACAAGGAGACGTGATTTCTCCGAAGCTATTCACCGCTGCATTGGAGGATGCTTTTAAGGTGCTGGACTGGAAAGGTCGAGGCATCAATGTTAACGGCGAGTACATCTCTCACCTTCGATTTGCCGACGATATTGTAGTCATGGCTGAGACCATGGAAGAACTCAGTACTATGCTCGCTGACCTCAGCAGAGTTTCCGATCGAGTTGGTCTTAAAATGAACATGGACAAGACGAAAATTATGTCTAATGTCCATGTTGTGCCAACTCCCGTAATAATCGGAGGCTCTGCGCTCGAAGCTGTCGACCATTATGTATACCTGGGACAAACAGTCCAGTTAGGTAGGTCCAACTTCGAGAAAGAGGTCAATCGTCGAATCCGACTCGGCTGGGCAGCGTTCGGGAAGCTTCGCAGTGTCTTTTCGTCCAAATTACCGCAGTGTCTCAAGTCGAAAGTCTTCGACCAGTGTGTGTTGCCAGTGATGACTTATGGTTCCGAGACGTGGGCGCTCACGATGGGTCTCATAAGAAGGCTCAAAGTCACTCAGAGGGCAATGGAAAGGGCTATGCTCGGGGTTTCTCTGCGTGATAGAATCAGAAATGAGGATATCCGCAGCAGAACTGGGGTCACCAACATAGCCCGAAGAATTGCGAACCTTAAGTGGCAGTGGGCGGGGCACATTGCTCGCAGGACCGATGGCCGATGGGGCCGGAAAGTTCTTGAGTGGCGCCCGCGAACCGGGAGACGAGCTGTCGGTAGGCCTCCAACAAGATGGAGCGACGACCTCGTGAAGGTCGCGGGAAACCGGTGGAAGCAAGTAGCACAGGACCGGTCGGAGTGGCGAGCCTTGGGGGAGGCCTATGTCCAGCAGTGGACGTCTTTCGGCTGAAATGATGATGATGATGATGATGTTATGTTATGATAAAGTTAGAGTTGATATAGGGGTTCCCACTGACCAGGCTGCGAGCCGGGGTCGGCCGTGTAGTGCACGTGCGCGATCTCCCTCTTCAGGTTGTGGACGCGCTTGCGGTGGTACAGCAGGCCGAGCGCGGTCGCCGCCACGGCGAGCAACGCCAGTATCACGAGCACTGCCGTCAGGCCCGCGCTAGATCGGCCCACTGGAAGGAATACTAGATTGTACGACTAGGGAGCAAAATGGTATATTTTACTGCGGGTGACGAATTGAATTCAGAGCGAAGCGAAAGAGTCCAGAATAGAATCCCCAGCAGAGCGAGGGATTCAAATGTGGAGTCTAGAGCTAGCGAGGGATTCCAGCTATATCACCCGAGGTGTAAATAATTTTTCTACCATGTTGTACACTCTTCCTTTCATTCCCCTTATGAGAAAACCATCTGTAGCAGCAGGGAGTAATATCGTAATTTGCTTCCTAGGGAGCAAAATCATACTTTGTTACCCGTTGGCGAGGCAGAAATGGAGAGGTTATCTATTATTTATTAGATATTTATATATTAAAGTGACGTTAACTCGATTTTTAGAAACAAAAATTCACTGCATACTACATATGAATGAACCACTGTGGGCAAGTAACACTGTGGTACAGTACCGGTGGCGGGGTCGACGACGACGGCGTCGCTGGCGTGCGCGGCGCAGTCCTCGCCGATGAACCCGCGGCGGCAGACGCAGCCGCGCACCGGGTGGCACTCCCACTCGCCCTGCGCCGGGCACGCGCACGGCTCCATGCAGTGGTCGCCGAAGTAGCCCTCGGGACAGACTGGGGACAAAAACAACATTAGACAATAATATGCACGGGCGGGCAGCGGCAGTAGCCGTCGCTGGCGCGGCGGGCGACGTGCCCCGGTGTACTCACACTGCGTGCAGTAGGCGCCGGTGTAGCCGGGCGGGCAGCGGCAGTAGCCGTCGCTGGCGCGGCGGGCGACGTGCCCCGGTGTACTCACACTGCGTGCAGTAGGCGCCGGTGTAGCCGGGCGGGCAGCGGCAGTAGCCGTCGCTGGCGCGGCGGGCGACGTGCCCCGGTGTACTCACACTGCGTGCAGTAGGCGCCGGTGTAGCCGGGCGGGCAGCGGCAGTAGCCGTCGCTGGCGCGGCGGGCGACGTGCCCCGGTGTACTCACACTGCGTGCAGTAGGCGCCGGTGTAGCCGGGCGGGCAGCGGCAGTAGCCGTCGCTGGCGCGGCGGGCGACGTGCCCCGGTGTACTCACACTGCGTGCAGTAGGCGCCGGTGTAGCCGGGCGGGCAGCGGCAGTAGCCGTCGCTGGCGCGGCGGGCGACGTGCCCCGGTGTACTCACACTGCGTGCAGTAGGCGCCGGTGTAGCCGGGCGGGCAGCGGCAGTAGCCGTCGCTGGCGCGGCGGGCGACGTGCCCCGGTGTACTCACACTGCGTGCAGTAGGCGCCGGTGTAGCCGGGCGGGCAGCGGCAGTAGCCGTCGCTGGCGCGGCGGGCGACGTGCCCCGGTGTACTCACACTGCGTGCAGTAGGCGCCGGTGTAGCCGGGCGGGCAGCGGCAGTAGCCGTCGCTGGCGCGGCGGGCGACGTGCCCCGGTGTACTCACACTGCGTGCAGTAGGCGCCGGTGTAGCCGGGCGGGCAGCGGCAGTAGCCGTCGCTGGCGCGGCGGGCGACGTGCCCCGGTGTACTCACACTGCGTGCAGTAGGCGCCGGTGTAGCCGGGCGGGCAGCGGCAGTAGCCGTCGCTGGCGCGGCAGGCGGCGCCGTGCTCGCAGCGGCAAGGCGACTTGCAGCCGGCGCCCCACCAGCCGAGGGGGCAGGCTGTCTCGCAGTGCTCGCCGAGCCAGCCCGGGAGACATTGGCAGACACCTGGGAATAGATAAGACTAACATTGTAGAATACATTTAGGTAAGAGCTAAAGACGCTATGCTATAGGTGTCGGCGTGTAGGACACGTGTCCAAACAGGTTCCCCGGTTCCCTCACCGGAGACGTAGTCGCAGTCGGCGCCGTTCTTGCAGGCGCAGCGCTCGGCGCAGTCGGCGCCGTACGTGCCGAGCGGGCACGGCAGCGAGCACGCCACGCCCGTGTAGCCGCTCGGGCACGCGTAGCGCCCGCTCACCGGGTCGCACGTCGAGTTACCTGCAAGACGGAACGGAGCGGGTTACAAGTAGATCAGCGAATATATCATTTATTCACTCGGTTATTTCGATCCAAATTTGAAGTTAGGGCATCCCGAATTCCATCAACCATATTTTCAAGGTGAGAATTATTACATGTTCGATATTTTACCAGTCGATAAAGTTTACAGTGCCTTCCTAAGAGAACGATTTGGTGTGACATAATAGTTTTCAATTATAGGCACACGTGTATTTACAAATACTTCCCATTGTATTGCGATAATACCGAGTTGTTTGGGCAGCAAGTCGCTTATATCATAGGAATTGTGTGGGTCTCCAATGTCATTACAGAAACGTTGAAACCATGAGAGAAGTTTTTCCTTGGACTTGTAACTCTTAGGGTCGATTGATTCAAGCACAATTGACGGACTCATGGTCGTTAAATATGGCCGCTGACCTGTCATTCGTGCGCTGCTTAGTTATCGGACGGTTTGAATGAACCCGCCCTTAAGCAATACGAAATTTCAAGTGTTATAAATGTTATACCGGAATAGAGTGGAATTTTTCTCCACTTAATGGTTCATTTGTAGTGATCGGCTTGCGCGTCAGTTAATTACGTCGCACGACGAGTTGTCCACGCACGGACACGTCTCCAGGACACGACTCACCGTCGGGCCCCTCCACGCACTTCTGCGAGCAGCCGGCGCCGTAGGTCCCGGGCGGGCAGGGCCGGCCGCAGTCGTCGCCGGTCCAGCCGGCCGAGCACACGCAGCGCCCGGTCTGCGCGTCGCACGACGAGTTGTTCACGCACGGGCACCGCTCCGAGCAGTTCTCGCCGAAGCGGCCCTCCGGGCATTGGGTCTCGCAGCGCACGCCTGAAGCACCAATCAAATTAAAGACTATCATGATCCCATCCTTTTAACCGACCAAAAGCAAGATTGAAAGATTTTCTGATCTTTTGTCTATAGGAGGTTGGAAACAACGATTTTAAGAGGGTTTACTCCGAAAGTTGGCAACGTCGCAAATAGCTGTCAAATATTTTGCTGTTTTCATTAATTTCTGAATATTACTGAATGAAAACATGAATTATCGCTCTATGGTTGAATAAAACATTAAGTATGGATTGCAACAGTTATCACAGGAACGCGAAATGTTTAGTATTATTGAAGTAACATCTTTTGAAAACTTTCCATCGCAGATTCCATGCATTTTAATGTAACCTTATCATTTGAATGCCTAACCAACAAATATAAAACGAGACGCGTCATTCAACCATAGAATGATATCATCTTTTTTAATTCAGCAAAATTGAGAAATTAATAAAAACAGCGAAACATTTGACAACTATATGCGACGTTGCCAACTTTCAGGATAAACCCTCTTAAAGGTTTGCGCATCGACTCCCAACTGTCTGCAAAGCTGTTGAAGTTGTTGGCTCTCTTTCAAAGCTATTATTTTACAGGCTACGTATGTAGACTCAAATAGTTCGGGCCATTAATAGTTCTGCATGAGATTATAGCAAGAATAATAAAAATCATCCAATATGGGCCACTCTGGCTATTAACGCGAATCATTAATTAATTTAAGTCAAACACATAGATCCTTTGCCTTATTTGTAAGGACACGTCTTTAGGCCACATTATTTATAAGCTGTTTTTTTAGCTATATCCCAGAAATGTTCAAGATTATAAATTATCAATTAGGAAATGTTGGTTAGCTTCAAATCAAGGACTAGATAAGTTAATTCTAATCCCAAGAGCAATTTAATTAAAATATACAATTATCAGAGATGAGGATATAAGATGGGAGAATGTATGAAAGGATAAACACCTATAAATAATACAGTAGCAGCCAGAAATATTTTAATTTACTTAATTGTTAAAAGACCCAAAACTACAGAAAATAAGCATTCAATCAGTTAACACTAATTTATTTCAAAAGCTTGATCCGACAATTTAATAATGTTCCCCTTGAACAAGTCATTTGCTTCTATTCCGCCGACTTCTTTGGACAATTTCCAAATCTTGGTATGGCCTGTTAGTATGGAACCTTCAACATTTAGTACAGCAACGATTGCCTTCGTCATGTTGGTTAAATTTCTCAGAATTTGTGCAGTACTTGTTAAGACTGAATCGTCGTTCGAATTCTCATCCACGGTCCAAGAAATACATTGGTTTAGAGAGGATAAAGTCAAGCCTTCATTACGGTTTTTCGTAGACGAATTATAGTTACTGGTTACATTATTTTCGTAATTTTGCAAATAGATCGTAGTATCGTCTTGAGAGATATTCTTGTAGGATGTTATTTCGTGTTCCAACGACCCCGAAACGTCAATGTTAAGTGTTTCAATACATTCTATGTCAGACTGCAGCGGACACCCAAATGCATCTGTTATAAAACATACACAAAAACACTGTTAGTATGATGACCCGATGGAATACGTACCGAGTTTCCTAGCGAGACCTGGATGACAAAAATGATATTGCAATGAATGACATTAGCGATGACTTTTTGAAAGGTTAATGGATAGACTCTAGTCTGTTCTCATAAGATTTAACTTTAAATGGACTGTCTGTATTTAGTCCCTTCCAGAATGAGTACACATTTTGGCATTCGGGGGTACCTCAGAGAGGATTTACCAAAATTATTACGAGAACGAAATAAAAATAGGCCACGGGTTATACCGCGGCAGATGGCAGGTCTCTATGAATTTAAGTGGAGGATGAATTCAGATAAATTGAACATAATAGCGTCTTAGCTGATGCATTGCATCATTTTGTATGCAAACTTCTCATAGAATACGAGTTGCATATTCATTAAATAAAGTGGGAGTAATTAACAGACAATCTTAGCGCATTGACACGACTAACGAGCCTAATAGCTAGTTTCCAAATAAGTATGTTTGAATGTTGAGCTAATGGACTTTACTAGGTGGGATTTGTAAATAACAAGATGTTTGATGACAATGATGACGATAGACAATTACCGGTTTAGCTAACTATAAGTCGCTTCTTGAAACATAAAGTCCACATTGCTTAAAGGTGATGTTTATTCTCCTATGATCTCAAGGGAAATAAGTGTGTACTTAAAGCATAACTAATTCTAACTTGTCACCTCAGGCACCAGCCGAGTCATTTGTGTCGCTGTAGCATTTGTCCGTGTAGTGTCCGACCGAAGTTTCGGTTTCCATTTCGGCCAGTTTCGGCCTAAAAATCATGTTTCGGCCAAAGGTTCGGTTTCGGCCAAAAACCAGCCGAACCTTTCGGCCGCGTCGAAACTTACATCGTACTTGTAGGTACTTTTGAATGGCGTTAGGCTCACGTTGGGTGGTGCGCTCGGCACAGCTGGCAATATGGCAATATGACATTTTCACTTTTTAGGTTAGTTTAATTCAGACTCAGTGTCACTATGACAAAGTTAAATTTTCATTTAGATAAAATAAGACATAGAAACTTGTAATATTAAGGCAGCGAGATTTTTCATTATTAATATATCTGGAAAGAACGACCCATTTTAATCACGTTTATAAAAGATTCGGTTTCGGTTTCGGCCGAAACAATAATCAGAACAGAACCTTCGGTTTCGGCAAAAAAACATGTTTCGGTCGGACACTATGTCGCTGGCATTTATTAGTTACCTACCTGTTTATGTTATTTATCATACAATGGATGGTACGTAATTTGAGATGAAATCACTCAGTGTAATACACTCGAAATATCCTGCAAAATTGAAATTATACCTATATGTATGTTTACCTATTTATCAGTATTCGAATATATTTTCCTTTACTAGGAGACCGTAATATTTGTAAGGGAAAATGTACATTATTCGAAGGTAGCTAACGAAGTTATTATTTATGTCGAAGCATAATACACAGTAAGAGTAGGCCATAGTCAGAGCCAATACCAAATAGTGACATTTGGTTTATGAAAGCATACCAATAATCATCAACAGTACAAGCGACTTCAATTTAAATGTTGTTGGTGATCGTGGCACGCGAGGTACATGCACTGTTTATTTCCTTCTATAATCAGTTCTGTGAATGTGACCCACTAACCCCCCCCCCCCCACCCAAATTGCTATTAGCTGCCGTCTTTACCGATGACTCACAGCCGCGGCCGAAGGGACCTGTGGAAAGGCAATGCCCACAAGTGGGCAGTCGGTACTGACCTCGCCAGCTGCTCTCGCAGACGCACTGGCCGGTGATGTGGTCGCAGCCGCGTGCGTTTTCACTACAGTTGCACGGATACTCGCAGCCGCGGCCGAAGAAGCCGGCCGGACAGCGCGCCTCGCAACGGGACATGTGGTACCCAGGCCCGCAGACGCACTCGCCTGTGGAGATCACAGTTACAGATATCGGCACGGAGCTTGAGTGACCTTCGATGCGCAGAAGTCAAAAATAAGGTCTCATCGGCAGATGGGCGCGGGACGCAGGGGGCGCATGCTTATTGGCCCTCCAGTCGTAAACATGCGCAGAAATCCCCTCTACTTTCGCTCACCGCTCAAGATCCGTACCGCGACTTCGGGCGACAGCGGCAGCGGCGAGCGTTTTACGGACACACTGCGCGGTCGCGACGCCAGCCGCGCTTCGGTCAGCAACGCGGTGGCGGGTCGCGCGCAATGTGTCAGTAAGGGCCTTTTCACACTTGAGCGATTTGCCAGCGATTTCTATACAAACCTCGATCGCGGCGATTACGCCGCGAGATCGCCGCGTTCGAGTTTTGTATAGAAATCGCTGGCAAATCGCTCAAGTGTGCTCGCGCTGTAAAACGCCCGCCGCTGCCGCTGTCGCGCGAAGTCATGGCCGAGCCGTTAGCCGGGTCGTAACAAGAAAGTGGATGGAATCGTTTAACGATGATGATTCCATCCACTTTCTCTATATATTGCTGTATTTTTTAGCTCTATATATTGTTTAACGATGATATATAGAGCTACCGATGTCCGTGTTACACGAATGGAATGGAACAAGGTAATGTCACTTGTCATTCTTACACAGCCTTTTAATACTTTGTAAATAAAGGAAATTAAATGAAAGAGTTCTCTAAAATTGTTCATTCATTCTGTATGTAACCAATTTGTAACGCACACATAAATATTATCATTCATTCGTGAATCTACCTGTATGTCACATATTTATGTACAATCACGACAGTCAAGACAGTTTCCTCGTCCATTTTTAATGTATTGTTTTTAGTTTGACTCACCGGTGACTGGATCGCAGGGAGCATTGTTCTCGCAATTACAGGGCTGGCGACAGTTGAGTCCAAACGTTTTGCCATCGCACGGACGGTCGCATTTCAATCCATCGAAACTGAAATAAACAACACTGTATTAATAACGTGAATCAACTTATTTATGTCACTAGTTGCCATTGTTACGGTCCCCTGGGTCTCTTTAAAACTGCGATTGTGGGTTTAAATTAAATCGACCAAAGGTTTTTTGCCATTTTCAATCCCTTCTGTAATGGGGTGTTTTCTTAGCAACTTAGAAGTCTATGTTGTATCAGTTTTTCTAAGACATTCCTATCATTTTGTCCCCTGTATCTAGACAGAATAACAACAAGAAATAGTTAATTGACTCAATTAAAAATTCCGTCTTAACTTCAACTCTTCAATAGCGATCCTGCCCGGCTTTGCACGGGTAATTAACTTATACTTACTAAGCTTACTCAAGGTCTCGTCTATTTATTATTGAAAACCACAATAAAATACTTTTAGTAGTTTTTGAGTATCGCGAACAGACAGACAGACGGGACAAGACTGTATAATATGTACTAGCTCCTGCCCGCGACTCCGCCCGCGTAGCATTCGGTTATCGCGTTCCCGCGAGAATTATGCGTTTTCCAGGATAAAAGTCGCTTATAGATGTACTACTACTACTACAGCCTATTTGCGTCCCACTTTACAAGTGTACAGACGTCCTCGCACGCAAACATTGACACTTCATTCGAATTGTGTTCGAAATCGTACTTTTATAGGCCGTGTCCACCCTGGGCCAGCGGCTGGAACGCGACAGACAGGAGTTAACTTCGCAATGGGGGCTATCGCGTGTGAATTTGCCACTAGAGGCACCTGTTAAAAAGTGATCTCCTTCGTGAAATTATCGCAAATATGGATTATTCGGCTATGAATGTAAACGTTTAAAAAAAAAACTTTTTTCCAAACAAAACGTAACTGCACAACATTGCGGCATAGCTGCTCGATATGATGATAGTTATTTATAATTCATAAGCTTAATGAGATTCAAGATTGAAAACTTTGTTTCGGCGCCGATCTTATAAAGTCGCCTTTGACAGCTATACCTCTGGACCTTAGTCTGCAGTGGCGCCAACTGGTGAGCAAAGAAACGATAGTCCCCATTACCATGTTAGTGTGGATATCGGATAGTGTCTGTTACCCCGGCTTGCAGACGCATTGTCCGGTCTCGTGCGAGCACGTGGCGTTGTTGCGACAGTCGCAGCGGTCGCGGCAGTTGTCGCCGTACAGCGGGTAGGGGCATTGCTCCTCGCAGTGCCGGCCGCGGTAGCCGGGCGCGCAGAGGCACGAGCCTGGGGAGAAATTAACATTATACAATCTGCACAATTTTTTTGCATACTTAAATCAATAATCGAAGTTTATTATTCCCTATTCTATCCTATATAATCAACTAGCTTCTGCCCGCGACTTCGTCCGCGTGGAATTCGGTAATAGCGTTCCCGCGGGAATTGAGTGTTAAACTATACTAAATTATATACTAAAACCTTCCTCTTAAATCACTCTATCTATTAAAAAAACCGCATCAAAATCCGTTGCGTAGTTTTAAAGATTTAAGCATACATAGGGATATAGGGACAGAGAAAGCGACTTTGTTTTATACTATGTAGTGATGACGTGATTCATTACGGATCCGTTGTTTAAAAACCTCATAATCCATAATATTAGAAATATGAAAGTATGTTTCTTTGTCCTTCTTTCACGTCGAAACGACTGGACCGACTGGGATGAAATTTGGTATGGAGATAATTTGAGACCCTGGGAATAACATAGGATATTTTTATCCCGATATTTCCATGGGAACGAGTTGTCTACGGGCCAAAACAGTTTTTCAATACTTCTATAACTATAAACATCTATATGTATAGTATCATCGGGTACGCAAATTCTAAGAACGCGGGACGAAGCCACCGGCATCGGCTAGTGAATCTATAAAATGGCCATGCTATAGCGGATCCGTTTTAAAAACCTCAAAATTAATACATCAAAGCACAGTGGACTGATCTCAAAATATCAGTTTCATTTTGGTTAGGCCATACAGATATTGCAAGCGAAACACGAAATCGGAACATAATTTTTCTCTGTTGTGAACTTCTCTAACAGCACAGGACTGTTCCATATTGATAGAAAACCAAAGCGTTCGATTTCCTCAGCTAGCCTGCTCCAACCGTTACAACTAAGCCTGTATTGTAACCAGAAGGCTTTCGCTCGGGCTCGCGATAAAATGACGAACTTTTCGCACTAGCTTCAAGATTCTCCATAAAGCCTAGTCTAGAGGATAGAGATTAGCCGCAGACACGTCTCGCGCCCAGCCCGCGACCGTCACAACAGTAGTTCCCTGTAGAGACTAGGGTCGTCACCGTTGACGGGCGAGCACAGCCCGCTGTTCTCGCAGCGGCAGACGGAGCGGCAGCCCTTGCCGTACGTGAGCAGGGCGCACTGCCGCAGACACGTCTCGCCGCCCCATCCGGCCGCGCAGTCGCACGCGCCGCTCCACGGGTCGCAGCTGGGGACAACAACAAAATCTATCAATCAATCAATATACTTATGTATTTAAATGTCGTCCGTTACTGACGACTGAATGATGACAACACAGCCGAAACTACCTTAGTAATCTTCTACGAGCAGTCATAGAAAGCAGAAATATGGCATTTAGTTTCCATGGGGAGCGTAGATGATTTCCCGTAATTCGAATGGGAAAAAATGCTATACCACGGGAAACGGCTACTTAATATCATAAATAAGCGTGAAAGTTCGTTACTATATCCATCCGCCTCGAGAACAAGATCAAAAAGCCTGTTCCACTGCAGTTGAAAGGAGATATATGTGATCTCACCGAAACTGTTCGTCATTGCTGGTTGGTCTTGGATTTTTCTGCCAAACTGCTGAGCAGTTTGCTGGCAGAAAAAGCTTTAACACTAAGTAACACTAACATACTATTCCAACAGATAAACTGAGTAAGTTTTGCATTTATAATATTAGTTAGTAGGTATGGATTTAACAACAACGGTTATTTACTTCAACACTCTATATCAATAGGAACTCATTTAGTAAATATTATATCATACTCGATTCTATACAACATTCATTTCTTGTATTATAACATCGCGTACTTAAAATATTTACAATACCATCGGACATTTTGCAGCAGACAATGGTCACTTACGATTATACTCCAATCCACTATGAATCAGTATTTAATAACATTCGATGAGTAGATGCAACTTTATCCTACTTGATCCTAAATCGAGAGTCAAATGTTAATTGATTGACAGATTTTTCATCGAAACGGTTCCATCATCGCCATCATTTCAGCCGAAAGACGTCCACTGCTAGACATAGGCCTCCCCCAAACGGTTTATTTTCATTAAAAGATTTTTTTATAAATTGTCTTAGGAAGTTGCAAATTACAACATTAATTGCTCATGTCGGTGAGATGAATAGTAATTTTATTGGTGAATGGCAATCTAGCTTATGACAGAAATTAATCCAAGTTTTTTTATACTTTTCATAATAACGAAGAAGATTATTTTTACCAACATGATACCAATGAGTATGACCTTTTAGATAAAGCTAAATATTTTAAAGGAAAAATCCATAGGTACGAGTGTACCTATCGATATATCAAACTAAGTGCATGAGGTCTGATCTGATTCATCATTTCATAAACAATTATGGCAAAAAAGAAACACAGTTATCGCCGCTCAAAGGTCACATGATATGAGTGACTATACAAAATATTTGTAAATTACTAACATCCACCCAAGGCTTTGTCTTCGTGGTAATAGGGATGACGACAACTTTTTTTCCTTAGTCTATCAGGAAGATTATTGAAAAGTATTGGACACGTATTTTTTCTTTTTTCACGTAATCAAACTTATACGGAGATATATTGAGTTGAAATGTCGCGTGACGTCACGATTTATACCTAACGATGACGTAGTTAGCCCCCAACTCTCCAACTTTAAAGCGTTTTAACTTAGTCATTGTTTGTTAATTTGATAAAACAAAAAATACGTGTCTAATATTTTTTATTACCTGACTGACGGACTAATTAGAATTTCGATTTCTTCACCCTGTCGTCACCCCTATTCGGTGTGAATTGATACTGAACTGAACGTCCCTTGGGGATGAATTTAAAAACACAAGCAATTTTGTGCCAAACTTCAAATTAAATCAAATATTACGGACACTTCACAGAATTTCACACGCTAAACATCAATGACTCGAATACAAACATTCGTTATCACCACATAAAGTATGCCTGTAGCGGGATTCGAACCCACGACCATCTGAACAGTAGGTCACTGCCAGCTGAGCTTATCCGGTCCCGGTTGACAGATAGAGTTAACACAAAAATGTTTGAATAGTAAAATTATATTTGCATAAGATTGTAAAGTCCCATCCAATGGTCCGATACCTACGACGCTATCCATACTGCAGAGGATAAAACAAAATGGCGCCAGGTGGTCCACGACAATGAGATCCGGCGAGGTCACGACCCTCAGTAATGAGGAAATAGGTACGACGCAAGGAGGAGGAAGGAGATGATCATCATCATCATCATCATCATCATCATCATCATCATCATCATCATCATCATCATCATCATCAAGAAATATGAGAGATATTGTCAATTATTTGTAAGAAACATGTCACTTTTTATGAAATGAATTATCTTGTTTTTTTTTTTCAAATCCTTCATAAATAAAGAAAAATACTCACAGATCAGTAGTAGAAGGATTACACTCGCAGGCCTTTTCACAGCGTGCCCCGTATTTCCCCTTCTCGCAGGCTCTCAGTTCACACCGTTCGCCCTTCCAGCCGGGCTTGCACGTGCACGAGCCGTCCTTGTGCGAACATTCGCCGCCGTGCTCGCACAGGCATTTGCCGATGCAGCCTACGCCGTAAGTGCCCAGTGGACAGGTTTCCACGCACTGAAAGAGGATGTGCTGTTAGAAAGTGACTTGAAACAGAGCATGGCCACTGACCATTTTCTTTGATGTATCTTGATTTTTTTAAGCGCAAGCCTTTGACACGTTCTCTTATTTCGAAACAGTTACTATGAGGCGATTACTGAAGTTAACGTTATATCAAGTAAAACAATTTTTCAAATTTGCTAGTTGGTAGCCGACGGAGATGGCGAGATGGAACTGAACCTTTAAAAATTATTGGTCAAATATTGTTACGGAATGCATGGAAGAATGAGAGGGAATCCTTTGCCTAGTAGTGGGACAGTGCAGGCTATATAAATAAGTTAGTCAGTGTATAGAAACTGAACACTGTTACCATTAATGATAATTAATTCAGTTGAAACTGAAATAGCATCGTAATAATAAGAGTCACATATTAAAAAACCGACCAATGAACTCTATCAGTTCCCGGAACGGTGTACAAGCACCGCGCGTGTAAATTCTTCGCAGCGGATGTTTGAACGTCAGTGTGTCGTATCATGTAACAATGAGGTCGCGTGGCGTTACCTTTTCGCCGGTGTAGCCCGCTTCACAGTGGCAATGGCCCGTCACGTGGTGACAGCTCGCGCCGTTGGCACATTCGCAGGTCCTGCCGCAGTTCTCTCCCCATTTCCCGGTTGGACACCTAAAAAAACATGACAATTGCTATTCAATCGACCGAGTTCGGTTAGTAGTGTGAATTTTGGTAAATTTATATTCTTAGAACGAACGATGAGGCGGTGTCAACGGTCAATCGCTCTTCGAACAAGGTTATCAAATATCCATAGCCAGTGGATGTTTTTTTTCCTTTTGGTAAAACAATTGGGGGGAAATTAAAATTTTACGTTTTTACAAGCTTTTATTTAGCTTCACCTGTCCCGATGTTTGTCTGTCTGCCTGTATAATCAAATCTTGCAAGTCAAATTTGATCCACTTCCCGGTTACCTATTGAGCTGAGATTTTGCATGCATGTGTAAATCGGATGACAAATTGACAATGCAGCATTATTATGACATATGGAGCTGATCTGACGATGGAACCGGAAGGTGGCCACTGGCCTCAGGACCTACGGTAGTTAAACGACACAACGCCATCGAGCTTGGACCAGTTTGTTCGTGGAGTATGGAGGAGTACTTTAAGAAAAGCTTGTTATTGAAGTTTTTTTTTTAACTGTATCTTGTTTATCGTAACCAAATAATTCTAAATAATCTCCACCCTATTAATATTTCACTGCTGAGCACAGGTCTCCTCCCATAACGAAAGAGCTTGTTAAAATACATAATCTCGTTTTAACAAAAACAATCTCTTCTATGTATTACTATTAATGCTATTATAACCATACAATACAAGCTACAAGTGTTTCTCATTTATCTGCCTGAGAGTATAATCCAACCAATCACAACAGCGAAAGGAACTACCATTCCGAATGTTCCTTCAGTCATTACCTGTTAGCACAAACTTCCCCGCTCCAGCCAGGCGTACATTCACACTCTCCGCTGAGGACATTGCATTTGCCGTTGTTCTGGCATCGGCAGTTCTGCGGGCACGGAAACTCATCCGGGCAGCGCTCTTCGCACCTAATCAACAGAACAATTGCACAATTAACAAAGGTCTTGAGAGAAAAGTCCTTAACACCTTTGTTTTGACATTGATTCTTCACTCTTATTAAGACGCGGTGACTCGTTGCGATTATGTTATAAGCGCTTGTTAGTCTAGTCTAACTCGTAATGCAGAATTCTGCAATTCTAGGCTTTGAAAACATTGCATCCTCTGTTAGGTTTTGCTGTATCATTAGTTATGAATGAAATATTAAAACTTAATAAAATAAGCATATTTTTTTATTAGTACTACCCACGACTCGAATGTAAAAAATTGAAAAGTTTATTGCAATCGGTATTCGAAGTTGCGACCTTCGTACGGTAAGCAGGGTCACTACACTACCGATCGCGCAAATCCGGCCGTCAACAAACTGCTTATTGTGGTTCTTTAAGTGTGACGAAGTTTCAAAGACATTAGAATTTAGTCTAAAGAGACTTTACAGGGAAAGTAAGTAAGTATTGTATTAACACTTTATTGTACAGAATAAAAACACACAAATACAATTTTCAATACAAAGAAGAGACACGTGTACAAAGGGGAGCTTATCCCTAGAAGGAATTTCTTCCAGCTAAACCTTTGAGTAGTGGAGAAGAAACAAAAGTTAACAAAGAAGAATAGGAAACAGAACAAAGAAAGAGTTTTGGAAGTTTTCTGAGATCATCCAAAAACGATAAAGTTCTTAAATAAATCAATATACATATAAAAATCTTCCGTTACTGACTGTTTGATGCCAAAACCACTGGTCTTAGCAAGCTGAATTTTGGCATGCCCTAGGGAGTGTAGGGGAGCACTAAGAGAGGGTTTTCCAAAATTCCCACGGGAACGGAAAAATACGATATTTTCACGTTTTGATGTTCACGCTCATACGAATTCGCGGGCAACAGCTAATTATAAAATAAAATACTCAAACTCACAAACGATA
>OZ020280.1:9228097-9321065 GCA_963971205.1 Aethes cnicana
AAAGAATTACATGGGTTGGGAGCTCTTCTTTTAAGTTATAAAAAACCTGTGTTAGAAGAGTCCCCTCTTTTTTCTGGGGCTTAAATCTAGGTAAGTTGGTAATTTGTAAAAATGAATAAATTTACATTTCTTTTTCATTATAATAGAGTTGGCGGTAGGTCGAACCACTAGGCCACCACGGCTAGGGTCGGGGGTTCGATTCCGGCTCGCACCTCTAAGTTTACTTATGTGCGAAATTCAATTTGAATTTACCACTGAGCTTTTCGGGGAAGGAAACATCGTGAGGAAACCTGCACGCATCTGCGAAGTAATTCAAAGATGTGTGTGAAGTCCCCAATCCGCACTGGGCCCGCGTGGGGACTATAGCCCAAACCCTCTCGTGATGAGAGGAGGCCTGTGCCCAGCAGTGGGACGCAAATAGGCTGTAGTAGTAGTAGTAGTAGTAGTAATAGAGTTGGGCCTGATCGGTCATTGAAGAGATCGCTCCTAACTAGTATTTTTTATTAAAGGAACTAGTTAGCTGTCTTTTAGTTCATTGAACTGCGCTGTGCTTTTCGGTGAAGGAAAACATCGTGAGGAAACCTGCACGCATCTGCGAAGTAATTCAAAGATGTTGTGTGAACTCCCCAATCCGCATTGGACCCGCGTGGGGACTATAACCTAAACCCTCTCGTGATGAGAGGAGGCCTGTGCCCAGCAGTGGGACGCAAATAGGCTGTAGTAGTAGTAATAGTAGTAGTTCATTGAATCTCACTCGCAACCACCGTCCAAACGAGGACACCTCGTCTTTCGTTTGTGATGTTTGCTTCAGTTAGTGTTCACTATAATAGACATTTGACGGACGAGTCAAACTAGATAATATTTACATGAAATTGTCATACAAAAGAAAACCGTGAAGTCAATATCATTCAGTCAGTCAATCAGCCGTATTTAGTTATTACTAGAGACCCGGCCCGGCTTCGCATTGGTAGTAGAGCATCAAATTATACACCAAAACTTTCCTTGAAATCTCCTCTGTCTATTAATGAAAACCGCATTAAGATTAGTTTGGTAGTTTTTGATTTTATCCCGAATAGACAGACACGGCGGGGCCTTTATAAAATGTATAGTGAGTGAACTTTAGTTTATCATTCGTCTAAAAACCTGTAGTTTTATGTCAGTCACTTAGGTCCATATCATAATTACCTAATACAATGCGTTTATAGCACATACGTTACAATTATGTTTATATAAATGATGCAATTATGTGTGTCATACTCAACATTCATATGAATCTTTTGTTAAGAGCCTGTCGCTAACATTTAATTGCTACAGCAAAAAATACTACAAAATACTTAATTACTTTCAATGTATCGAGACATTTTTATCTTACATACGCATTATATATGTGGAAGCTTATAATTTGCTTGTAGATGACTAATTTAAGTGCATGTTTTCTTTAAGGCAGTCAGCTTTCCGAATAAAATAAATAAAATAAAACGTTAAGTTACAAAATGGGTTACCATTCCATCCATAAAATACTAGTACACTAAGAGCACAGCGCTGCGAGAAAAGTTAATGATGTACTACATGACATAATAAATCATAATACATGCTTGGACCCGCTGAACTGAATTTGTTAGCAAATAATCTATCATTGTTATAAGTGTGCGGGGAGTGATTAACGCGGCGCGGTACACTGGCCTCAATTTCTCTAGCAATTGTGTTACGAAGCCAAAAAGGACACACAGCTCTTTACATCAAATAGGATCACTATTCTAATTAGAACCCTATTACATTTCACATTCAGTTGAAAGTGCGACTTTTGTTGCTAATTGTTAGTCCGAAAATAACATAGGAATCGCTTCGGCTACTCAAGTGACAGTCTCGGCGGGAGCATTCATTCTAGGTATACCAAAATGCCACTTTTATATAACGAATGCCACTTTTATATAATTTTCGCATTATATGCAGGCCAGTACTGGGCCGCAGTGACTGCTTACCTAACATACTAAATTTAAAAATTGTACCTAGGGGCAATTGATGTAAATAACAAACACATTTTAAGCAAAGCGCTTCAACTATTAGTCCCATACGGTTACATTATACATGGTGGGTCAGATCCTATAGCAAATAATTAACCCACAGTATCGGCTATCGATTCTAAGTATATTGTATAGGTCATTGATTTTTTTAGAGTTGGTAAAAAAAAATTTATGGGATTCAGGCGTCGCTCACATAACCAATCCCATATACAATTATTTTTTTACCAACACAAAAAAAAATTAAGCCTACAATATACTTAGAATCGATAACCGGTACTGTGGGTTAATTATTTGCTATAGGATCTGACCCACCATGTAGATTTGAGGCAGTTGACTTAAGTGGCATACGATATACTATTCTAATAATAAACATGATAATATGTCCTTAATTCAAGTACCTGGACGCAGTTTTTGTGTGGAGATATTTGGAGAAAAATGGGGGTGTAAGTTTAGTGTCAACTTCCGCGAAGTCGCAGGAAACTGCTAGTAGTCAGTACTCACATATATCACAGGCGGGTCCCCCGTAGCCGTGGTCGCACGCGCACGTATTGGGCGCGACACACTTCCCCTGAACGCATTTGTCCACGCACACAGGCACGCACTGCTCGCCGCGCGCGTCCGGCGCGAAGCCCGCGCAACAGTCCTCCCTCGGCCTGTACTTCACTAGTATTTGGGTCTTGAACACTTGGCGGAATTTGATCTTGTATTTCGAGCACCGGGGCGGCACGCTGAAGCACCACGTGTATTCCTTCTCCTGGTACGGCTGCTGTTCCGACACCCGGATCTGTGTTGTGTACCTGAAAATGAAGGGAGATGAGCGGTAATTGAAAAGGAGAACACAGCAGTCAATTTTGATTTCATCTGGAAATCAGTTGATAACTTAATCTCAAGGGCCCGCTAACCTAGGCTTTAGGTATCATCTAACTCGAGTTAAGTTGACAGAACTAATACATGAGTTAAGAGGCTAAACCCAAAGTTAGCGGCTTAGGAGTAACATGTCGAAAAATCAATAATAGGAGATGATTGAATAAGAATGAACATGAGCAGATTGAATGCCTGCATTGCATTGCTCATCTGTATCACATAATAACAAAATTGAGTACCTACCTACACGTAGATAATTTTGAGATCTTCGCCTACTTCTGCTAGCGATAGCACAGGTTAATAGCAGGAAAAATAGTATACGTGAAGTCTGTGAACTTGAACATTTTCGAGTTCAATTAATTCAACAAAATGTTTGTTCGTGTTCGGAAAGCAATTAAAGATGTTCTGCAATGTATTTATTTCATGTATATGTTTATTACCTTTGTATGCGGCCCGCTATGACCTTCACATATTAATTCAAAGATGCTATAGCAGTGATTCTACTTCATTCATTTATATTCAACGATATTCCTACCACACGTTACATACCTAGCTTGTGACGACTGACTCGTACGATGTTTTTAAATTCTTAGTATGATGAATTGATTTTATCCCAATAAAATTCAATCGAGGCAAGTGCTTTGTGTATTTCCCCTCTGAGATACTGTTCGGACGTAAATCAGTGTGTGTCCCCCATGTCCACGTTATATGGGCAGAAACAAAGGAGACAATAGCACGAGGGAAGAGAACTCCGATAAAGTTAACTGACCCGAATGAATACCGGCAACCGACACCGATCAGTGACAATCAGACGACCCAGCATTGAAAAACAAACAACAAACTCGGTTAGCGGGAACTCGGCAGGATGTGTTGAGAGAAATGTCCACTCGACAAAAATTATTGTAGGTATACAGTAGATAGATAATGTTGTAACAATAATGGGTTTTTATATATCCTTATTATAGTTATTATAAACGCGAAAGTAACTCTGTCTGTCTGTTACCTCTTCACGCTTCAACCGCTGGACCGATTTGGATGAAATTTGGTATGGAGATAGTTGGAAGGGCATAGGCTACTTTTTAACCCGGAAAAACGCAGTTCCCGCGGGAACGCGATAAACGAATTCCACGCGAGCGAAGTGGCGGGCAGAAGCTAGTATATCTACATTTAAGTCAGGTTCATCTTTCGGAGCCTAGAATAATTTTCTCCATAAAATGGATTCTCATTCCTATTAATACACAGAGTCACTCACTACTGCAAATAAACATCAAGCTGATAAATGTATACTGTATAGGTACTTCGCGATAAGTTGCTGGCGGGCGTTGTGATAAACATTTTGTTATGGTGTCTAGACGATGACTATGGCATGGACACTGGTGTAGAATAATATTCGAGCTGCTTGTAATACATACTAATACTTTACTGCAAAAGCAACTCTGTCTGTATCTCTGTCTGTTACCTCTTCAGGCTTAAACCGCCGGACTGATTTAGATGAAATTTGGTACGGGAATAGTTCGAGACCCGGGCAAGAATTCTTGAAGGCTACTTTTATGCAAGAAAAACGTTTAGTCCTCGCGGGAACGCTAGGTATATGTAATTCGCCGAATTACAAATGGACAAAGTTGCGGATGGAAGTTACTGCAATATAATTCATTAAGAGTCAACGTGTCCTTAAGTGGGGCAGCACTGCAGAGAGCATCGCAAACACAAGCCCAGTGAATGACTGTCGCTTGACTGTGAATCACGGCAAGTCAATGAAACTATCCAACTTAGGTATTCTTGAATAGCATAATTTTATGAATGTATGCGAATAATAGCACAAACGCTGTTGATATACATAAATACATACGCTTATTAAATAAACTGATGCCCGCCACTTCGTCCTGATTGCGTACCCGATGATTCTATACATAAGGACGGTTATAGTTATAGAGAAGCATTGAAATAAAAGGATATACCCGTTTAAAAACCCGTTCCCGTTAGAAAATCTCGGGATAAAAAGTGTCCTATGTTATTCCCAGGATCTCGAACTATCTCCATACCAAATTTCATAAAAATCGGTCCAGTCGATGCGATGTGAAGGAAGGACAAACAAACAAACTTTCACATTTATAATATTAGTAAGGAAGTAAGGATTAACGATATTACGATTTTAATGCTCGACGAGTGGTTGATTTAGATTTAATTATCAACGGGCTCGAGTTTCAGTGTATTTCAGTCCACTATAGGTCCCAAGTAGCAATCAAGTGTCTTAAAAAGGAATTATAGATATCTTTAAGAAAATTTTACTAATTCTATCAGTTGTCTTGACTAAAACTATTATGTCCCTCAAGATATCTTGAAGATATCTCCAAGACTGAGTTAAGACAAAGTGGGCACAGTATTTAAGTCAATTTTAAGAAAGAGTTAATACTACTCTTTAGACAGACTTTAACCCTACTTAAGACTGAGGGCTTAACAGATCTCTTAACTTCGATTTCAAGATATCTTTAAGGTTGACTTAATACCAAAAAATAAGCTTAAAGATATCTTTAATACTTACTTAATACTATTAACACCGAGTTGTACTAATTCGATCATCTCTTAACAAAGAAAATTTTAAAACTTTTTTTACTTATGGAATTGTTATTTTAGAAAACATGGCGAACTCTTTTACTTAAAAGAGAATTCATTGTAGGTTTATCGAAATGGCGATTAACTAACTATTTTTTACGTTTATAAAATACCGTTTTATGTCCCTATTGGTACTTGAAAACTATAACGCATGATTGTTTATCGTGTAAAATTGATCGAAAGTGCTATAAAACAGACGGGCTTACAAAATACTGGAAAATAAGCACTAAATATTTGGAATATTTTGTTGCTAAATGAAAATTTTACTTACATACAGCGCAGAATACTACTTTTCCGTATACGTTGGAGATATAACACAACACTAACACAACACTAACATGTTAAAACAAAAATCTAACTTCAATGTACTTTATTTTTTATGATTTAGCGTCGGAATTTTTCAATATTTTTTCTAACTTAAAGTGCAAAATGGCGTTAAGTCTTACTTTTCTTAACGAAGTATGACTTTAGACAATACTGATTTTGTAAGGTTACTTTAGATAAAGTATAGACAAATTGCATTTGGAGTAGTACCGGTTTAGAGAAATGATACTTAACTTATACTAAAAACCGAATTAGTGTAGGTCTAGTTAATTCTTAATGGACTTTAAATAATCTTTACTTTGATTTAGTCTATACAATTTACCGTCAAATTTACGGTATTGTTTATGCAAGAAGAACCATCCCACCAAAAACATTTTTATGTAATGTCATGCCAAAGCGAGTACCTACTAATACGAGTATAGTACCTACTAATACGAGTATACTACATTGCTTGCGCTGCGAAGAAGTTATATAAGATCTCATGGGGAGCCAAGCTGTGTCGTTCAAAAGTCAAAATGTAGGGCCAGGCCGTTTAGTGACAGTGACGCAAACACTCATAGCGGTTTATCAACAGAAAGCTAACCAGGCGTGAATTTTGTGCTTAAAATTGAGTAACGAAACGACCAAGCCCCACATTTTGACTTTTTGAACGACACGCTTGTTCTCAATGATATCTTGAAAATTTTGTACAGTGCAAGCAATATTTAGGCAGTAAGTATCTAAGAGGCGACACATTACCTACGTAGCATTTTAGATAGGTCAAATGTTTTGCATGGGATGTCTGGGGGCACGCTAGTGCTCCCGCCAAGACGAGTCAACAGAAGCGCTGGGCACACCTACCTTTTCTCAAACCCTTTAATCGTATTTTCATAGGTACCTTTAAAGATTCGTCATGGATAGTGCTAGAAAGTCCAAATGTTGAGTAGTTATATTATGACTATAGAGTACCTTTATTATACATAGTTTCAAACGCATGGCTATAATCGTTTAGTGTTTTTTTTTATATATTTTGCCAATTAGCTGATGAGATAAGATGTTTTAAAGAAAAGAAAGGAAAATTTGTTTCTTTGTCCTTTCTTTATGACAAAATGGCTGGAACGATTATGATGAAATTCGGTATGGAGATAGTTATATATAGTTTGAGAACCGGGAAATAACACTTTTTTTATCCCGATATTTCCACGGGAACGGGTTTTTCACGGGTCAAATGAGTTTTTCAATACTTTCAATATAACTAACCGTCTATTATGTGTAGGTAATCATCGGAAACGCAAATTCTACGTCTACGCGGGACGAAGTCGCACGCATCGGCTAGTTTTAGATATTAATAAAATCTAAAGTTTTACTAGTTATACATCTATATTAATATTATAAATGCGAAAGTAACTCTGTCTGTCTTTCTGTATGTCTGTTACCTCTTCACGCTTCAACCGCTGGACCGATTAGGATGAAATTTGGTATGGAGATAGTTGGAGTCCCGGGAAAGGACATAGGCTACTTTTTATCCCGGAAAAACGCATATCTAGTTCCCGCGAAAACCAAATTCTACGCGGGAAGAAGCTAGTAATATTATAAAAGCAAAAGTAACTCGTGTGTGTCTGTCTGTCTGTCTGTTAACTCTTCACGCTTCAACCGCTGGACCGATTTGGATGAAATTTGGCATGAAGATAGTTGGAGTCCCGGGAAAGGATATAGGCTACTTTTTATCCTATTATTATTTTTATTTATGGATTCAATCACTTATTCAGCTAATTGGCCAAATACAAAAAAATATCCATATTTCCATACTAAAAAAAAATATATTCTAGCAATTGCCAGACCGAATCTACGAAAATACGACAAAACGTTTCAAGACAAGGTAGATATAATGCCCTACGCTTCCGTTGACTCGTCTTGGCAGGGGCACTGCCGTGCCCCCAGATCGTAAATTGCCGTGCAATCAGAATCACTGCTGTCCGCTACTTCCATTTCCAAATTTGACGCTTTAAGTATTCTCTACTGTCTCGTGATCTATTTTTAATAGCTACTGGGTAATAGACACTGAAATCTCACTCCAAGATGTCGCACTGTTAACATATTTGAAGCACTGATCACTTGCACCGCACACAATGCAGGTAGATGTTATGACGTAGGCATACGCTAAGAACGGAGTTTGCGAAATTTCCACGGGAACGGGAAAAAAACGGGATTTTTCATTTTAATATTTTTGCGCATACGAAGTTGCGGGGAAAAGCTAGTTTTCTATATTTCGCAACACGCCGAATGATGAAAACCAAATTTTTTGAAGTAGTTTTTTTTTTAATTTCATCCATCTTTCACTTGGTTTATTTTGTCGAAGAGCGTCCCGTTAAGCTTATTTTTACTTAAAGCTTATTAAATTTAGGGATAAAAGAATAAAATATTCTTCACAAAAGCAATTTCTAGAACTTATAGTGTTACGATCATCTTAAGTTTGTCTACAGATTCAATTTTTACTTAGCAATTCTAAACTGATACTTTGATTATACCATTGAGTCTTTAGTGAGTCTTGAAATAATCTGAGTAGAGTAAAAGAATCATTTTTAGACTTAAGTGTGGACGCACTTAATACTAAATGGTTTTTAAAATACTTAACTAGGATTTAGGTATTCTTAACTTGCTAAAGTAGCGGTAGCTTAAAACTATTTAGTTTTAAAGACTAAAATGACTTAACGGAGTCTTTTTTTTATTAGCTAATTCTGATTTAAGACAAAGTTAAGATATGTAAGATTTAATCACTATTCTTGTTTGCTACTTGGGGTACTTGAGTTAATTGTTTCTATTCCGAGAGGAACATACCTACCACACACACAGCATAAAGTGAAATGAGATGCATACAGCTTCTCAAGCTTTTATTGCGGTGGCGGTGGTTGGCCTCATAATGAATTCTCATCTTGTGGGAATATTGGTAACCTATACAAAATAGTCTGCACAATAGGTGCCTATCCATAGGTAATCCACAAACCTGATTTCATTAAAATTTGTTCAGTCTAATGAAAACGTAGGTACCTACCAAATATTCACGAAAACATACTTTCACGCTAGAAGAGAAAAATTACACCTTCCGGCCTTTACAATTCAATTATCTATTTTGAGAATGGACAAGGAGCATCATGCAAAAAAATACACTACTCACGGTTCCTGTCTCGTGCAGACATTGGGTCCCTCCAAGATGGCGGCGGCGGCAGCCACCAGCCCCGAAAACGCGACAACCTTCGACCACATCTCGGCGGCGGCTCACGCAACCCACCGCGCCATAACAAATCTATTGTTTACGCGGATTGCGTCACAATGTGCATTCAAATGAGGGTTCTCGATAGGCTGATGCCGAATTCGCAGCGGGATCTGTAAAAAATGAAAAGAATACTCTTGGTTTCAGATGTTTTTTAGCCTTTACATCGACCTGAGCGAAAAACAACGCAAGCTAACAAGCAAACAGAACCTGGTGGGAAAAAAAAATATCTCTAGCTTTCGTTGTCCAGAGAATACCTACGTCAAATCGAGATCAGAGGAAAGGGTATAGGAAGGTTTTTGGTGAATAAAAGGTGAGGTGAATAAAATACGATCAAAATAATTAATAACAACAACAACAACAATACTCTTTATTGAACAACATATAAACAAAACCAAGAAAATACAATTAATAAAGGTAATAAATACTTAATGTAAAAAAAAACACGAGATTCTGCTAGATTTAAGTAAGTATAGTCACCAGCGTTGAAAGTGTTCATTATTACAATAGGTACATTGGCATTGTGGTTGACCCTAGTCAACTTATTGGAAAGTATAGTTTCTGTTTGTCGAAAGACGGTTTCCATGCTAGAACGACTACCTATCTATTTAAGACTAGCTTAAGCTAGATTGAAGAACTGAAATCTAAACAAAGTTTCACATTCCGTCCGTGGGCCTTTGAATATCGAGGTGCCTTGCCTTCTGTTCTGTTGAGTTTCTTGCGGCGATAGGCATTTCTCATCAATCAATTATATCTGAAATGCAGATCCATTCACGCAAAAGAGCCAGGCCAGAATCAGCCTAATGCATTGAATCAATCATTGAGTAGGTATTTTTATGTAGTAAATTGAAACTGCTACTTGTTTGGGCTAAAAGCATGCTCAATCGAACAAAACCAACTAGGTAGTAGACTTATTATTATCTATTCTTAAGTAAAGGAAACTTTGCAGAACGAATATGTAAATACGTGAGTACGTAAGGAGATGAGCAATGAGTGCAATGACTTAAAAACATGACTCGTTTAAGCCTAGTAATGCAAATTATACATTTAAGTATTATTTTAAGAACAAAAGAAGTGAAATAAATAACTTTAAACACCTATAAAATCGTCAGTAACACTAACGATGCCTCGATATTTTGCATTTTTCAGAAGAAATTCTGAAACATTTGTTGTGGGATAAGATGATTTTGGGTAAAGTATGAATTCCTTATTTTACTTTTTTAGTAAAAACGGAAAATAATTCAAAAAGACATTTCAAGAACACTTTTTGTCTGAAAAATAAATGATTTATATTCACAACGTTCACATCACTCACCACAATCTAAGACAATGTTAGTGATACTGTAGATGCATTAACAAAATAATTCCATAGTTAACGGAAATCTAATGACTTTATTTATTTCTTATCAAGTCCGAGGAGTGGTTACCGTAGGTATTATCATTTAGAAAAGAACCAGATACGCTCACAAAGGTATCAGTTAACGCATTAAACAATGGTGATTAACTAATCAAATAAAAGGAGTTGTTGATACGTTGAAGTTTAGTTGAAGTGATTCAAAGGATCGTGCGTAAATAGGTACCTACAGTATTTTAAGACGCTGACAAGAGCTAGTGACCTTGAGCAATCGAGGCAGGTAACTGTCTCAGCGGACAACGTCTGTTTGCATTGGAGAGAGCGAGAAGCACGACTGCGGCATGTGGACTATATACGTAAAAAATCAGAAAAATTAAGATTAAACATTGCATGAACAATATCAATTAGCAAATTTTTTGGTATGAGTATGACGGAATAGTATATTTAATTATAGAATACTGCGTTAAAAAAATGAACTTTTGGAACCGTTTAAATAGGATTAGAAGACGTAACTTCGTAGACGTATTTTTTTTTTCATCGAACCAATTTCATGAAATCCTTTTTACAAAATAGCAAGATCTTCAAGTATATAGTGAATACTAACATATGTATATTTTACTCGCCTTACAAAATCAAATAGGTTTCGTTTCAATACTGTTTAAATAAAGTCAATTTAGGTCTTGTCAGCGCCTTAACTGCCAGCTTCTCCAATTTACATGTAACTGGACTATACCCAAGTGGGTTCCTGGCGCTGAAACTTTACCCACCTCCTCGTATTGATAAATCATACCAAGAAGTCGGTAAAGAAGAGGTAAGTAAGAGCAAAGCGAAGAGTGTACCTACTTTCAAGTGTAGCTTTTCTTTTGAGTTGGTTTAATAAGAATTTAGAGTTCTGTTTAAGATGCAGATAATGCATTCGCGAAGATTTCATGGGCTGTGGCAATGAGCCAAAAACACGATAAATATATCGTGCAAAAACCACCTATGTTGAAGAATTTCGGACGACATTGCGATCAAAATAAACTTTAAACAATGCAATAATATAATCATACATAATCATCGGTACCAGTTCCAACAAGGCTTAAAAATACGTACCTACTGTGCATGTGGATAAGAATTCTGTAGATAAAATGCAGCGTAGTTAACCAGTTTCTAGGCATTCGTCAAACGAGTTCACCAATATACCTACCTATTACTAGAATTTTGCACCTTACTCCGTTGTTATAAGGTTCAAAAGGAAGGATATATGAAGGTAGGTTACATGTTATCCCAGAAAAACGCAATGATCCCACGGGAACGTGATAACCGGAGTCCACGAGGGCGAAGCCGGGATAAAGAGTAGCCTATGTCCTTTCCCGGGACCCCAACCATCTCAATGCCAAATTTCATCTCAATCGGTCCAGCAGTTAAAGCGTGAAGAGGTAATAGACAGACAGACAAAGTTACTTTCGCATTTATAATATTACTAGCTTCTGCCCGCGACTTCGTCCGCATGGAATTCGGTGACAGCGTTCCCGCGGGAATTAAGTGTTACACTATAACAAATTATATACTGTGGAGACTGGCCGAGTACAATCGGTTAGTTGTCACATTTTCCTTCAAAAGTAGGTAATTTTAAGCGTAGAATTGTTTTTGTTTAATATATTTAGTCTTTTTCTATCGCTTGTAATGAACGCATCTCCCAAATATAATATCAATTCAACTTAAAATCTATTATTTCATAGTTAGGGCAGTAATAGGGCCAGTCTTCAAGATTTAGATATTTTAATAAGCTAGACATCGTCTTCGTGTCTTCGGTTTCCACCGCTGATCTCCGTGCCTGCAGCATCTATCTGAGCTAACATCAACCCCCCTCTACAATACCTACTAAAACCTTCCTCTTGAATCACTATATCCATTAAAAAAACACATCAAAATCCGACTGACAGACTGACAGCGAAGCGACTTTGTTTTTACCCGACTGCGCCAGAAGGAGGGTTATGTCTATCGAGTGTATGTATGTATGTATATTTCTTTGGCACGCTGTGTAGCCTAAATGGCTGGATGGATTTTAGTTTGCGAGGTGTCGTTAGATTCGTCTTAATCGTGAGAGTGACAC
Source organism: Aethes cnicana (assembly GCA_963971205.1). Lineage (NCBI taxonomy): Eukaryota > Metazoa > Arthropoda > Insecta > Lepidoptera > Tortricidae > Aethes > Aethes cnicana. Next base: position 9,240,625 of record OZ020280.1, read on the forward strand.
TTGTATATCAAAATTACAAAAAACAAAATGGCTGACTTTTGGAGGCATTTTCAACGTTTACATTTTTTTTTGTCATTCCTATCGAGTGGGGTTTCAAAATGAAGAGCTGAATGAATGGATCACAAATAGTACATTATTGCAGAGGCCGCCAAGTAGCGCATTGCCGGACGAGTCAGTTAGAAGGCTGAGCGAAGCGAAGCCTTCTATTAGTACGAGTCCGGCAATCGCAATTGCGGCCGAGGTATATATAATGCTTTTCTCAAACAGCGAGGAAATACGTAAGGTCAGTCGGGGCAAGTGCGCCAGGATGGGGTAAGTGCGCCTAACATAAATATATCGAAACCTATAAATATTACTCAACTAGTAGTTGGCTGTTTACAAGGCATAGGGGCGAAATGAATTGAGGCGCACTTACCCCACATCAGTATTTACTACTTCCATGATCGTGGATGATTTGGCCATGGAAGTTGTACTTATTACCTCCAGGGATTTGTCAGTTTCGGGGCAAATGCGCCAGGATGGGGTAAGTGCGCCTAACATAAATATATCGAAACCTATAAATATTACTCAACTAGTAGTTGGCTGTTTACAAGGCATAGGGGCGAAATGAATTTAGGCGCACTTACCCCACATCAGTATTTACTACTTCCATGATCGTGGATGATTTGGCCATGGAAGTTGTACTTATTACCTCCAGGGATTTGTCAGTTTCGGGGCAAATGCGCCAGGATGGGGTAAGTGCGCCTAACATAAATATATCGAAACCTATAAATATTACTCAACTAGTAGTTGGCTGTTTACAAGGCATAGGGGCGAAATAAATTTAGGCGCACTTACCCCACATCAGTATTTACTACTTCCATGTGGATGATTTGGCTATGGAAGTTGTACTTATTACCTCCATGGCTTTGTCAGTTTCTAGAGGTGTCTCAAAATGGTCTCAAATAGCAAGCGAATTAAAAAAAAACACACACACGACAATAATGTTTTTGCTGGCCAAGGCCGGCAATGGACAGCCTCGCGTCTTCTTTTTTTGAAAGTAACACAAACATTTCCGAGCATGTTTGAGAAAAATATATTAATATACGTACCTATGTGAAATCAAAAGTTTGTTTGCAGTATTTAGTAACTTAATATGGATACAATCGAAAAACAAATAACCCTCGTGATATTAAGGAGCGTGGTAAGGTGAAAACCACATTATAGTCGCTTTTAAAGGCCTAAAACTAAAAATTGGCCCAAGATATAGGTCACGAAAAAATATATATGAAGAATTGATATGTCCTCTTTAATCTGAGCTGCGGAAATTGCGATACGTCTAGGTCATCCTTGCAAAAAAAAAACATCAAGAAGGGCATTTTCAACCTTTTAAATCGCTACTTCTCAATATCTAGACTATGATTTTACACGGGCTGTCCAGAAAATGAAACGTTATCCAGTTTTTCATAATCTGAGCTGTGGATATTGTAAAATAATGATTACTTTGGTCAAAAACCGTAAATAACTACCATTTTCGTCATAAAAGTTGCGGTGGGACAATGCTTGTATACGTAACATACCCACCGCAACTTTTGAAGTGCATAATATCAATTCTCAAATGTATTTTTTCGAGAGCTAATTTTTACTTTTATATCTTTAAACCTACCCAAATTGGGGTTTTCACCTTACTATGCACCTTAACGATTACTAATAAAATATACCTAGTTAGATACACTTAATTCGCGCCGCGTGTGGGCAGAGGCTAAATAAATTCATGTCAAAATGTTGCAGCTGGCAAAAAAACGGGTTGTCTTGTCTCTGAATTAATGCTAACGGTAGTAATTTTGGATGACACTGTGGTCTGTTGCCCTAGTTTCAATATCAAGGCGAAACTCATGAATGCATTGCATATTTAATTTAAGACTTGTTACCCAACCCAAACGTCTTTAGCAAACCTATATATTTTCTGTCAAAACGATCAACGTTAGAGGTACAGTCGAGTTCATTAATATATGATCACTTTTGGACCTTATTACAAGGGAGCAAGGTGTAAAAGTGTGTACATATTGGAGAACTCGACGGTACCTATTCGTACAGCACGACACAACTTAGAAGGCGCGCGGTGAAACACTTAAGCAGTTGACGCAGAGTCTATTTTTGCTTAATCCCCGCGCCTTCTAAGTTGTGTAAACCTGTACCTACGTCCTACGTAGTATTTAGTACCTGTGCGACCGAGCTTTACTCGGGTGAAAATGGCTAAAAACGAATTGTCCCAGATATGAGACCTAGCTAGATCGATTTCTCACCCCTTACGGCCCTATATTCCAAATTTCACCGAAACCGTTAGAGCCGTTTTCGAGAACGCGATTACAAATATATATACATACAAGGTAGCTTCTGCCCGCGACTTCGCCCGCGTGGAATTCGGTTATCGCGTTCCCGCGAGAACTATGCGTTTTTCCGGGATAAAAAGTAGCCTATGTCCTTTCCCGGAACCCCCAACTATATCCATGCCAACTTTCATCTCAATCGGTCCAGCGGTTGAAGCGTGAAGAGGTAACAGACAGACAGAGTTACTTTCGCATTTATAATATTAGTAAGGATATATATATACAAATATTGATCGTTTAATAGTATATTAGGTATATCTATTTTCTGTGGTAAAACAGGTTTAGACCTAGCAATATTACTGGCAGCTAGTTAGGCGTTTATTCCTCCTAGTCAAGCCATAGGTATGCTACATAAAGTACCTACTTATTTGCTTTGCTGCTGTTATTACATTACATCGCTATGTAAGTACACACATAGGTACAAACACATACAATCTGCTCTGCATGTTTCTCAGCTTTTAGCTCACCAAAGGAAGACACTAATTGAGCTCATAGGGGAAATAATACATGTGTGTGCGAATTTTGGAATAGTTGTAGGTGAAGGTGCCTTAAACAACATACTAAAAGTCCTGATGGGGGGGAGCGCCGCTAACGTGTGGGGGGGGGGTCCAAAGGTCCCTTTTTTTGGTTTTTCGTAAATATCTCGTAAACGATAACCCGCAACAAAAAATGTTCTAAGACATAAATAATTTACATTAAATTTTCTACAAAACGATATACACACTTTTTTGCTAGTGTAAATATTGAAATAGATAATGAAGGGGAAAGTTAACGATAAACGATTTTACGCGTGGGTTCGGGATTTGGTCCGCTGTACCCTGATTCTTTTTAGATAAGGGATCATACTTGACACAGTTGTACTTTGGATAATTCTGAGTGGATTCATACTAAGGGCCACCGCGGGACACCGCTCGGTTGGTAGGGGGAGAGGGGGAAACTTTGCTTCCGCCGCGCTTTAGTTAGACCCATATATTTCCTAAAATTGTAAGAGTTAAGAGATGCTGTTTATTGCGAAATGATCCTTACTAAATGCTTCATCAAATGTAATCCATAAGTTTTCATTTTTATTGGTGGTTTTTCTTAACTTTTGATCGATATTACAAATTTCTAAATTTAACAATTTCTTTTAGTAAGTTTGATATAAAAATGTATGGTGATGTGCAGTGCCACTTTTTCAAAAGTTGGCGCATGTAATGCAGATTTGAACATGGTATAACAATACTGTCTACTTTAAATAATAAAGAAAATATTGAGAATATTAACCAACTACTCTGAATTTTTCTATATATCATGGGCCATTTAAATTGTTAATTTCAAGGAATTTCATTTAAAATTGAAGCCAGTTTATCACATTTAAAGAAATAATGTTAAATTAGTCCACTTTATTAACAGAAAATGCTGTTTGAGGTAAGATGCATTTTTACATAAGGCAGTCACTGACTTCAATTAAGAGCTTCAAAAGCGATAAAATTAGCGGTCGATTGAGTTCCTGGTTGACTGGGCACACGTGGTGTGTCTCGTTTAAAACTACTGGACCGATTTTGACCGAACGTGTGGGGGGGCCCACACGTTAGCGGCGCTCCCCCCCATCAGGACTTTTAGTATGTTGTTTAAGGCACCTTCACCTACAACTATTCCAAAATTCGCACACACATGTATTATTTCCCCTAAGTTTTGCTTCCTTTGGTGGGCTATTTATTGTGCTATGTCTGTCTAGCTCTAGTGTATGCATATTATTATAATGCTATGTTGGAAAAAAGCGGTTTTTTTTTTCAAAACAGTTACGAATTTTGAATACAATGTAAAAACCCAAGATTGTGCTGCTGTCTTTAAGAGGGTTTAATCCGAAAATTGGCAACGTTTCAATTAATTTGTCAATGTTACTGAATGAAAACAAGAATAATCGCTCTATCATTGAATAAAATATGAATTATGGATTGCAACAGTCATTATCACATTACGATTATTTAGTATTATAGAAGCAAAAGCGTTTGACTTTTCATCGCACTTTTTATGCATTTTAATGTACCTTAATGCCTACCCAACAAATAGAAAACGTCATTCAATAACAGAGCGATTTTTCCTTTTTTTCATTCAGTAATGATGAGAAGTTAATAAAAACAGACATATATTTGACAGCTATATGCGAGAGCGACGTTACATTATATAAGATTACATTAAAATGCATGGAAAATGCGATGGAAAGTTTTCAAAATATAGTACTTCCATAATCCTAAAAATTTCATGTTCCCATGATAATTGTTGCAATCCATACTTAATGTTTTATTCAACCATAGAGCGATAATTCATATTTTCATTCAGTAATATTCAGAAATTAATGAAAACAACGAAATATTTGTCAGCTATTTGCGACGTTGCCAACTTTCGGAGTAAACCCTCTTAAATAAGTATAGTTCGATTTGTTACACTTAACAATTGTGATTTTCATTGTCTTCTCCGGTTTTTTTATATTTCCATGCGGTTATTTGGCTGTTTATTTTTCAAGTTTATGTTATGACACCTTACGTACCTACTTAATTCTAAAAATAGCTAAGCAATTCTCTGTCAGTCACAAGACACACAGGTTACGTTACGCGGAGCTCAAACACCGACACCGAGGTCCAGGTCTCAGGTAGCTCATAGCCCATCACCCATGGGTACATACTGTAATTAAACTGTTTATATCAGAAATAGGTACCTAGTAACTCGAGGAGCGTGTAATAAATGGGGAGGCTATAGTCAAAACACAACATGCTGTGACGACTTAAACAGGTCACCTCTAACAACGAGTACGCGAGTGAACACAGGCCGAGCATGATGGGACTGTGCGAATTACTAACCTTTTGACCACAGTCGGCCACAGCCGACCAAGATCACAGCGTAAAATGTACCTCAGGTCGTGAGCGTATAATTCAAATTGGCTATAGGTTTGCAATTGGCGCGGCAGTTAAACGGTTTATGAACGTGGACGTGTTGTTTTTGGCAGTAGCCATCTTGCCATGTTTCACTAATTTCAATGATTAACATCTTGTGAAGTAAGTTTAAGCATTTACAAATCAGACTATGAAAATCACAACTACAGAGTCGGTTGATAATAAGAACAGAATCGAATTTAAATTCTTAAAAACCTGCATAACGCATGCATAAATTATTCATGCATAGTACTAGGTCCATCCGGGATGGTACCATCGTCTTTCCCCGCTAACCTGCCGCCAAATAGCAGTGCTCGCACTTTTGTGTTCCGGTAGGGCATTAAGGCAGCCAGTAAAATTTCTGGCACAGAGGCATTCCATCTTAGGCCTCAGGGTAGGTAACGCATTCGAGATCTTATGGTGTCTTAATGGGGGATCATAGGATTTCAGTACCCATGGGCTGCAGTGACCACTTACCATAAGGTGGGATGTGCGCTCGTTTGCCTATACCATTGACGTGAAAAAAAACGCCTGTCTACTATTTGCTTGCCGTATTGTAATATTGTAAAATACAATTCAATCGTGTCATCCGGGACGCGACGATAACAGTACACTCAGACTACGAGTAGAAAATAAAAATGTTTCAATGTTTCAAATTAAATTAAAACGTCTAGGGGAATCCCCGCCAATTGAATAAATAGTAATAAGTAGGTAAGTAGTTATTCAATAGAAATAAATCCTAAGCTAATTTTTAAAACAGGAAAATGAATACTAATTGACTAAATCACGCCAATTTAAATGCATAATTGTTTTCCTGTCTATTATCAGCCATTTTATGACTAATCAATTTAAGGATAAAAAATAAAAACAGGCAATTTCATTCCACTAATTAGAGAAGTTTGTAGTACCTATGTCTTTGTCTAGTGAGTCATAATGATGCTGACAAAAATATGGAGTCCACATGTGTTGGAGATCCTGCGAAAAATTCAGGATGTTACTCATAATATTTGACTGTAATAATAAATTGGGTTTACTGTGATGCATGTGACCTCACGTGTTACGATAAAAAAATCGGCGAAGTGCGTGTCGGGCCACGCGTAATGTAGAGTTCGGTACTGTAGTTGCCCATCACAACGATTTTCAATTTATATTTTTTTTTTACATATTTCATTACTAGGAAACTTGTGTAGCCTACTTAGCCGAGATAGGTTTCCTTTTAACTTCGTTAAATACATATACTAATTACCTACTACCATGTTTTTTTCAGCTATCCAAAAACAAATGTTTATTTGGCCTAGAGGGGATAGATTATTTATTTATTTAATTAATTTTAGACAGGCAGCAATTCTCTGATGCGTCTAAATCATATTTTCACTGTTAGTGTTCATCAGTCTGTTAGTTTGAAAACCTTCATTAATATTTTTTCAAATTTAGCCCTCAAAAATAGGGTCTAAGTTCAAAATTCATTTATTTTCGTTACACGTCCGTCTTTGGGTCACGAACTTACATATACATACCAAATTTCAACTTAATTGGGCCAGTAGTTTCGGAGAAAATCGACTGTGACAGATGGACGGACATACACACAAGTGATCCTATAAGGGTTCCGTTTTTACCCCTTGAGGTTCGGAACCCTAAAAGAAAGGAATTTGTGATGTATCAAGAATTAATAGTTAGTGCCTGAGCATAGTTGCAGTTGATCAAACTTGGTAGCTATGCTTGGGTGAAAATAGCTAAAAATTAATTTTCCCACACATTGCTAATTTCGTCCAAATCGTTAGGGCCGATTTGGAGATACATAGTTGGAATAAAAATATACAAGATCAGCATGTTTAAAACATAAGATATGGAAAGGTATCTTGGCAGACAAGTTATTCATTAAATCAATATTACTGAACGAAAAAAGAAATAATCACTATAGTTTCCATACATTATGCTTAGGGGGAGGCAATTGAAGAGAGGAGGTCTCAGCAAAGCAAGAAAAGTATATTAAAATAAATAAAGTTGTTGCAATCTATGATTCATGGATTGCATTCATTTATCCATTTTAGTCATTCCTGTTTTCTATTCAATAATATTGAGAAATAAATGAAAATATCTAAATGTATCTATCTATATGTATAAAAATCAATTGATGTTATTTTGTCTCGCTAAAACTCGAGAATGGCTGGGCCGATTTAGCTCATTCTTTTAAAGTTTTATTCCCTGTGATTCAGGTATGGTTTAAAAAGAAGAAAAAAAATTGTATGGGAATCCATGGTGAAACGAAGTTCCCCAGGCCAACTAGTATTTTATAGATACTAGCTGACCCCGCGGACTTCGTACCGCCTTAAACCTCACGGAGCCCGAGACCTTTCCAACGAATGCAAAACCGTGGAAATCGGTTCGTGCGTTCTGGAGTTATAGCGTCAGGGAGGAAAACCCGACTTATTTTTATATAGTAGATTACCAGCTATCGGGAGAAAACTTTTTAAAATATAGTAATATTACAAAGATTTCCATATTCTGTTTAAGATATGAACTCGAACAACAAAAAACTGAAAACAACTGGATGTATTTAATTTGTAGATTTGCATTTCATATCAATAAGCTTAAATCTCAGCTTTCCTCCCATTAATCTGCCCCCATAAGGTAAAGGCTGTATCTTAATCTGGAGGTATGAAAACATTTTTCCTAATAAAATTCACAAAAAAAAATCACAGTTGCAGGATTGTAGTTTCTTATAATATAGGTCAGTATGGCCAAGATTATGTTGTTTATTTACTAGGGCTGCGTTCCGAATCGCGCTTAGAGCGCTCACAGCACCTTGCATCCTTTTTCCTCTTAGGACTCCACTTTCAAGAGGAAAAGGGTTGCAAGGTGCTATGAGCACTCTGAGCGCGTTTCGGAACGCAGCCTAGGTACCTACACAAAACGAAATTGACAGAATAGGCCAAACAGGGGAGTTTAAGAAAGCGGCCTATGGCCAGAAAGGAAAACATTAGCAATAATCAACCTAATAACGATTTTTTATGTTTCATAAAGTTAGTAGAAAGTTTTTATTTGAACTAAAAGAAAAATAAAGGAGGTCAGGCAAAAATGGCACACAAACAATAAAAGGGCAATGAAATACCTCCCACGAATAAAGTAACGTCGGAGTACAATAAAATAGCACGAATAAGAGAGACTTACTTGGAATCCACTTCGAAATACCACGTCGGAGAAATCCTTGGTATTAGCTATGATTCACTATCTTCCGTTTACTAGCACTGAAGTCATTCAACACTCAAAGAATCAGCACAAAACTTCGTGACGCTTGACACCGAGCCGAGTAGCTTCGTCATTCATACTATGGAACTTTTAATGTTTTCTTATTATGAAACGTGAAAACCACCACACCTCTTTAATAATCCGTAATCAGCGGTTGTAAAAATAATATAACTAAAACAATGTGATTACAAACAATTTAAAAGATAGCATACTCGATTTATTTCCGCCCGTACTACGCACTGTACTACCGTCTGACTGACTGATCATAAAAAATAAATAATAGAGAAAGAGAAAAAAAACATGTACATTCTACTCTACGACTGACAGCCGGACGGAAGCCACGCAACAACTAGGCTGCGTTCCGAATCGCGCTCTGAGCACTCACAGCACTCTGCATCCTTTTTCCTCTTGAAAGTCGACTCGTAAGAGGAAAAAGGACGCAAGGTGCTGTGAGCGCTCTGAGTGCGATTCGGAACGCAGCCCTAGTGATTGACCATTCGGGTATCATTCGGGCTTCCAAGTTCCAAATGGAAAATTTGGTTTTGAAAATAAGCCCGTATCATTTCTTTGGATTATTTTCAATCGATTAGTATGTCATGTACTTATTACCTCCATGAGCACAACATATCTGGGTGTTAAGGTCCGAGTTGTTCGAGCTACTGTTTAAAACACGGCAACTAGTAATCGGCGACGACGTCTGTCACTGTCAATGCCACTAACAAATTGTAATTGCTGTGGTTCTCTGGCCTAAATTCGTTTTATTTTATGAAGTTATGTTATCGTACAGTAATTGTTGACTGAGTTGTTCATTTTGTATCCTTCGAGTGCGTTCATCTTAGCACAGTGGCCGATATTAATAATAATATTATTATAATTATCTTTCAGACAGATTCCATTTGAGAGAAGCTCAACCACTTTGTTAGATGCATAAAAAATATGGTACGTGGGTGACAATAAAACTTGAAAGTAACAGATGAATAACATAATCCTGTTTTTTTTAATGCAAACAACTTCAGTTAATTCTTAAACATCAAAATATTATAATGGAAACCTCCTCAATTGTAAGTTTCAACAATGACTCTACATTCCAATCAACATTGAAAGGAGATTATAACAACGTCAATGTCCATGAATTGGCGCTGCACGTTATGAGAGATCGATGTCTACTTTTGCAAAAAAGAATAAACACTTTGGAAACTGATAACATGCGACTAAAGGTAGATGTTATGAAGACATCACAGGGCTCTCAGTACATTCCGCTACAAGAAGATGAGAAACTGCAGTTGCAACAAAAAATTGCAGAGTTAAAGGGACAAAAGTCTCAATTAATTCATCATGTATTTATGGTGACTTGTGAGAATAAAAATCTATGGAGCAAAATAGCTAGCCTCAAGGGCCCTGATAAATTAACTCAAACCGAACATTCAACGAACCCTTTAGTTAGGACAAATACATTTATTCATAGCACCCCAAGCTCTAATTATCAGGAAAAATTCTCAGAAACCAGTTTAGAAGAGATATCTTTAAAGGTGATTAACAGCTATATTCAAGAGAAATCACAGCTAGTAGAGCAGTACGAACAAATGAGCGAACTTCAAGATGCAAATGAAGAGGTGTTAAATGTCGATTCCATTGGCTTCACATTCATGGAAGATCCCGCAATTGATTCTTTAAAAGAGATGTGTAACCAGGCTGAAAAACTTCAAAAACTAAAAAAAGAAATGGCTCAGCAAGAAAAAGACCTCAAATTGATTATTTCTAGAGTAGAAAATGTTTTTAAATGTAAGTATAAGAAATTCCGAAAAAACTGTTAAATAAATTTAGTTTTTATTCTAAAACGTAACCTACAATTGCTATAACACAAGCATTGATCAACTTGAGAACTTGATGTCTTTGTTTTGGATGTTGTTTTCATAGAAAATTAATGTGAATAGAACAGAGTCAGAGTTTCAAGAGGTTTAGTCTGTGACCTTGTTTTATATAATTTGTTTTTATGGACACAAATCCCTTGTTTTGTTTCAGATGGTTACAAATGTCCCACATGTATCACAAACAGTGCAAAAATTACAAGTTTTGAGCACAAAGAAATAGAAACCAGTGATAGTTTAGCAAATTGGGCGACACCGGCTGACTCAAGCACTTACAATGAAAATTTCACAGAGTTAAATACTTCTGCCTTTAAAAAAAGTATGCCTGAGCAGGAACATAAAGAGACTGTGTCACCTACTTCTGACAAAATTTGTCCAATGTGTGGAGAAGCATTTAACAAAGACACAGCTTTCAATGAGTTCCAGGCTCATGTAGAAGCCCACTTTACAGGAGAAATCGAACCAGATTCTATTACTGATGATTTTGATAACATTCCAAATTCATTTGACAATGTGATTTAAATAACCTGCTAACATTCTAAAGAAATAGTAAGTTTTCTCTAAGAACAATGTAAATGGGTTTAGATTATGATATGTTTAATTTAAATACCAAGTTTTATTCTATTTATTTAATAAATTCTAGAATCACTCAATGTTTTACTTTAAATTATGCCAAGTCTGTAGGTTTGACGTCTGTAGCATTTGATGGTTGTTGTGTTGTTTTCTGAAGCAAGTTCTTGCTGAACCATTGAGGCCTTTCCTTCTTCATTTCAACCACCCTTTTGCCATTCCAAAACTCCTTCACCTAAAATAAATATATCTGATGTCAAAGACAATAAAATCCATATTAATATTATAAATGTGAAAGTAACTTTGTCTGTCTGTCTGTCTGTTACCTCTTCACACTTCAACCGCTGGACCGATTTGGATGAAATTTGGCATGGAGATAGTTGGCGTCCCGGGAAAGGACATAGGCTACTTTTTGTCCCGGAAAAGGGCATAGTTCCCACTGGAGCGTGATAACCGAATTTCACGCGGGCGAAGTCGCGGGCAGAAGCTAGTAAATAATAATCCTATTGCTAGTATTGTTATTCAAGTAAAGAACAGATGCACTATGGGTTGTGGGGACAGAAAGATGCATCATAACATGACATATTGAAATTAATTGAACTAACCATCCATTATAATATTATAAATGCGAAAGTTACTTTGTATTTTACCTATTTATGCTTAAACCGCTGCATTCATTTAAATTACATTTAATATGAATGTATGTAGATAGTGAGTCCCGGGAAGGACATAGGCTGCTATTTATCCCGAAAAATGCATAGTTCACACTTTAATGGAGTTCCAATTGGACAGAGTCATGGGCAAAAGCTAGTACTCAAAAATATTAAACTTTGCGACTATGTCAGTGTTTAATCTTAATTTTTTATGCAATATAAATCCCCTAGCAAGTATGCTGCATACAAATGACATGTATACATGACATACTTAGTAATGGTGCCTATACCTTTTCTGGAAGATTTTCTCCTTCATACAGCACAATAACATCATTTGTGATTGGTCCAGGCCCAAGTTTCCGTTTGATTTGATCTTGTATTTGCTTTGTCTCTTCAGCAACCCTCTTGTAACAATGCTCTGAAAAATAATAAATGATAGCAATCCTAACATTCGCTAAGTTTATTTTTTAATTCTTATTAACTGTCACTAAATAATTTTGATAGTAATTTCATGCAGAAATCAGGTAAAAGATGATAACAAAGACTGCTAAAACTCATTTAATATGGACCACTTCATTTGTTAACCCTTTACACAATTATACACAGACAGATCCATGCCAGGTTATTGATAGCTTAAGCATGGATCCTTTATAAAAAAGTAAAAAGTAACTTTACTTGACATACTCCACATGGAGGGGACAAATTTGTATTAGAGATCTTCTACTATCTAAAGTCCCGCGCCTTCACATTTCAAAACGCTTCAATGTATTTAAAAAGCACCACCAACACTCTCAACACAAGTGTGCGTGCTGAGACAGCCATCAACTATGCGTTGAGAGTGTTGGTGGTGCTTTTTAAATAATAATAAAAAAATTGAAGCGTTTTCAAATGTGAAAGCGCGGGACTTTAGATAGTAGATCTCTACACCTGCTGCATATGATGGGTTAATATCATAAGCTGAATAAGAACCATTATAATAAAGAACATTTTAGAATCCACATACAATACTTGTATTGACAAAAACTGTACATCAACCTGGCAATATTGTTATTGTACTACTAGCTAGTAGGTATAATGAAGTAGGATTGTCCATTTAATTATTTTTATACATTTGACAGCTGGTATTTATCCACACTATATTAATAATATGAAAACAAAACTGTCTGTAACCTCTTCATGCTTAAGCCGCTAGACTTATTTATATGAAATTTGGTATGGAGGTTCAGTACCGGGGAATGATATACGCTACTTTTTAACACTCAAATTTCATGTGAATGAAAAAGACGTGTGCTTCTGAAGCTAGTAATTAATAACAGAAACATGTCCTAAATTTTTTGTGAAATAATCATAAAATTATCTCACCACATAGCCGTCCACACTCGTGGTGGTGGCCACATTCATGGCATACTTTTATATTGGTCTGTGGTACAAGCATTTTATAATGATACTCGGGCGAACCAAACTTCCTCTTTAACCTTTTTTCAATGGTTCTTCGAAACTTGGGAACAGCAAGCAAGAAACCATCCCCAACAATGTCCTTAAGTGAAAACTTTTTCGGAATAACTTCTTTCTTTTCGTAGACGTAAGCAAGAGCAAGCTCTGAAAATAAATTTATGGAATGTTAAGTGTTCAGAAAGCCATGAATAAATTCTTCAAAATATTTGTACTTTTATGGATACCTCTGGGTGGGTGCCCAAGAGAAGTCAGCAGACATCTTTCCAAACTCTTGAGTACATTTATTATATTTGATAGTCGTGGTATCATTCTGAATTTAAAATTGATCGTTTTGAACAGAAAATTTATTTGGTAGCAGTTCGTACGATGAGGTTAGAAATTTATGACTGTCAGGTCAGGAGTCCATCAGTCACAGTTTGACACTTGACAGTCAAGATTGCAACCTAACGCAAAAAGACCATAGACAGAGCTTGCTCACACTGTTCCAGTGCATAATTAAAACGTTCAAAAAAATTAGGAGGGATGTTGAATGTTGCCATGTAAAATTAAAAAGAGGGAAGGCAACACCATTCAATATGGCGGTTGACAATCAGCTGTAAGTGGGGAGGAAAAGTCGAATGCTCGAGTGTTATGTAGTTTATGTCCTCAAGCGTTTCGTTGCAGTTGTAGCTATGGCGTGTTTAAGCCCGAGTAGGCTCTGTGCTCGTGTTCAAAATAAGTTACTGTGTCAATTCGGACATAAAGTTCGCAGACAAACTGTATTTGTGAAACTCAAACCTCCTGGACCTACACCATTGCGGATATTTGGAAAGACATGTCAGGTTAGAACACCTTATAAGTTTTATCTTATTGCCAAAAACATCGACTTTTAAATAATTAATGGTACTGAGGATTTAAGCTTGTGACGAATAAGAATATTACTCAATAATTATGTCATTACTGTCAATATTGAAGAGGTCCTGTTTACATAACAGCGTGACAGTAACCTCTAGGTGGGTATATCAGCTGATTTGTTAAATTTTATGAATGAGGCAGGTAATAAAATTTACAAGACACGCGTAGGAATGACGTTCTACTTGGGATAATATTCTTTTGGTCATTCATCGGAAATGTGAAAAGTGAAATCTATTCGTGGGCCGGCCCTCGGGCGGCGGGCAGTGGGTCGCGCGCGCCGCGACTCCGCGCCTGGGTTTGTTCAACGATTTTCACCATATCCATAACCACAACTCTTACTTTCGACAAACAATGCGAAGCTTTGTGTTACACAGTTTGAACAGACGCTGCTTTGAAACAAGAGCTGACCGACTCGCTGATCTAATTTAGATAATTGCGTATCTTATTGAACACGATACGACCAAATAACCTTCCAGTTTCCAGTCACTACACTTCAGTTAATAAGTAGGTACCTATATTTATTCCAACCGGTACATAGGTATTACAAAACATTGAAATGTCTCATTTTAATAGTAAATTGAAACATTGACTGGGCTTTTGATCCATAGGCACAAATTTGGGTCATGCTTGAGTTAAGTGGATCAGCAGTGGTTCTTAATTCAGTTGCTGAGCAATGTCCTACCCCTGGTCGGAGGCGCGCGCGGCGTCGTGCTTTCTCGCGCACCGTGCCAGCATGCGATGTCCAGTCCGCGATGCAGCGACTCGCGCCAAACTTTCTAAGCATTACAAATATTCTTCGCATTAATATTTCATTTACTCTTTCATTGGCTATCGAGTTGCTAACCGATTTCTTTACTACGTTTGTTAACAGGAAAAGTTGGGTAACATGCATCGCGTGCATAGAAATAGGAAAATAGCCACATACCTCCTACCTATAATTGATCCAATTTGTCCTTGCAACAATTTAGGGGAACTTCTTGGTGTCGTAAAATCACGCCAGGGTAGAGAGTCGTACGCTCACCGTTAGTGAAAGTTGTGTGATGATTCGTTGAATTTTTAATACCTAGCGCGAAAACTGGGTAGGTAAGTCACCTGTCGAAGCAATGTTGGCCTTTCTTATTTTTTATTACTTACAATGCAGTTGGCGAGCATTGGCCCTCGTCGTCGTCAGATAATATTTGGTGTTCGTACCTAGTTGTTCGTAGTTTACGTAAAAAGTAAAGACGAGCCTCTAGGTATTTCACTATTTTCGGTGCAGCGAATTTTTCAAAGATATTTACTCCCGTCTACGTACCTATCTAGGTATACTATAATCCCAATGACAATCCTCCTTGGACGACTTGGTTGAATACCAAGCGCCGAACTTTCGTTAAACCAGTCCGAGTTACCTGTTTAAAATACCGCAAAAGTTTCACGCGACAAATCTCTTCGATTCTCAGTGAGACCAAGAACTACCTACCTAACTACTTACATACGTTTGTATCAGATGGTACTATAATATTGCTATTGTTTAATATCAGCTATAGATTGACCATTTCCATCTATATCTTTTTTAACTTCATTAAATAGCGTCCAGATCTCAGTTAACAGCTGTATGTTTTTGCGTATGAAAGGTCTTGAGATCGCTCTATTAATCGAGCTAGACCAATACGACCACACTCGTAGTTCCTGACTTCTGTGTAATATTTGTCGGTTTCCGTTGCTAAATATGTAGATACCTACTCTTCGTCGTCGCTCGAACATTACAAAAAAAAACAAACAGACGAAAAAATACAGTTCAATAGTACCTCTACTTACAAATATGTATTACAATAAAAATAATCCCTAACGTAATAGTGTTATCATATCACATCGTCAGAGTTAATATTGCCAACTACTCAAAACTATATATAAAAAAAACAATCAATTTAATTTTTTCACGATATTTTTCATTGTAACCACTAAATTTCATTGTATGGAGCTATAAAAGATTGAACTTTTCATTCGTGTGGTAAGTACCTACCTACACGTACGTAAGATAGCCTACTACCACACTACTATTACTTTTTAGGGTTAGGAACCCTCCAGTTAAAAACGGAACCCTTATAGGATCACTCGTGTGACTGTGCGTTCGTATGTCACAGTCGATTTTCTCCTAAACTACTGGACCGATTAAGTTGAAATTTGGTACGTATATGTAAGTTTGTGACCCAAAGACAGACGTGTAACGAAAATAAATGAATTTTAAACATGAACCTTATTTTTGGGGGCTAAATTTGAAAAAATATTAATGAAGTTTTTCAAAATATATCGTGTGACATATCAAATGAAAGTACTTCTTATGAGGATCTCAAAGATATATTTTTTATTTCTTTTTTGATCGAAACTTTTCTATTTTTTTCGAGGGGAAAAAATACCCTCGCCACGCGAGTTTAACTCGCTTCTTGGCCGGTTTTTTAAAGGCGGGTCATTATAGTCGGCAAAGAGCGCATGCTGAATATGTTACAGTCATATTACAGTACAGTCCCTAACGTCTTATTTATTTTTAGCACCGAGGAAGCAGTGTAAGACTCCACACCTACTGACACCTAGGTATATTAAGACGCGACCACAATAACTGCGATTTACACCTTTCGAAGCCAAACTTATTTAGGTACGACTCGGTCGAGTGAGTTGCGTCGCACGTAACGTCCTGGCTTAAACGGTGCTCAGTAGAAATGCGGAACATACAACTATTTGTTCAGTCGACAATTGTATAAGCGTTCGCGGCAACGCGCAACGCAGCATATGTTATTTTCGACTTACAACATTTTGTTGAATCCTAAATTACTTACGTGATGACAATACAAAGACAGATTGACGGGCGGGAAAGTGTTTGTTGTAGTGTTCTTGCTAACGGAAAACTGTTCAATTGCATGACCTAATCTTGAGAAACGTCCTAAACGCATGCAACATCCATCCAACGGCGGTGTTATGTGGCAAGCAAGCCGCAGGCATTGAAAATTTTACTGAATACTATTTACGCAAATTTTTATAGTGAACGTGGCGGATTCTATGAAACATTCTATAATCTATTATATTTCTTAAAGTGCGGAGTTCAAATCGCGATAGAACCGTTGCAACATATTATTATTAATAAATCCCGAATTGTGAAACCTAATGCAGCTGCTAAATGTCTGTGGTTATTCTTGTTTCAGCGTTTTTAAACTCTACTCAAGTATTTGCAAGCTACAAATCAGCCACTATATTCGCTATTCCATTAAGTAATTTCTATGTAACTGTAAAATTGTATGCAGTGCAGTTAGTACCAATGCAAGATTTAACATCAATTTAAACTTCATGCTAACATAATTTATATTAAGGTGTCTTTATGTTTTTTTCACTCGTAACATATCGTATCGATGCATTATTGTTAAATGATTAAATATCGCAAACATCGCAAAACGTAGTTTGGAGAACATCATACCCGAATTAAATACAACATCGATAAGATAGCCTGCTATCTTCGGATTTAATAAACCTATCATGGATCTTGTCAAATATTGATAGCGAACAGCGATGTGCCGATGCTTATCAATGAAGTCTACCATAAACTCGCTTAACCGTAGTAGCGAAAATATCTGTTAAACTATTCGTATAAATTAACCGCGTAGTCTGACGCAACCGCCTGTTAAGTATAGAAAATATTGTCAGAGTTAAATCATTCATTTAATGACCGCTTTTGTGTAATATTCGAAGGTTTTCGCCACTGAGCATCGGGTGGATCTAGTGTTATCAGTATTAAGAGGGTTTACTCCAAAAGTTGGCAACGTCGCAAATAGCTGTCAAATATTTCGCTGTTTTTTTATTAATTTCTGAATATTACTGAATGAAAACATGAATTATCACTCTATGTTTGAATAAAACATTAAGTATGGATTGCAACAATTATCATAGGAACACGAAAATTTTAGGATTATGGAAGTGTTATCTTTTGAAAACTTTCCATCGCATTTTCCATGCATTTTAATGTAATCTTATCATTTGAATGCCTAACCAACAAATATAAAACGAGACGCGTCATTCAATGATAACTTCTTTTTCAATTCAGTAATATTGATAAATTAATAAAAACAGCGAATCATTTGACAGCTATATGCGGCGTTGTCAACTTTCGGGATAAACCCTCTTAAGAACAAAGTATACTTAAACACCATTTTTATTGAAACTTGAATGAGTATCCGTAGAATCTAATTTAAAATCATAAAGTTTTTTTTTATACCTATGGTATAGGCAAACGAGCGCACAGCCCACCTGATGGTAAGTGGTCACTGCGGCCCATGAACACCGAAATCCTATGATCCCCCATTAAGAAACCATAAGATCTTGAATCCGTTGCCTACCCTGAGGCCTAAGATGGAATGC
Source organism: Aethes cnicana (assembly GCA_963971205.1). Lineage (NCBI taxonomy): Eukaryota > Metazoa > Arthropoda > Insecta > Lepidoptera > Tortricidae > Aethes > Aethes cnicana. The sequence goes on from OZ020280.1 coordinate 9,258,978, forward strand.
CTCTGTGCCAGAAATTTCACCGGCTGCCTTAACCCCCTACCGGAACACAACAGTGCGAGCACTGCTATTTGGCGGCAGGTTAGCGGGAAAAGACGGTGGTACCACCCCGGACGGACCCAGCACTAGGTCCTACCACTAACAAATAATCTAACAAAAGAGAAGAGCTTAGTAGAACTAGGATATTATAGAATCGACAACGAATTCATATTACCATTATCACCATCATCATTTCAGCCGAAAGTCCGTCTGCTGGACATTTTCTTACCCAAAACACGCCACGTCAACAACATACACTTAACAATTAGTCATGTCATGTCTCAAACTAACATACCTACGTATTGTTTTAGTTTTTTGTTTGACCTAAAGATTTCAAAGTCGTACTTGGTCTTTTAAGACGAAAAAATGAGTCAATTTCGTATTCTATACCACGACCACAATCTGCTGCCAAATTCTGTAGAATCGTTTGGCTACAAGTCTTCATATAGCCTAGCGCTGGATCGTCCTTGCAGCTGCAAGCTGGGTTGGGCAAACGCGTTTCGGTCGCCACTCGCAAACAATGAACTCATCATCTGTGGAAGCAATGTTAATTGCTGTAGTTTACGCACGTGAGCCACTATTTGATAAGGGTCCTGTGCGTTGTGTAACATCGTTTGCTTGACGTGTCCTCGGCTGCTTGTATATTTGTATAATATGCAAACACGGATTGTCGCCTAATTGTATATTGAATTAATGGGATGTCTTAAAATGTTTTTTCTGGACTAAGAACTTTGAAATTAGCCGTCACGTCAATGTAATGTCTGTTCTATGTGAAAAAGCCGTGATAGCCTAGTAGTGTGTCCAACCGCCTCTGACGCTGAGGGTCGAGGATCGAATAACGGCTCTCACCTTTGATTAGACTTGCCAATGCGCGAAACTAAATTTAAATTTACCACTAAGCTTATCGGTGAAGGAAATTAGGTATCGTTAAGACCTTGCACGCGTCTGCGAATTGAAATTAAAGATGTCCAAATCTTTTGGAGAGGAGGCTGTGCTCGGCTGTGGGACGAAAATAGGTTGTTGTGGTTTCTGGTTGTTCTGCTGTTCTAATTGTGTTACTTACTAGTTGGCCCGATGAACTTCGTATCATCACGGATTCCCATAAAAATATGCTACTCTTTTTTAGGCGTTCCCGATAAATCTCTTTCATTTTTTTCTTTCTAAACCTTCCCTGAATCATAGGGAATAAAACAAAAAAAAGAATGAGCTAAATCGGCCCAGCAGTTCTCGAATCTCGAGCCTTTTAGCCACACACGGTAATTCATTTTTATATATAAGCAGAAGATGTGTCTCAACTCTAGCCAAATTCAACTGCCTAATCAAACAACAACACGCGTGCATGCATTTTTGAGAGCGTGACGAGTGCATATTTGGCAACTCGCTTAATAACGTGTAATGCTCACGCGCAGGGCGGCCGTTGCAGTTGGATCCAACTATGCAAGTATAACAAATTATAAGGATTGCGATGTTTCGTATCCGCGAAATCGCATCGCCCAATGCCAGCTAATAAACACATAGTGTTCCGGACTAGATATCCGAAAATTATATTCGCGGTATTTTTTAAAGGCCATTTTCTAGTCTCTAGAAATACAAAGAATTGATTTAGTTGAGAATTCAATTTGAACATTTCAACTGGTTTCATGTCAATTCTCAGTGACGTATCACGAAAATTAGATACGAAATTTGTCATTTTTATATCCGGTTTCTAGCGACATCTAGTGAAAAGTTATAAATATATTTATTTTATTGGAAAGTAAAAATAATTATGTCATGGTTGAATCTCATTCTATTATATTTTTAATCGAATGGTGAACCTTTTAGCACGGCACAGATTCGGTATCGGCGTATCACGTACTCGACCTCAATCTTCCGTCTTTTAATAAAAAGTTATTTCTAATTTTCATATACTTAACTGGCGACTTATTCATAAAGCTTGGGTTCATATTAAGTAGGTAACCTGTTGATACACTAAATTACAGAGTTATTTCAATGTGGCCTTAGATAAGCTAAGCTATAATCCCTTAGTCGATCTGCGTGTTGCCTACATATCAAATCTTTGTGACTAATTGTAGGTCTTTTGTACTAAGATGAGGTAAACCTGCCGCATAGTGTACTTTGTTTTTTTTTTCATATAATCGACAACTTAAATAAGTCCGCATGTAGTGTATGTACCAGCCGTTTAAGTTGTCGAGTAATATTCAGAAATTATTGAAAAAAGCAAAATATTTGACAGCTATTTGCGACGTTCCCAACTTTCGGAGTAAATCCTCTTAAAAATAAAAACAAGAAGCATATAAAAGAAATGAACTTAAAACTTATACCTTATACAAAAACAAAAATAAATTAAAGAAAATATAAACAAAAATAAATACAATTAAAGAAAACCGAAGAATTTAACACCAAAGCGATTGCTTTGTGTCTGGGCGCGGGATCAAGACGCTGATTTTCATGTGTCCAACGATCGAACGATCGTAATTTTTATTGTTTTATTAAGTGGTACATCGATATAACGGGATTGGTATTGCGAACTCGAAGATAAGTTTCACTTTCACGAACAGGATATTTTTTTGTTAAAACCACCTCTTCATATGAGACCCGTTTGCAACATGCAAATATTTTAGCAAATCGATTCTCAAATATTCACTTTTGTTCTTAGTTTATCTTCGATATTTTAGATGCTGTTACGTTCATTTACAAGGTCGTTATTTATTTCCTGAATCATTTTTATTGTAAAATTTATACAAAATGCATTGATGAAGGATTTTTTTTTAAACAACTAACCTTTACGTTTGCCACCAAACAAACGTAATGCCCTCATAATGTTGTAGGATTTGATGCCCTCCTGATATTAAGAGGTCACCGTCGCCTATTCGATAGTCTGCGAAGTAATTCAAGGATGTGTGTGAAGTCCCCAATCCGCACTGGGCCCGCGTGGAGACTGTAGCCCAAACCCTCTCCTGATGAGAGGCCTGTGCCCAGCAGTGGGCCGTAAATAAGCCGTTGTGGTGGTGGTGGTGGAGTGGATTCATTGAATTCCACTACCTTATACTCCTAAGGGCGGTTATAATTTCAGCCAGTATCAAGTGTCTGTGTTCCCGTATTCGTAGCCTCGTCCTTTTTAGGGTTCCGTACCCAAAGGGTAAAACGGGACCCTAGACTCCGCTGTCCGCCGGTCACCAGGCTGTATCTCATGAACCGTGATAATTAGACAGTTGAAATTTCACAGATGATGTATAAATTTCTGTTGCCACTATAACAACAAATAATAATAATATTTATTTTATTCTATTATTATGGGTCTGTCATATGACAGACGTGACTTTTTTGACGTTTTTATTGATAACTAGCTTCTGCCCGCGACTTCGTCTGCGTGGAATATAAAATTGCTTATAACTTTTCTTTCCGACATCCGATTTTAATCAAGCTACATATAGTAGCTCCAAATGATGCTCTATCTACCCTTGAAAACTGCATTCAAATCGGTTCAGTAGTTTCGGAGATTAACGCTAACAAACAGACAGACATACAGACAGAAAGAAAGAGACAGAAAATTACCCTTTTATTATAGTATACGGAACCCTTCGTGCGCGAATCCGCACTTGATCGGTTTTTAAATTCAAATAAATGCCAAAGAATTTCCGACCAGCACCGGCTGTCTATTGAATCAATTTCACACCTGTCATCTGCCGCCCACGCCGTCCTTGATCCGTGACCTCATTTGGACCCAATGCTGCTAAACTGCTTCTGCGTGAATGGCTCTTAAGGCATACAAGACAATAAAGCAAATTAAGTATAGTTTTGTTTTTATTACTACAGCTTTCGAAGTTCTTGTAGGATATAATTAGATTCTTAATAAAGATACTTGTAAAACAATGCTATTTTTCCACCAAAAAAAAAAATATTATAGAGAATAGGGATGACGACAACTTTTTTTCCTTAATCTATCAGGAAGATTATTGAAAAGTATTGGACACGTATTTTTTCTTTTTTCACGTAATCAAACTTATACGCAGATATATTGAGTTGAAATGTCGCGTGACGTCACGGTTAGGTGCGATTCATACCTAACGGTGACGTAGTTAGCCCTCACTCTCCGTGTTTAATGCGTTTTAACTTAGTCATTCTTTGTTAATTTGATAAAATAAAAAATACGTGTCTAATATTTTTTTATTACCTGACTAATTAGAATTTCGATTTCTTCACCCTGTCGCCATCCCTATTACCTTCCGCCCGTAACTTTGCCCGCGTGGACTTCGGTTATCGCGTTCCCGCAGGAACTATGCGTTTTACTTGATAAAAAGTTGCCTATGTCCTTTGTTGGGACCTGAACCATCTCCGTACCAAGCTTCATCTAAATCGGTCCGGTGCTTTAAGCGTGAAGAAGTAAAAGACACACAGACGGACAGAAAGAGAGAACGACAGAATTACTTTCGCATTTAAAATATTAGTATGGATTAATTTACATCGAGCTACTTACAGCGATTTTTTTAATTATTATTTTTAGTTATACATATTTAGTTAAATACTGCCACTAATTAAAATGTTCATTAATTTGTACCTAACATAAGACCATCTCTAAGATCTTAGATTTAAGTTTAAGTTAGGGACTATACATCCCTTAAATGTAATTTTAGTATGTACCTATGTATGTATTTTTATACATATTAATGTAAATGTAATGTAAGTCTATATGTTTAAATTTTGAAAAAAGGCCTTCTGCTGAGTTTGTTGCGGCGTTTCTTCTCAAGCAATGGGTCTAGGTATAATTTAAAAGTGACGTGTAAAAGTGCCCAGATGTGGCCTATTTGCTGAATAAATATTTTTCATTTTCATTTACAAAAAAAACCTCAAGCTGAATTCAAGTCAACATTGTTAAACTCATGAAAATCAGTTTGAAATAAAATTCCCGCTTTATCTCACGGTTCAAAAATATTTTCCTCATGCATCTGTAGCCAAACCAGAAAATAAAATAAATAGTCCACCGGTACGTCCCCGAACAGAACTCGCCTTTATAGTTCAAGGCCGTAGAACGGGTCCAATGCACTCCCGCGCATTGTAATGCGGTCGAGAAAACGGACCTGCCCCATTCACTTCACGTCTCAACTGTACTTAATTATGAGGAAAAATTCTTTTGGGCTCGTATTGTCGGCATAAAAAATGCGAGGTACTAAAATCTATAGTCATAAATGATTAAGATACTGAATTATAAATTTTTCTTAGGTATATTACTTTGTTCTTCCTCGGGACTCGATCTATCTCCATATCAAATTTCATCTAAAGCAGTCTAGCGGTTTAAGCGTGAAGAAATAAGAAATTGATGGACAGACAGAAACACAGACAGATAGAATTACTTTTGCATTTATAATATTAGTATGGATGAAGATAGGAAGAATTTCTTTTTTAAATGATATATGAATTAAGTAGTGTGTCTATCTATTTTCATGATCTAAAACATCTATCTATTAGGGCTTCGGTACAATCTGCCTCTTAACCGTCCCTGCGGCCTTGCATGCGCCGGCGCAATTTAGCTAATGCGGCGTTATGCTAGACAGATGATATTGACCCCTTCGACCTAGAAACGATACTTACCGTAAATACTACCAACATCTCCGCACGCACGCCTAATGTCAGACTAAATAGGTACTCTGTTTATCGTGTTTTTACTATACATTTAAATATTCAAATAGGTATGCTTTGTTTACACCTCGTTTGCTATATATTTCCTTTGCTAGATTTTGGTAATTTTAGATTAGGTAAAAAAAGCAATAAGTAAATGAAAAATCCTTGTATTTTAGAAGTCGGTAAAAAAGTTATTTGTGCAAGAATTTTAAACATCTTGCAGCCTGGTAGGTAGGTAATATCGGTTAAAGGTTATGTTCGAGTATTCATGTAATACGTGGCTTTGGTATGTAAGCGTCATTAAGTAAGTAGACGGGCACTCCTGTATGTACAATCCCATAGTATGTATGGTCCATACATGGAGCGTAAGTACGAATAGTATACTGTACCTACAGTTGAAGTTTCAGACTCTTTCTCAACCGTCTTTGCCTACCTCTCTAGGTATCTACTACTACTACTACAACAGCCTATTTACGGCCCACTGCTGGGCACAGGCCTCCTCTCATCACGAGAGGGTTACTCTCTACTACTACGTATACCTCTCTAGGTATGCAGATGAGTAATTTAAAATATGTACTAGCTTTTGCCCGCGACTTCGCCCGCGTGAAATTCGGTTATCGCGTTGGAACTAAGCGTTTTTCCGGGATAAAAAGCAAGTAGCCTATGTCTTTTCCCGGGACCCCAACTATCTCCATGCCAAATTTCATCTCAATCGGTCCAGCGGTTGAAGCGTGAAGAGGTAACAGACAGACAGAGTTACTTTTGTATTTATAATATTAGTATGGATTAGTTACCCATATTAATATTGGTTATGAGAACCTAAATTTTTTTGATAAGCGTTCCCAGATGTAGATTTTAATAAGTGAAAAGGTCAAGTTCCAGACTCGTCTTTCGTCCTTACTTCTTAATTGTTCAGATCAGAACTCTGATATGCCATTAAATGTATTAATATTAAATATTACCCGTATAATTCTCGATTTATAAGAACCTTAATTTTTTGATAAGCGTTTAAGATGTAGATATAAATAAGTGAAACAACGTCGGTTTTAATTTACTTCGCCATACAAGTTCGGAGTTCCGCCCCGAGCACGCGTTGATGTCTTTTGTTCGCGCTGCGCCGGCGCCTGACCTTTGCTACGCTAAATACACATTCAGGTGTGTATTTAGAGAGGATCGTATCTACGCTTTAGCCTCTATTAGGATAATTATTTAGTGACCTTAGTTTACTATTCTCCTAGCAATACAAGGGCTTGTGAACTTTCAAAGATTACATCGAGGTTTAAGGTCGAGATTTATTAATTACCTACACGTTATTATGAAAGTGTATTACATTTTTATTGCTCTACTAGCCGATGCCCGCGAACTTCGTCCCGCGTAGACATGGAATTTGCGTACCCGACCGATGATACTATACATATAGACAGTTATAGTTATAGAAGTATTGAAAAATTTGTTTGACCCGTGGAAAACCCGTTCCCGTGGACATATCGGGATAAAAATATATGTGAATAACATAGCCCGAGTCTCAAACTATATTCATACCAAATTTCATCCAAATCGGTCCACTCTTTGCGACGTGAAGGATAGACAAACAAACACACTTTCACATTTATAATTGTTAGTATGGATTATAACTTTGTTTGTCAATATATTAAAAAACAGAAATTACATTATGAACATAAAGAATATCAAACGTAAATCTGGACTCTGTTGAAAATGACAAATATTACCTGGGTATTCTATTTTCTAAAAAATCTCAACTCAATATATCTCCGTATAAGTTTGATTACGTGAAAAAAGAAAAAATACGTGTCCAATAATTTTCAATAATCTTCCTGATAGAATAAGGAAAAAACGTTGTCGTCATCCCTATTGCCATGGCATCATAAGATTTCGAATGCGTTACCAACCCGAGGCATAATAAGATAGAATGCCTTTATGCTGCCATTTTACCCATTTCACCCTTTGTTATAATACTAGCTTCTGCCTGCGACTTCTCCCGCGTGGGATTCGGTTAACGCGTTCCCGCGGGAACTACGCGTTTTTCCGGGTAAATCTAGCCTATGTCCTTTCCCGGGACTCCCAACTATCTCCATACCAAATTTCATCCAAATCGGTCCATCGGTTGAAGCGTGAAGTGCTAACAGACAGAAAGAGTTCCTTCCGCATTAATAATATTGGTATGGATTTTTAATACAGCAATTAATATCACATCATCACACCCACCAGGTACTTAACTTGTAGGAATAAACTCATTTTATTTAGCCAGCCAGCCAACTGAGCGGTGTCCTCAGCTCTTGATTATCCGTCAATATTAATATTTCTTGTTTCTCTAAGATCGGATGTCGCTGTTGACCCATATTCGGAACCGGCTTCGTGTTAGCCCGTAACTCGATACTTTGTAAATAGGTGCGGTCGACGTACGCGCATCATGAAAATGATTAATTGGACTGGTTTATCTTTATTTGTATTGTCAGGAGGCATAACTTTAAAAGCTAGAATAAAGTAGGGATAAAATTATCATCCGCTTATAGTACGAGTATACTAGCTTTTGCCCGCGACTTCGCCCGCGTGGAATTCGGTAATAACATTCCCTATGGATTTATGCGCTTTTCCGGGATACAAAGTAGCCTGTATGTTGATCAGTGTTATAAACTACCCCCATACCAAATTTTGTTGCAATGCGTCCAGTAGTTTTAGAGTTAAATCCGGACATACATACAGACAATTTTTATAAAAATCTTTTTGTGTTCAGTATTGTTTACTCATAGTTATAGTCCTCTCGACTTGATCGTTTCTTTCGATTTCCAAGTTAGATAATTCAAAAGCCTAGAAACTGGCGGCGAAGGAAACTCCTACGATGGACCATTCCTGGTTAACATAATCACATTGTTATGCAAGCGATGGCATCTAAACGAAGTCCACGTACCGTCCATTCGTCATTTACCAACGTGTCAATCGCTGTTCAATTCTATTTAAAGCGCCGATGCGCAAGAGTGTTCGAAACGCTCACTTTCTATCGGGTTTTAATTGTTATGTGCGCCGCGGCCGCATGCAATTTTACGTGCGGCAATGTTGTTAATCATTAACATTGCTCGCGGATTTTTTTGCTCCCCTTTCTGGCACCGGGTAGGGTTGTCGTTACATCTATTCCGGTTTTTGTGTGTATGTATTTATTTGACAAAGTAACTTGATACATATATTTAACCTTTCTCGGGTCCATCGTTTTATAGTTAATGGACTTGGATTTGACTCTAATAAGGGTCTAAGGTGTAACATGCTCACCGAGAAGATGCCTATATACTCTAGTCTTGATAACACCAATACGTATTGTATTTTCTCCTCCAATTCATAATGGCGGCTGAAAACGTCCACTTCATAGCATAGGAACATCTATAACGACTAGTTAGCCCCGCCAGCCAAAAACTTCACGCAAAATAGGCGCAATCATGACGTCGAGTTGCGGAAAACCGGCCCGCGCGAACCTATACCTATACCTATAACGACTAGTTATGTACGTACGACGTATTTAAATTGTAATGTGCTCTGCCGTTTTGATGCAGATAAAAAGTAAACTTTCACGTATCGCTAAAGCCAAACAGATAAAATGTCAAAAGATCAATAGAAATTCTTCAAGTGGCATCGCGATTGAATGAAAGAATTTCACGCAAACATCTTTCGTTAGTTTCGTGACTAATATATAGCGGAAGTTGAAACTTCCGACCGGTTTCTGTTTCACCGTCATAATTGTCCAGTCCAGTACCACCTAGTCATATGTCTACGTTACATCAACCACTACCATAACAACCTACGGGTATGTACGTCCTACTTCTGGGCAGAGAACTCAATGCGTATCGAAAGGTAGGTAAATTGATTAAAATCCTACAGAAATTATCACCACCACCTGCTGGACACAGGCCTCTCATCACGAGAGGGTTTGGGCTATAGTCCCCACGCAGGCTCAACGCGGATTGGGGACTTCACACACAACCTTGAATTACTTCACAGATGCGTGCAGGTTTCCTCACGATGTTTTCCTTCACCGAAAAGCTCAGTAGTAAATCGAAATTTAATTTCGCACTTAAATTATTTAAGAGGTGCGAGCCGGATTCGAACCCACGACCCTCTGGATGAGAGGCGGTAGGTCAAACCACTAGGCTACCACGGCTTCACTTCAGAAATGAACACAAGAAACGATAAAATGGGATACAGGTAGATCTAATTACTACCAACTACCAACCCTTGTTCAACTAATCTGAGTACACATGTACCAACTACACGCGTGTTATTCTAGGACGTATTGGATATCGATTAACATTTTCGATTGATATTCCTCGAACGCATCGAACGAACAATACATTCGTAACGAGGTTTATAATTTCTTATAAGTTGTATAACTTAACTACGCGTAACTTACTGGTTTCTCTAATAACGTTGTTACGAATTTCATTATGGAATCTCATACTGATATCGGGCTTTTGTAAAACATTGCAGGATGGATCGTTAGTTCTTTCAGTACGAACATTTATAACATTGTGAGTTAATTACTTAATTAATTATTTAATTACAACTCTTCTATTTTATTTTGTGTCGCTTAAATAATCCAAACCAGTCAGTCTTCCATGAGTTCTCTTGCATGACTATGAAAGATGTCGGTTATCATTTTCAGGGACTACAAACTTTCATTTGACTATAGCAGGTTTATATTTATACTAGCTTGCTGCGCATGGAATTCAGTTATGTTCTTTCCCGAGACTCCAACTATAGCATACCAAACATCATCTAAATCGCTCCCAGTATTTTAAGCCAGAAGAGGTAACGGACACGCAGATAAACTGACAGACGGACAGAGTTACTTTCGAATTAATAGAATTTGTTTCGATTGTTCAAGTGACAAACTATTAGAGAAATTCATCATCATCATTTCAGCCGATAGACGTCCACTGCTGGGCATAGGCCTCCCCCAAGGCGCGCTACTCAGACCGGTCTTGTGCCACTCGCATCCACCGCATTCCTGAGAATTAGAGAAATTAAGACATTTAAAAGTTCATCAATGATGTCCGGTAAATGCACAATAAGAAATTAAACACTGACTACGAGAAAGTTATCAAGAATGATCATGCGCGTTTTATCGCTCCCCTTTGAAGATCTTCGGTTATTGACACAAAAGTGGGTCAGCGGTTAAATTTATCGTCAGATTTCTCATTTGTGAAATATAAAATCTTCGCTACGAGCAAAATAAGTCACTCTGGGAGGGAATTTTCAATGCCTATGTTCAATTGTACGTAGTTACAATGTATTCGGAACCAACGAAATAGAAGTAATTCTATTTGCTCGGTGCTCAGTTTACGTCCCATAAAATTAAGGATGAGCGCAAATATTTGAACAGGCCATTTGCATAATCGCGACATAATTGTCTATGCTTGTTAGGTACTAAATATGCTTGATACTAATATTATAAAATCATCAGTCATGTACTAATTTGTTCACCCATGAACAAGTGCAAATTGCTGTAATTTGGATGTTTTTACCATTAAGTCATTTCGTATATTCAATTATAGCGTCCCAATAGAAACTATGCGTTTTTTCGGGATATAACGTAACACATATGGCTTATTATTATGGTTAAAGAACTTTATTTCTCAAAAGATTATTAGTGTACATAATTCAAATTAAAAAAAAGAACAAGTAGTTATCTAAATATGAATTTGTAAATTTTAATAGTGCTTAAAAGCGCCAGTCACACATTTATGAAAACGAAAATCCAATAGGAAAATTAAAGCTATCAACTTTAAGGTTCTACAATATCTAAGTGCGTAGGAGTTCGCTAACTGAAACGAACCGCATAGCAATCAAGGACGACCGGTCCTAGCCTAGTCGCGTGCGCAGAAAGCTGCGTGACGCCGATGCCGTTACGATAGCGTACCATCTACGTAACTCATCCTGTATTCTAACTTGTACTAATAATCAATTGTTGAGAATTTCCGGTAAATTCTAACTCGATGAACACTAAGTACAGTAGAGGGTCATATGCGGTTCGTTATAGGAACATGCTCAAAGTGACATTGAACAACAAAAAGGGTGTGCTTTACTCCATTCATTCATGCATTTATTATATTAAATCATCCACGTTGATTTGTTTTGAAACAGTCACAGGATTGGAAGTCGCTTCTCTTATTTTAATATGGTCGATAAAGTGCGATCTATTTCTAAATATTTCTATTTCTATTTCTATCAAGAATCCATTTACTGTGTACCGATAACAAGTAGGAAAAAACGGTTTTCCCAACTCGTTAGATTTCCCATTATGCCTTATTCCTAAATTAAACAGTCAACTGACAGGTAATGAAGTTGTTTAGCGGCGATTTCACGTCTCCACATGACAAATCACAGTTCTGCGAGGGTTTCCCCAATATCTTTGCTACTGTGACTTTGGAAACAATTTGCGCAGTGCAAACGTTCGGTAATTGATTTTTGTCGTAGGGAACTGGCTTGTTTACGGCTCGTGCGCGCATACGTGTGTCGGTTTTGCAACCGGGGCCCATCGCGCGCGCTGCACTCGCATGCAATTGCATAAACCGAATTGCGAAACGTTATCGCGGTCACTGCCGCCGCATAGCTAAGGGCACTCGCCGCACCCTTCGCTGCTAGTTGCTACTAAACACTACGGCTACCTGCTGCGGTGACAATGTTGATGTCATATATTTAAACTGTATCGTGAAGACCATATCCATTATCTGCTTAGAGGTATAATGTGGGAAAAATCCGCTTTATCACTTCACCTTGACATTGGGCATTGTTGCAAACTGCTGCACCTTTGGCAGCCTTTTGTGCTTGCAATTTATGCTTCTCGAGTAAACTTTTGAAGTAATGCCAAGTTCACGAAAACTTTGTCTTTCTATTACAGATATTTTAGTAATGGAATTTATTATCTGGAACATAGTTGCAATAAAGTGTTCTCATGCGCCTTATTGCTGTACGTTCTAATGAATTCTAAAACTAGTAGCCTTAAAGTCATTCCTTTAAAGGACCATAAATACACATGCATAGAACGTTGGTTGTTTGACTAAAGATGTTCTTTCTTTGGTTTATGTCACTCATTACATAAAGCACTTATTCTTTGAAAGTCAACTGGAATTCGAGAGCACCGAGAGTATTATGATGCAAATTATTCCACCGTGTTCTCTGACACGAGCACGATTTGTTTGTTTTCCGCTATAATTTTGCTTTTAGAATCTTTCGACAGAGAAACCCGGCCTATCTCTGTTTCCCTTGTGAGCATCACTTGATATTTTAAACCATTGTTTTGATAAGATGCTCTTGCTACGTGTTCCCTGTTCGGTCATCTTATTCCGAAATTGTCTCAAGACACTGATAGGATTATATGACCTATTTTATCACTTTTATTACAGTGTATTTTATTTCTGCTAGCGCATTGCACTTCAGAATAAAAGTAAATATCTACAGGCATTACATATGCAATTCATATAAAATAAAACAAAAGCTAAAAGTAATTGTATTTATAGTATATTATAAGGTGCCGTAAATTGTGTAAGATATCCAAATGGCAATTCCATATTTCATGAATTTTCATTTAGGGCTAAAACATAAAACGTTGCAATTTCGCATCGTAAAATCTGCAGTTCTGCACAGATTCGCGTCGCTTTCCAAGAATTTTCGACGGGGTTCTCATTTTGAATGATTTAATAACAAATAATGTGTTTTATTCAATACTTATACGAATCCCTCTAGAGTTGATAGTAATGACGTAATATTATGCCAGATACGGGTTCAGAATTGTCCAACTATGTTTCGTTTCTCGAAAGGAGTCGAGAATGGAGTATTTATGGAATCAATCGAAGCAGAAATTTCAATAAGTACTAAAATAAAGTTACTTGAAAACAGTCTTAAATATTCCGCCACTGATTCTTAAATCGGCCAACTGAGAAGATACATAATTAGAAGAACCGTGAGATATAATTGCGTAAGGGGCTAATTTTTTCCGACGAGCAGGTCCGAATATTTGTACGAATAAGTCATAAATGTATTGTGGTGTTCGCTAGAAGTTCTTGTTGACGTATTTTCGAGAAACTTACTCTTATTGCGAGCGCGGACACCAATATATTGATGACGATGATGATGACGATGACAATGACGCTGGTGACGATGACGATGATGATGATGATGATGATGATGATGATGATGATGATGATGATGATGATGATTATGATTATGACGATGTTGATGATGATGATGATGGTGGTGATGGTGACGATGATGATGATGACGATGATGGTGATGTGTATGTAACTTGTTGCAGCGCGTAACCACATGCGGCCCGGCCTGCGGCTCGGCCGGCGCGAGCGCGGCGGGCGTGGCGCGCCGGCTCGCGTCGAGCCTTCAAAGCACCAGCACCGGCTCCCTCCCCGACTACGGCGCCCAAATAGTCGACCCCTACCGCCTACTGGAGGACGACCTCAATGGCATATACGAGGATATACGATCGGTGAGTTGAAACTAGCTTCTGCTTCTCACTTCGGTTATCACATGATAGGTTAGGTTATCCCGAAAAAACACATGGTTCCCGCGAGCACATACCCGCGGGAACTATGTGTTTTTTCGGGATAACCTAACCTTCTTTTTAAATGTCGGGAAAATCCATTTGTGGATACCATTAAGCCCGGGGGTGCCGGGTAATACCTATATGGGACTCGCCGTCCCGGGTGGCCGGAATACCCATTAAAATCCCAACAATTCTCCTCCGCGCTACCTAACTATCACCATATCAAATCTCATCTAAATCGGTCCGGTGGTTTTAAGCGTGAATAGGCACAACAGACAGACAGATAGAGCTTATAAACTTTCGGGTTTTTAATCTTAGTATAGATAGCTTTAGCCCACATCACACACCCTGGTCATGATTTCCTTATAAAAACTATCATATGCCCCCGAAACTCAAAAATATTTGAACAGGTTTTTCATGACTCTCTTAAGGCACTGTTTTGCGAAATACATAGATATCTTTAACATTGCAACCAAGGAACTTCCTAGTTACATTACACAGCAGGTTAAATATAAATGTTGATGTCCGTAATTTATATTAAAACGCTAAATATATTGCACTTTAATTAACCATAAATGAAGAACGAATCGCTGATTAATGTTCAAGGTAAAATGCACTCTACTCTAGGAGGCCCTTCCTGAGGTGATTGACTCGATAAAATAATGACACTTGGTTTTTATAATAAGCCTCTTTTGGTGTGTTTCTTTTTATTATTCGAACGCACTGGCCGCTTGGTGCTGCCATATAATTTAAGTTTTTCTTCATATAAATTACCGACTTTTTTGAGAAGTGTTTTATATAAGTTTACCTATATTTAACACCGTAAATGCAATATGGTGTGATAACTTGTCACAACCCTGTACTTACGTTTTCTTTTCCGTGATCAATCGCCTTCATCAATACATACTTTTGGTTTTGTTCAATAAATATTGTAATTTGGCACATTTAAGTAATGTGGCATTCGTTAAGTATGAGCGGATGACTCAGTATAGGCTTCAAGTAGGTCTCACGGATGTCGTAGCATTGACGATATTTTCTGCATTCCGTACCGGTAAATGACTCTGCGTTAACAACGTTTGCTATTTTGTTTTCAGTTCTTATTTTTTTGTAGTTATACCTATTTCCAAAATAAAGTACTTTAAATTCATCCAGCGCTTTCCAACGTATGCTGATCTATAATGGCACTACGAATAATTATTCCTTGATCATTTTAATACTAGACTTGTTGAAATTTTGAACGCTATATTCTGGTAAATTTCAGGACATTCAAACATTCTTTTAGCCCCACTTGCACCAAGCCGCTAACCTCGGGTTAAACCCACGTCAAATTCATACAAATAAATCTGATTTAAGCGGTTAACCCGAAGTTAGCGGTTTGGTGCAAGTGCAATGGGGTTTAGTCATTCCGAAATTGCGCCTAGTAGAAAAAGACAACTATGATGACTTTTGAACTCGCGCATATTATTATTATTCATAAGATCGCCCATTTGCAGCGGAGTTCATTGCTGTTGTACCGAGTAGAAGTTTATTTTCATTTATAACTTGACAATGCTTCAATCAACATTGCTGGCGGCCCTGAATTGTCAAGTTCGGCACTCGAAGTGTCTGGCGTGTTTGTGTTTCGCAAACATTTATTTCAACTCAGAACATTCCGGCTATGGAAATATGTTAATTCGCGGTATAAGGCTTTTCACATAATTTTTGCTGACCGACCATTTTACACTAGAACAGACTAAAAAAAAGACCATGTTGTTTAAAGTATCTATTAATGTAGTTTTTATTTCTTTAGTCTCAGTTATCTATTAGTACCTAAATAAGCTAGTGGTAGGGCCTGGTGCCGTCCGGGGAGGTACCAGCATCTTTCCCCGCTAACCTGCCGCCAAATTGCAGTGCTCGCACTGTTGTGTCCCGGTAGGGGTTAAGGCAGCCGGTGAAATTTCTGGCACAGAAGCATTTCTTCTTAGGCCTCAGTGTAGGCAACACATTCGAGATCTTAATATATGGTTTCTTAATAGGGGATCATAGGATTTCGGTGTCCATGAGCCGCAGTGACCACTTTACCAACAGGTGGGCTGTGCGCTCGTTTGCCTATACCATCGATTAAAAAAAACTTATTTTTATTAGGTATTTTAGTTATTTGTAGGTATATGTATAAAACGGAGTTTTATGTTGACCTACTGTGAGTCTATGTGGATGACCGTATTGTGTCGTAGAATTATTTGAATAGTATAAGTATTGCACATTGATGCAAAGCATTTGTATTTCATTAAAAGTGCTAAACTATACTGTAGGTACCAAGGATAATAATATGTAATATGTTTCAATATGGCGCTCTGAAACGTCCATTTCAACTCGCACGTTTTTGGCATAGGGTTATTCAATCATTATTCAATTACCGCATTGCGTTTGATAATAACAAAATCATAATACTGTTTTTTTTTAAATACTCTTGAAGTTTGATCGTTGTGAGCGGTGTCCATTGATCGGCAAGTGTGTCAAAGTCACGACGTGTTAGCACGCGGGTGCGCGTCGATTGTGCAACTCGCGCATCGCCGATAATTATTTTGGTTTACTGTTACCGTGTAGTACTTATTTACTCCCAGTAAAAGGGCGTATCGACCTAGGAAATCCTTATGCAGTTATGCCTTCTAGGCACGGCAGAGCGTCTTGTCTTAGTGGCATGGATGCGCTACGACCCGATGCCGTTGTCGATGCGAACCTTAGCTAAGCTTAATTGGCACTTGCGATTGCACAGAAAAATACGACGTATTGTAAAGGAAAAAGGAAGTATACCTCGGATCATTCGGATCATTAACAGCACCCCACGCCATGTGTTTATGTATGACTGAAAACTTGACTAGATAGACAACGGGGCCCCGATTGTAAATGCATACCTACATACATTGGCGAAGGAATAACAACTTAATAAAAAGATATAAAATCGTTCATTTTAAACCTAAATATGTATGTATGCTATTTATGCATTCTATACATGGTGGGTCAGAAAATATGGCAAATAATTAACCTACAGTATCGGCTATCGATTCTAAGTATATTGTATAGGTCTTTAATTTTTTTTGTGTTGTTAAAAAAATATATTTTGTATAGGATTCAGGCGTCGCTCACACAACCAATCCCATATACAATTTTCTTTTTTACCAACTCGAAAAAAATTAATGACCTATACAATATACTTAGAATCGATAGCCGATACTGTGGGTTAATTATTTGCCATATTTTCTGACCCACCGTGTATATTAAAATGTTATCAAATTCAGTTCCAGTTGAACTAATCTGAATCACAATGAGAGTTTATTATACAGGTGAAAAACTTAAGTAAATGACCTGTTTTATGTAGTTGTGTTCCAATTGAATATGAAAAATCGAAAATAGTTCAAATATAGAACTTCAACATTCGTATACAAACAGACAGATTACTATACTGTACGGGGACGAGGTCATTTAACTAAGTTTTTGCATATACAGAGCTATCTCAGAATCGGCTCTATTTGGACGAATTTTGAAATATGGGGGTTTACGGGTGCAAAATACGATCTAGCTATGTCTCATGTCTGGGACAAGAAATTTTTACCTATTTTCACCCGACCGATTCTCGCCCAGGTACTATTTTTAATGTATCATATAAATGTCGAATTCTATTGCAAATATTGTTAGAAATTTCAACAAAAACTTGAACCATAAATGACGCCATTCCCGCCGTGTCTTCTTAAGGAGGCCCGTTCGCCTACTTTCGGTGTGGAAAACTCGTCTGAATGTAGGTAGGTGCCGTTTCTAAATGCTTCCTACCCGAGGACAGTAACTGGTTGTTTACTTCCAAGCCGCAACCGGCGGTAAAAGTGTCATTATTGTAAACAAGCAATCCAAACTCGACAGGGCGTTAAATGACATTTTAAAGTTATGCTAAAATAATTATTAACTTAGTTCGTGTCGTGTTGTAGTTGATTTCTCAAACTTTTATAGCGTTGGTATGTAGAGTAAGTATAAAGTAGTAGGCACCTTCTGAACTAATTCCAGAAACATAAAATTAATCCGTGCATCAAACAGAGGCACGTGAAAAAATTTAAAAAAGGGTCCATATCTTTGCCCTTGATTATCCCGTTTATTTTGTAAACGATTACCAAGATTCTAAAACATAAAAACTACATAAATACTATCAAGGTCATGGCTGCGGAAAGTTGGCCACGGAACTGTGCTTGCATTTCAATTTGCATTGCATCTATTAATATCCGATTTTCACGATCACAAAATCCTACTAGCCAAATTATATAAGTATGGAGTCCATGGAAGTAGATATACATAGTCTAATGCATTCTTATTTAACGGGACGAAAGCAAATCACCCAAATAGATAACGTATGTGTCAAAACTAAAAAACAAGTAACTTTCTCGTCTTTTTTCACCACTGTTTATTAATTTCTGATTCCACGAGACTCTTACTAGTTTCATGCGTCATGTTGTGGTTTTCTACTAGGGGTCAATATTTGATGTGAGTGAAACTGAGTTGGTGTCGTATTATGTAGCTATTACACCACATAGGTGTGTTATATGCCTCATCAGTCCTCTATGGTTGATTAAATAAGGTCCGGTTTCAGTAGGTAAGAACAAATTCAAGACTTTATAAAATTATATTGAGTAATCTTCTTTCTTATATATAAAAATGAAATGCTGATCGTTGGTCTCGCTAAAGCTCGAGAACGGCTAGGCCGATTTGACTGATTCTTTTTTTGTTTTATTCCCCGTGATCCAGGCAAGGTTTTAAAACAAAAAAAAAACGGGGTTCGGGAACACGAAAAAAATTGCACGGGAATCCGTGGTGAAACGAAGTTCGCCGTGCCGACTAGTAGAGAATAATTCGATTGGATAATTATTACTCACTGTTTCTGCGCCGTAAGTTGCTGATTAAAATATCGCTAAGGATAAACTTTGTGATCCTGAATCAGATAATTGGTTTGGCCAAGATCACTACTTAGCTAAGTTCTCCACAGATCTTTTATACATAGTTCCTTACGAGGTAGCTAGTGGTAGTAAAGATACCTACAGCTGCGCTGTACACATTAACCTAAATTCCGCTTTCGTTATTAATATTATCCATGTGGTCAATGGTAGGCAGGGCCTTTCTTACAAAATATATTTGAATTGGTAATTATTGTGTCGAGCGTCGAACAACGCCTGTCTAAATCTTAACTAATATTCAAAAGATACATTACAAGATTAACCTCGAATAAACGTCTTTTTATATTAAGACATATTTAAAATATGCGATTGCGATGATTCTTTTAATATCTGCAGATGTTAAACGAAAAAAATGCTTAATATTCGTATTAGAAATGTAAATATCACCGCAAACGAGTTATGCGGTACATTAATGTTTCTTGTATTATATTCAAATACTTAAAGTTGCAAGCATCGTTTAAATTAATACAATGAGCATTTAGATGTAATTTAAAATTGTTGCTCCCAGAACCTTCCACGGTGGTTGAACACAATAAAAAAATGCATGCACAATAGAGATTTGATGGAGTGTCGCAATAACTGAGTCTACGCAAGGTCGAGACGACATCAGTTAGCAGTTGCATAAAATTATCAGAAGCGCCGAAAATATTTCGAAGAAACTGGCCTAGCACTATTTATTCGTATGTGTTTGAATTCATTTATTTATTTATTTAAACTTTATTGCACATTAGTAAAACTAATACAAAAGACGTACTTAATGCCATAAGGCATTCTCTACCAGTTAAACCTTTGGGCAAAGCAGAAATTGTTGTAGCGGTGCAACGAAAGCCAATAAGTAGCTATTACTTACAACAACAACAACAACAAAAAATACACATATCTACATTGGTATTAATAAATGAATATATACACAGAATACAGACATATAAATACATAAATACATATTTAAATAAATACATACATATACATAGGAACATGCCAAAGATAAAAATAAAATAAGTGAGTACCAGGATGATCAATTCTGCTTAGTGCTTACATAGAAATGCACGAACTTGCTTTTTAAACACAAATAAGCTTGGTGCTTGCTTTGTGCTGATTTTTAAGGGGAGATCGTACCAAAGTCGGGCTACTTGAAGGGAGAAAGAATTGGATAAGAAACCAGTACGGTGCAGTGTATTGCAATTGATTGTAAGTTTTAACTTTTGTAAATTTTAATTCCGTAGTAGAACTGGGGTCACCGACATAGCCCGAAGAATTGCGAGCCTTAAGTGGCAGTGGGCGGGGCACATTGCTCGCAGGACTGATGGCCGATGGGGCCGGAAAGTTCTCGAGTGGCGCCCGCGAACCGGGAGACGAGCTGTCGGTAGGCCTCCAACAAGATGGAGCGACGACCTCGTGAAGGTCGCGGGAAACCGGTGGAAGCAAGTAGCACAGGACCGGTCTGAGTGGCGAGCCTTGGGGGAGGCCTATGTCCAGCAGTGGACGTCCTTTGGCTGAAATGATGATGATGATGAAATTTTAATTTGTCCAGCAGTGGACGTTTTTCGGCTGAAATGATGATGATGACGAAACTTAAATTTCAAATACTTAGTCAACTCAAATATGGTTGCCGAAACGGATTCCATATTCAATCATTAAATTCAGCATTAATTCAGCAAACTGGCCACAGAACCGACACTTTTAAACGTTACCAATGAATGTTTGTAAAAAACCAAACCTAAAATGTTAAAATAAGCAAGATAAACAATAATCAGAAAATGAGATCCCACTGTTAATTTAAATCTGGGAGCACGGCAGTGCCTCGCCAAGTCGAGCTATATAAGTTTCAAGAGATGTCGACAGACTTGACAATGACAATTCATACTCCATACTAATATTATAAACGTGAATATGTATTTGTTTGTTTGTCCTTCCTTCAGGTCGAAACGTCTTAATCGATAAGGATGAAATTTGGTATGGAGATAGCTGAGTCCCTGGGAATAATATAGGATACTTTTTATCACGAGATGTCCACGGGAACATTTTTCCTACGCCCACGGGTCAAACCAGTTTTTCAATACTTCTATAACTATAACCATCTACACTCAATAGCAATGAAAACGGGTCACTTTGTATAGGATTTTCTATACATAGTGACCCGTTTTCATTGCTGCTGAGTTTATATCTATACTATAGTATCATGGGGTACATACGGAAATTCTAAGTCTACGCGGGACGAAGTGGCGGTCAACTGCTAGGAAGCAATAAAATACATAAATTCATGTCTAAATGAATGAATTAATAAATTGATCTTTATTGAACTTCCCGTTAACCTTCAACCATGAAATTTTGCAAGTCACAAGATGGTAGACATGTTACAGCGTTATAATAGTAAAAACACAATAAATCGTTCATTTGCGATTTTATCATACACATATAATATTGCTCAAAGGAGTTTCTGCCATAAAATTAGTACACTGTATCTATATGTCCGGTGAGATCGACTCGGAATTGTCCAGGTTCTTTTATTAATACTTTTACGCTTCAAAGAATAAAACGTGTCAAGAAATTAAATGACACATTTTTAATTACTGGGCAATTTGTTACAAGTAAAATGCGCGTAGCGCCGCCGTAGCGAGCTCTACGAATCCGTAGCACTCGCCTAATGCAAAAACCCAACGAAGATGAATCTATCTAATTCTTTCGTTATTGTGAAGTTTGAAATATTATACTATTAAATTCGTTTGGAATGATGTTAAATCGCGAACGCAACTTGTTATTTGATCGAGTTAATTATGTTGTTGTTAATTATGTTGATGAGAGAAGGCCTGTGCCCAGCAGTGGGACGCATAATAGGCTGTTGTAGTAGTAGTAGCATAATTATGTTAACTTTTGTTTCTCAGGAGCTGGAAAGGAACACAAACCAGAGCGAATTGAAAACCATAGCGACGTACTACTTCGATGGACAGGGCAAGGGCCTCAGGCCTATGGTCGCGATACTCATGTCGCGGGCCGTCAACTACCACACGTATGGTGAAAACAGGCGAGTACCCTTTTTTTAAACATGCAACAACTGACTGAGCTGAAACAATAAATAAATATCCTGGAACATTTCACACAAATTGACCTAGCCCCAAACTAAGCGAAGCTTTGTACTGTAGGAGCTAGACAACGATATAAATACTTATACATATAGAGTACATACATAAATATATATATATACTAAACATCCATGACTCGAGTACAAACATTTGTGCTAATCATACAAAGTTTGCCCCGAGCGGGATTCGAACCGAACCGACTGTCGCGGGACAGTCGGAACAGTGGGCAGGGTCACTACCAACTGAGCCAAACCTGTCGTCAAGGAAATTGTGTACATACACTGACGATCTCCTTACATAGCCGTGCATCGGAAAAGCTCCATAGTACTCCGTACTATGAGTAATACCCAGGGGGCGTTTCCAATATTCATACGTAGCCTCTATGATAATTAGAAGCACCCCTGGATATTGCTCATGGAGTTGAAATTTTCATACAGGGTACCTAGACAGCGACATATATTATCACATTTAACACTTTTTCGGGCGTACGCTGATTTGTATAAAGGTTGTCATTCTATGTAGGTTTTTCCTTACTTTTTCTATGCTATGAGAAAGTAGAATTACTTTAGTTAGGTTGTACACGAAAGTTTAGAGCCTTGTCATACTAAAAGTATTGCAAATTGAAGCTACTTTTGAAGTTAAATCCACAATTGACGTGGGACAAATAAGGGATACTTTCTATGGGTCAGAAAATATGGCAAATAATTAACCCACAGTATCGGCTATCGATTCTAAGTATATTGTAAAAATAATGTATATGGGATTGGTTGTGCAAGCGACGCCTGAATCCTATACAAAATATTTTTTTTTACCAACTCAAAAAAAATTAAAGACCTATACAATATACTTAGAATCGATAGCCGATACTGTGGGTTAATTATTTGCCATATTTTCTGACCCACCATGTATAGTATATTTAAAGGCTTAGACATGAGCGAGCAAGTTGCTCATGTCTAAGCCTTTAAATATACTAACTACTTACTTAAATTATTATTACATATAACGGGGTTATGGTTTCATTTTGTAATTAAGTGAGAATATTTAGATCTTAGGAGATATTGCACGCCTTAGGATAAGCACATTTACATATTATTTTAAGATCTTGTGAAACTCATGTTCATGCAATAAAAATATTTGACTTTGACTTTAAAATAGTAACGATTTTAACATTATAAAATGTTTTTTTTTGTCGTCTCTAATTAGTCATCTCTTATTGGATCGAATAATTGGTATAAGTATAATTTTCCTTTAATTTTGTACAAGGAGCACTCTACTCCTTGGTTGCTCTCCAGAACCCTCTACAAATTGAATTGTGCTATATAGAGTTCACCGTTTCGTAACAATCGTTCTAGTTTAAACATTCTTTTATTTATTCTTTTATTTAACAACATTGAACAGAACAGCGCTTAACGGCTCAACTACCTAGAACACAACAACGAGTGCGATTCATTGACAAACTAGCATCTTCATCAAGGCTGTACCTCAGGGACGCATCGTGCATACCAACTAGTCTACTAGCCAAGTGTAATCTCGTTTCGCATACACATTCCGTTGATAGTCCGAATGACTCAGACGTACGCAATCCTGATTAAACATAGCGATCAACGATCATAAAAGCTACAGTCCATAATAATTATAGAGCTAGTATTCCTCAGAGTATTTTAACAGCAGCATCTATAAGTACACCCCGATGGCTCTTTCGACGTGTAACAAACGAGACTAAGAACTTGCAGATCACTTGATCTTTCTTGACCGTATACTACGATAACTACAAGTGTAAAGTTTACTATGTCGAGTGCCTTTAAAACCAATACGATCAATTATTATTTACATAAAAATATTTTTGTTCGCTTTTTGTGGTATGTAAATGTACTTATCTCAGCTTATATCAGCCAGTGGGGCTGATTTATCTTATACTTTAAACGACCTATCTGCGTATATTTTTTCATACAGACGATCTCAGAAACGGCTCTAACGATTTGGTCGAAATTTGGAATACTCTCGCCCAGAATACTTACTTATGGTAATGTGTAACTTTGGCATTCGGCGTGCTTCGATGAATCGCAGAATAGATTATTACTTAGTGTTCATTATGTTTTTGTTTCTGGCAAAGCGCGAAAATTCTAGACAATCATGTTTGCTAGACTGCATAGAGGTTATTAGCTGTTTAGTTGTTTTAGCCTTGTATTAGGCCGGGTGTAGATAATGAGCCGCTGCCTGACTGCCTGTCATTAACGCGGTTAAGAAGTGCGGGTAGGACCACAGTTACATGCACGCACCGCAGTTTGACATTGAACTTAATGACTACAAACCGTCACGTCACGGGTGTCAAAACAAATAGATAACATATTGGTTTATAGTCTTTACGAAATGCGGGTTGATCTTCTTTTTCGGCGAATTCCTATAATTTAGCATGGCTAAACATGCATGGGCCACTATATGAACTAATTGGTCCCCCCAAAATAATAGAGTTCGGCGTCGCGGTAGACCCCGACGGAGATGGCGGGACGAACTAGACGCCTTCCGCAATGATTGGCCGGATGTCGCAAGACACAGAAAAGCGTGGACAAATGAGAGGGAGGCCTTTGCCTAACAATGGACACTACAGGCTAATAATAATAAATAAATAATAATAATAACGCAACAGCATAGCAGTTGGCAGCTTCATTAACCATTTGGTTTGGACGCCAAGAACACCTAAAGTTGTCATGAACTGCTTTCCGTACCACGCCAACGACATCTAAAATTGGTGTACTTTGAAAGGAAGTGTACAAGCCTGTATTCAGCTTCAGATCCAGGGGATGGTAGATCAATGTTTTTGGGTGGTAGCCTTACACTTAGCAGAGCTGTGTGATTAGTAGAAACGGACAGCAATCGCGTTCTTAGTGTACTTATAATATAATATTTGTAAGTTGATTTACGTCTAATAAAGTTAAAGCAATCATAAGATCCGGTTATTATGAAGTTCCGGAAGAAGAAATTGAAATTGCTGAAGGAGGAAATAAATAATACAAAAACATCCTGAGTTCGATACTGGAATATTCATGACACGAATTAGACGTAACTTTACCTATAAGTCTAGCTTTATTTGATTTGATAATTTATTATTACGAAATCCAGTTGCCCCAATTCTTTAAACAATAATGATCACTGACAAATAATAAATGATTGATCACGTTTCTAGGTAATTGCAAAGCGATCGATTTTCAAGTAACGCTTCGCCATCATTAAGTTTGAACTTTAATGGTAACCTAACAAACATTATGGTTCTATGCAGTGTTATCCCGGTCGAGATCGGACTACGGGCCGGTTACGCCACTCTTTCATTGACTCGTTGCCTAACCGTTTGCCAATACTTTAGAATTGCATTCGGTCATCTGACCTTAAGTTTTACGTTCAAGGCCCTCTGTCCTTGAACGCTGCTCTTTCATCATGTAAACATTAAAGAACGTGACATTAACATTTCGATAACCGGCCAATAACGTAGATCATAGTGGGAGTTACTATCTCTGTTCGATTTTGTACTGCGTTCTCAGAACACGAAATCAGCTCAAGAATGTACAGTTTAGAGCTCAAAATCAACTTAGATATGAAGTCTCAGTACACTTACTAATTATGCACAATGAGGTCAAATCGGTTTATAAACCGCTGGATCCATTTAGATGAAAGGTATGGAAATAGTTCGAGTCCCGGGGAAGGACATAGGCTATTTTTATCCCGGAAAAACTCATTGCTCTCACGGGAATAGCGTACCGAAATCCACGTGGACGAAGTCGCGGGTAGAAGCTAGTTAATCTATATTCGCACATTTAGAGTCCGAATTGAAGTCGACGTCTGCGAAAGTTGTCTAAACTATCTCGTCACATCGGTTGCGCAGGCATCAAGGTCGTAACTAAATTCTTCTAAATCTTGATGTAATACGCCAATATGGATTTTAATATTTCACTCGAGCACTGGTTATTTCACCTTATTAAGTATGGCACTTTAAAAATGATTTAAGAGATGTATGTGTTAAAATACTCGTCAAATTTTAGGTTGCATTTGATTTCACAATATTTTGATTTTTTTATGTCCAAATGAAGACACCGTTTAAGTTTACACTTTATTAACTCATATTAAACGGACACTATATTTTTATCGCTTATAATTGAAAGAAAGGATCGATCAGAATGTAACTCGCTTATGTGGTCATAAAAAGTGATGTTCGTAATGCTTATAATTATGTCATTATAATATGCCAGTAATGACAAAATGATAGTCTGGTGGATTCCTTAAATAAAAATTTCGTTTAAATATTCTCCTAGTTTGTGGTCATAAAAGCGGTTGCTGTTTATTTTGGTAACGAATTTTAATTAAAGAACTTATGATTATACCTTTTATGGATGATATATTAAATAATAATAGGTATGTACGATGCTAACCTTTTTGGAAAGAATCTATCATGAATTAAAAATCCTTTCTCGAAACCTCGTCTAAACTGGGCACTGAAACTGTAGATGGATCCGTATCTTCGGACGTCCCTTCTGTAAGGGTTATTGTTAACACATTCTCTGGACATTAGCATTCTGCATCTACCGCCTATCATGTAAAAGCCGTGGTGGCCTAGTGGTTCGACTCATGCCCGAGGGTCGGGGGTTCGATTCCGGCTTGCACCTCTAAGTTTACTTACGTGCGAAATTCAATTTGAATTTACCATGAGGTTTTCGTTGAAGGAAAATATCGTGAGGAAACCTGCACGCATCTGCGAAGTAATTCAAAGATGTGTGTGAAGTCGCTAATCCGCACTGGGACTATAGCCCAAACCCTCTCATTATGAGGGGTGGCCTGTGCCCAGCAGTGGGAGTAGTGGCACGCAAATAGGCTGTAGTAGTGGTAGTATTCTGCACAGGCAAAGGGTAACGACAAACTTCGGCATGAGAAAAATAGACGATTTCATCAGGTTAAAGTCTGAAACTTTCTATCGATACATCTAAAGTCCGTTTTCTTTGACATTTAAACGGTGTGATATTATTATAAAAAAAAAAAACGAACTTAGAACTGATCTCAAATGGCACTAGGCTCTTTTCATCCATTTTGACAATGTTGATTCGGTTTTCTCCAAAGCGCAAATTAAAAGCAAAAAAAATAAGCGAATAAACAGCCGTGGTGGTACCTTAGTGATTTGACCTCCGCCTCGCATGCAGAGGGGGTCGAATCCGGCTTGCACCTCGTGACTTTAGAGGTCTTTAGATGTGCGAACTTCAATTTGAATTTACCTACATCTGTTAAGTAATTCAAGGATGTGTGTGAAGTCCCCAATCCGCACTGGGCCCGCGTGGGGGCTGCAGCCCAAACCCTCTCGTGATAAGAGGAGGCCTGTGCCGTGGGACGTAGGTAAATAGGCTGTTATGGTGGTGTTGGAATACATACTCGGAATACTAGCTATTACTCACACGAGGTATTTCATTTTCACATAAAATTTATTGTCAAGAATTTATGCCAACACCACCATACAACGCATCTTTAAATTGCTTTCAAACGATAGTTTCCTTCACTGTAGGGCTGTAGTTTTTTGTTTAAATATTGCACTTATTTGTACTGAAAGGTACGAAAGTTAACGAGAGCGTCGAATTTCAATCCCTGTTCCTAGTGGCGGGTCGAAACCGTCTGGTTTGAAATTTTAGCAATGCTGATTTGGCACAACTTTAATATGTCAATGATGTGTTCCGCAGTGCAATATTGGCATCGCAGCGGCAGGTCGCGATGATCAGCGAGATGATACACTCGGCGTCACTCCTCCACGACGACGTCATCGACCAGAGCGACTTTCGGCGCGGCAGGCCCTCCGTCAACGTGCTATGGAATCACAAAAAGGTAAATAAATGACTTATTAAACACTGTTGCATGGTCTTTTATCATAAGGTAAAACCTTCTTTCTTAGGGTGGTTTCTTTCTAACCGTCTTCGGCAACAAAACTGCGTTAGGTGAAAATTAGCCATCGGAAAATCACGGAAATCCGACCAGACTCGAGCTGTTAACAAATTACCGAATTTAATGTTTGACATGTAATAGTCCTTTAATATGAAACTATTGATCAATGTCAAGTTCACACGTATAACTATGTTTGCGCTCGAGCTCAGTGGCCTTAGGTATTCCTTCTTAAAAGCCAATCCACAATTATTTAAATCTGTTATTTATGAATACCAATAAATGTACAGACAGTGAATAATGAGACATGGTAAAAACCTGGTACAGTTGTAAGTGTGAACGTCGTAAATGATACATTATAACATAAATCTCATGATTCGACTGCAGCTCTCCAATTTTGTTAATACACTGGGCTAGGGTCTAAGATGGAACACGCTTACAGGGTTGATGTCTATTCACTCTAGACTTGAATACACCAAGATTATAGGAACATGGGAATTGAGAACACAAACGCAGGGAGGCAATTCCAAAGCTGAGCAATGCGACTAAGAATAAAATACAAGTAGATATACACGTAATCTTCAAATGCCCTTCAGTGTCGTAGCTTCTTTAGCATTTATTTATTTCAGTGCAGACTCGCTTGCATTATAATTCTGCATTATTCAAATGTGTAGCGTACGCCACTGGAATGCTATGCAGCAGATGATTATCGTAACTAGTGTAGAATAAATAAACTTGCTATTTACCTTTGCGGATTTTCCTCCCTTAGGTTATTGTACTTTGTGGCTTGAAGACCCTTTGAACACGTAGTTATAGTCAAGAACAAAAAGATGCATACGCTTTTGATCCTTATTACAAAGATAAAAAGTTCAACAACGTATACATCTTTTTCTACTAGCCTGTAAATTCTTCTTTGCCCCTTTTATGCGATTATGTACGCCACGAGCAATGGAATTGCTATAGAATTTATAAATGGTTCTTTCTTTTCCTTTTTTATGACGTGTTTAGTCACTACCTCAGTGTGACTACCTCAGGGCGACGTATTGAATACGAATAGTTTGTTATTCATGGATGTGACGAGAAGTGATCACACACGATGATATCTCATGCAGATTGACGTAAATCCCCTGGCCTACGTGAACGTTCAGCTTAATGCAAACTTAGTAAGCTTATGGCATAGCTCTATGCCTGTAATATGCCTGATCTCATATCGGTAAATGATGGCAGATTTAAATATTATTAAAATCATGTAGTGTAGAATAATTTCGTTGATAGGTAACTAGTGGATACCGGTGACAAAAAAAATATCAATGTAAATTCACAAGGAACTGAAGATAAGTGCAGAGGTCATCGTAAACACTTGCAGTTCCTCGTCAATTATTATGTAGTCAGCTGAATACTTTAATGCTTTCCGGGGCCTCATTGAGAGCTCATCATCATTTGTTACATTGGTTTAAACTTTGACAAGTATTTTACCGTCGGGTAGTTATTCGGATTCTCTTTATGAGTATGACCTTATTTGGAAAATACATCTGCTAGTCAATCGTCGTTATTTAAATATTCGCCAATTGCGATTTATGCGTAGTTTCGGGGGGCTGATGCTACTCATCAATATGCCCAGAGCGTTTGAAGAGGCACAGAAACGACTGTCTGTGAATTTTCCGATCACTGTTGCTATGGAGGCACCGCATACCAGTCCGAATTTATGAACAGATAGAAGAGAGGTACTTTTAATGTGCTCTCGGTCGTTGCGTCAATAAGCATACATTACACTGAGTTGTAGATTCCCAAATTCAACAACGCCCATAAGTAGTACTTGCTCAGATATGTGCGCTGCGATTCTACCTCAGATTGATAGGCGGTTCAATCCTCTATGCTACCACAACACACGAATCGAACTATACATATTCTAAATCGGTCATTAACCTTCACGGCTTATATTATATTATATGACTTTCCTCAGCGCTACGTAATAAACGTGAAGTGCTGAGTGGCTCAATTCGTAAACGAGAGGAACCGAGCCGTATTCCACGGTCACATGAACAGCGGAACAATAAGAAAACATCGGTTCGCACTCGTAACTATAATTTAGGTCGTGATCGTGAAAAATCTGGGTTATGATCGTGCCATTCAAAACGCGCCTCATTGAAAGCGTTCTCGCGCCGGCGGGCTACGCAGAAACTATTTCCGACGTTAATAAACAGAACTTTCTACCACTTCTAATTACATTATCAAACAATGCCGTCAGTTTCACTACTCCCTTTACAACCTAACACAAATCACACGTACGTGAAACAAAATTAATATGACTCCAGTGTTCAAATGTGTTGGCTTTAGCAATATTGATTTTCGGCTCAAGATCCGTACCACATTACATATTTACCCATTTGCTATTTAAATATTGAAGTCTGCAGACTTATGTGACGCGTATTCAATTTCGTTTTCATTTGCCTTAGAAAGCCATTTTTGCTCTGAGACGGCATTCAGCAAGTCGTCAGCCTGGGCAATTGACGTCGCCATTGAATACTTAATCACCGTACATATAATGTTAAACTTTTACTTTCTCGTTAGAAGTATCATTAAATCAGTGCACCAAATTACTTCTCCGCGTTGTATGAAAAGAAAGTTGTAAAAATAACGCCAACAGTTGGTTCTTAGGTCACAGGTGGTTGGTCCGATTTGAAGGAAGGAAACAAACAAGAAGTATACGATCTGTGAGAAGTAGACCGCGGCGTCACCGGTGGGCTATCTCATGTTTATAATCGACTTATCACGATTGCCATTTCTTTCCCTCTCGCTAATAGTGAGAGACGAGATAAGTTTGGTCCGTGTAATGTTTGTAGAATGTACAGTGACCTTCTAAGAGTGGAGGCGGCAATGTCTCAGACCAGACAGACCACACATACGAAAGCTGGACGACCCCCGGTGAAAGTGCCTCACGGCCACGCGTCTTAACTTTTGGTGTTGCCGCCTTACCACAACCAACTGAATGGGCTGGAATTATCATTTCAATCCGAGACCTCCGTTAATCCAATGACATAAACATTTCAAGCCTATAATTACTTAGGTACGAATCCGTGACAGATGCTCTGTTTTGAAAGCAATTAGGCTGAGTTGATTCATGCATAGTTGACGGACTCCTGGTCGTTAAATATGGCCGCCGAGCTGTCATTCCATAGAGAAACGTCATTTTATCCCATAGTAAAATATTTAACGTTAACGTTAATCTACACGGACGGTTTGAATCAACTCACCCTTAATGTAATTAACAGAGATCAACAAGCGGTTAAAAGCTTGCAAAATTGTGATGTCGTTCCAGCACTCCATTTAAGGCTTAGGAAATATGGCAATGGATTGGATATTTAGAAAACTCGTAAACGTAAAACATCATACGTGACCATCATCATACAGAAATTACAGGTATATATACACGTTTGAGACACGATTGTTAAGCAATGCGTCCCTCTTGAAAGGAATATATTTGTTAAACCTATTATGGCCATTAGTTTCGTCAAGGCAATTTTCGTAAGCATCCGCGGCACGGGGCATGCTGGTAATGGACAAAGAATAAATGTTGGATTAAGAAGAAAAAGCGAATTCAATGCGTTTGCTTCCACCGCGGGTGATGCAAACAAAGGCACGCAACGGTCAGAATACAGATGAATTAACAAACAAAGTCGACGCTAGTTTTTAAAGCTATAAAGGTTCATTTATTCAACTTGTACGCTCTACGCGTTTATGTCCGTCCTTCGAGTATAAAATTCCTAGTGTTATCCCGCAGTTATAGCTTCCGTGAGCTGATCTCGAACGCTTTACATTTTCAGATTGACCATGCTCAATCGAGTTGACAAAGTGTGACTGACTTCTTCACTTTACGAGATCTCACTCTTTATGTGGGTCAGATATTGAGCAATTTAACTCGACCTTTGCTATTGAGTGAAACGAGTCGTATGTGTTTATCATAGATATGATGTTATTTGTTCACCTGTTAAAAAATCGGTCGGTTGATGCGATAGAGTTTGACTGATACTGAAAATTTGGACTGGTTTATCCTCAAATCCGACATTTGGTTTGATCACAGCCACAGTAACTAGAACATCAGTGCCGAGCTTAAATTCCCAGAGTTCTGTGTCTTTACGACGCAGTGTCGCAATATTTGTAGACACTACCAAGTTCGTACCAGCGGATGTTATATCAGTTCGCTCACACCAGTTCATCCAATAACCCGTATTTGAGTAGTGTCATTCAAACACACGAATGTTGACTATGTAAGCAGTTCCTCCCTGTGTTTGGCATAACTTTATAAAATTATATTAAATACTAAGTGTCTCCCGTGGTATTACCCGCGTAGGTCCCATACTTCCGTTCTCGTATGAATTTCGGGAAATCCTCTCTTATTGATCCCCAAGGAACTTACGTGCCAAACGGCTGACTTTTAAGTAATCCAACTTCAGCAGGATTAAAGAAACGGATTATTAAAACGTCCTAACTGATATTTATACTTACTAATATATATTTACACTACACATTAAGTACATTGGTATTGTGTTCATTACTACCTACCTAATACGTCTTCATCATATTTCAGTGCGCCCATAGCACCTCACAGAGTGACTATTTGCTCTTCGGCATATATGGTTTATGAGGTTGTTACTAGGCCCGGATGTGCCATTACTGTTGACTCTCCTCGTTATGTCATAGTAATTGTATTATTCGTGGCACCTTCAAGGATGTCGTTGGCAGTGCAAAATAGCGTATACTTATATGGCATATAGTAGCATGTTTTTTGGAAAAAGAATAAACCTATCTAGTAACTGGTTAGCTCTCATTAAGTTAGATATTTGACTTTTTATCTGCTTAATTTTGTAAAAACCCACTAGAATCGCATTGTAATAAGCATAATGCATTACAGTCATCGACCTGTTGGTTCACCTTTGATATAGATTGTATTCATGCTCTATATATGATGCGTGTAGCAGCCGCCGACAATAGGCAAGGTTGAAGATGTTGGGACGACGTCAGCGACGAATTGGCGATTCCAATCGTATCTGCGACCATTGTTCAGAATATGTCGCGATACTTATTGTTCACCGCAGCGATGCGGTGGAATAGCGTGTTCAAATGAGCTCTATCTGTACGCGGTCAGAATTTTTATACATTAAAGAATTTGAACATGCGTTTGCGAGCAGAAACGCGATAGTTTGGTAGCTCGGTGGCTGGTGATGGAAAGTGTGGATCTCTCTGCGATTTCTATGTGTATCTCGTTTCAACTTCCGCAATTGGCGGCGTGTCTTTCCTTTCCTCGTAACGCATGGATCTGACGCAAGTGACCCGCGCTCTGACTGCGAACGGTGACCGCGCCCTTTTCATTTTCTACGGATGTCCGTGTACATTTAAAGTAACCCTTACATAACTCACGATGTGTTCTCATATCTCCACGATTACTTAATTTTTATGACCGCTAACAAACCTGCTCGTTTTAGGTCACAATTTCGTTAGTTGCCTCGCCATTAAAGCTTTTCGATTTTCATCGTTTTATCGGCATCGGCAACACTGGTAAAGCAACGAAACATTTTCTAATTAAAACGCTTCGGTTTCCACATAGGTTTACCAATTTGGCATTGTCTGATTATCAATGGTTTTTTTTTTAATATTAAATGACCCATTGTTTCAGCTTAAATGCTGTCATGATACTCATGATTTAGGCTTAGCAGTGGTGGTGATGTTGGTGATTTGATCGATGCATCAGAGCAAGTTGTTTTTTGTTCAATGCAGCTGCCTTAGATTATATTATTGAGTCAACGTCCGCGTCTGGTCGGAAGGACACGTAACCGCGCCGGCAGCCACGGTGGCAGCTTTCTCCGCGATTCGGGCGGCATCATCTATCAAGACTGCTCGATGCGTCAGGTGCTGGCCAGGGTCACCGAACTTCACGATCCGGCTTAACTGTTACGCAATCCGCCTGTAGTATTCGAATTGATTGGACTAGCTATTTAGGTCACAGGGCTTGTCTTGTCGGCGTGACTTTAAAGGTAAAAGTTTAGAGTTGCTTGTTCTCATTTTTTTTTACAGAAAATACTCAGTCAGTACGTGCTGCCTATGTACCTAATCCTACCAATATTATAAACGCGAAAGTTTGTAAGTATGGATGGATATTTGTTATTCTTTCACGTAAAAACTACTGAATGGATTATAATGAAACTTTACAATAATATAGCTTATACATCAGAATAACACATTGTGTATATAAGCTACTCGAAATACTAATCCTGCGCAGACGAAGTCGCGGGCGCCAGCAGTAATATATAAAACGGTTTTTTTTTTCATGAGAATATTACGCTACTACTTATTCACATGCCTCTCACTGACTGTCCCACGTATATTGTAGCATCGCAGTTTCGCCTACTTCGCGCTTTTTGGCATTTATGAACGTAAAAATTTAAATATTCTTTAAAAGTCCAACATTTGGAATTACCGATGAAAGAACAAGACAAACGTAACGATTTCACATCTACGTAGGTATTCTTATAAGAAATATTGACCAAATTACAGACTGTTCGTGTTCCAGCATACCAGTATGCCAATATGGTGAATGAAGTTGTCACCAGACGTGTCATTAACTCACCTACCCATAAATTATCCTGCCAAGTAGGGCGTGGCTTATTATCGAAAATAATTAGCAGCAGGTCACTAAAGTAAGCATTTCAACTTATTTTCGAAATGTCAAGTTATGAAACTCCTGACTTCGGCTCATCAATTTTATGTTGTCTTTAATACTTTTTACATGCGCCCAGACACAAAAACAATGTGTGCACGATGTAAAAATGCAGATGCAGAAAAATGCTTCCAGAAATGATCGCTGTATCATAAAAGGAGTGATAAAACGAACGATTTATAATCTCTTCACACCTCACATGAATCTTTCATATTCATAGCTTTTACCATAATATCCAATTCCGATAATTACCGAGTTAAATTGCTTTTTACACCTCATGACGAACGGTGCATTCTTCGACCGCGGATAAAGCCCATTCGACCGACAGCCCTTACGCGCGCGACCAGTTTTTTTAATAGTTAACAATTCAGACTTTTCCCGGACCCTCATTATACGCGTTACTAATTATACAAGTCTGACCATTTACGTAAAAATCACGTTTTATTGCCAGACTAATTTACATCGTGGAATTTTGAGTCACGTTGTACATACAATGAAAAATAACGTTATTTCCTCAATTTCATTTACGACTCCTTTCTACATTGTTACGTTTGGTCATGTGTATAAACTAGAAAGCTCATATAACACAAGGTATGCTGTAAGAAGCACTTTACACTTTGTCCATTTTAAGAAACAAATAAAAACTCATTATATAGACATTGACCGCGTATCTAACACCTATGTTACGTAGGTGTATAGGTCACTATAAGTAAGTACATCATATGCGATTTGCAAATAAGATTATAGTTAAAGACCAGTGTATTATTTTTATCTAAACATCGATATACGAAGTCCCAATTCCAAAAATACGATTTAAGAGATGTATGATTATACAGATATCCCCTTAAAATATTTAACGAAGAATAGAAAATATGGACTGCCCCATGTCAGCCGACAGACATCCACTGCTGGACATAGGCCTCCCCCGCGCACGACGCACCCCTCAGACCGGTCTTGTGCCACTCGCATCCACCATATTCCCAGATTAACCAGATCTTCACAGGATCTTAGGCTCTGCAATCACTGTGCGTGTGCGCCGCGTCATAATTCTATAAGTTGATGTCTTTCCTTATTACTCCAACTCTCAGAGTAGAAATGTTGTCAAAACTTAATCTTGTAGGTATACTTACACTATATTAACACTTCTTGCGTCACTCTTTTTTATTTGCTTGATTCGTCCTAATAAATGAACGAAAGGCTCTTACTTTCCATTATATGTTTGTCATTGTGCGACCGGTCGCGCGCGGGCCGTCGAAAGCAAAATTCATTCAACACTTTCGTCGAGTGACCCACCGATGCTGGTATATACGGAGTGTAGCAAAAACTGGTTGGTATACCTAACTGTAAAGCCGGGAAGTGGGTCGGACGTGGCCGGGTCTGGGCCGTAACCTCGTGGCTCGTCCTATCCTAAACTAATAACCATTTTCTTAATATTTTAACGACGTCGTTGAGTGTTGGACACTCGAACTTGTTAAGTGGGGCAGTGTCAGCTACAATTTCTTTAGTAAAGCCGCTGTTTGTTTATGTAAAATATAAATTACGTATTATATTCATATTCATATTATCAAACGATTGCAAGAGAATACACACGCTAATGTAAATTAATTACTCTCACTGTCTCGATCGATTTTTGGCCAATGATCCGCAACTTTCACCAGACTATATGCATGGATCGAGTCAATTTGAACACGTAACTAATTATAGCGACGATAAAAACAACACGTGTTGGTAAAATTTTAGCGTTGTGAAAGTCGAATCTTTGTATCTACTGATGTTAACGTAGATGGTAACAAACGCTCAGAAACCATCTATCGGAGTGGACGACACCGTGTCAAGGTCACTGCTCGTCTCTGCGGCCGCTGACTTTCACTGTTAGACCGCTTGCCTGCGAGAACGACATTTTATACATTTATATTCAAAATATATAATGCAACTAATTCATTATATCGAGAGATTAACATCTAACCGGTGAGCATAGCCGGTGCTTTAGCGCTTCGTGTTCCACGTTTGACGAAAGATGTGACGAAACGATGCCCCACTCGTCGATCATTAATCGGCTAGAGGTAGATACGTTTCGCAAGCGATCGGACCGGGGCCACTCACTCGGTACGAAACATCGATGAAACGTTATTAGAGGTAAAGCATCTACTGTTGATGGGTGGAGTTGTGGTCGATGCGGTTGCTGCAACATCTTGAACGTAATGTCGTACAGCTGGATTTATCTCACATCAATCCGGACCTACATCCGTACAGAATTTCTGTTGTCCGCACTCGACTTAATGTAAGACGTTGAGGTAGAAGGGCATGCCTGTGCCGCCCACTAAAATTCAGGCCACAAATTCCACAGCAGT
Source organism: Aethes cnicana (assembly GCA_963971205.1). Lineage (NCBI taxonomy): Eukaryota > Metazoa > Arthropoda > Insecta > Lepidoptera > Tortricidae > Aethes > Aethes cnicana. The sequence goes on from OZ020280.1 coordinate 9,296,222, forward strand.
TGTGAATTCAAATGATATGTAAACAAACTACATATTTCGCCGCCGGACGGGTCAAGGCAGATTGGTTCCTACTCACAAATTGACCATTCTTTTTTATCGAGCTGCATTTATACCAAACGGGCGAGTTTAGGTAACTGAAGAATCTCGAATGTACTATCGACAATCATGTCCGTCTTTGGTTCTTAAAAGCTTTTTATATAATTTGCACATTTAGATCCGTGTGCACTGATATCTTGCATTATTATTCTGACAATAAGTTTCCAAAATTATTCTCAATGTCTATGTGCATAATAAATGCAGATTCTAATACGGCATTTAATAATTACAAGGTGTACAATTTGTCGAACGCGTCGGGAGAGGGCATGGGGGAGTCAAGGCCGCCCGGGTGACACACATCCCGCGCCACATTCACCTTCCGTCCGCCACCTGCCGAGCACCACTGCCAAGGCTGCCTTGCGAAACCACGCTCAGAACCCAATGATGGACCGCCACAGCCTCTTAATACCAGAACCCACTCGATGTTGAAATCCCGCTCTAATTAACCTTCAAAGCCTGTCTCGCAGCAAAATATACACTGAAAACAAAAACGCAAAAGTTTAAATGCTGCCCTGCTTTGCCTGAACTCGTTCGGCTACCGGGGTGATCGCCACTCAGTCACCTTGAAGACACTTGTCGCCCAGCAATCATTATAGCCCTTAATCATTATTAAATTATTTATTGGCCGTTCATCTAGTCCAAAATTACAATGAATTTACATGTAATTGCAATGGTAATTGAATTACGGAATAGAAACGTAAACGCGCTCAGAATTAAGTCCATGTGAAATCGTAGAGATTTTTCTGGTAAATTATTCATGTGGCTCGCGTTGGGCTTACTTTCGACGCGTTCTTGAGAAAGCCTTTCACTCTTATCTTTGCAGACACACTTTTATATTTATAATACAGACCCGATTAAGATATATTTGAATCATATATTAAATTCATCTCTTTAATGGAGCATTCATTCAGCCGTAACTAAATCCCATTCAAATGACCTATTTTATAACGTTAATTTGTCTTCCGCTACATAGCTTCGCTCGACTAACCCTCCCATTGGTATCGTTATGCTCTATGATTCTGATAACTGTTACATATGAGATAAAGATAGACTGTACAGAGTGTGTTCATGCGCTCACGACTACTACTGCGGGCATTCAGTGCACATTAGTACAGCGGGCATTCAGTGCCATCTAGGTATCCGAAGGTCTGACGCTCTATCAAGCTGCTTTTCACAAATCCCATGCATGATTTCAGAAGTCCATTTTTGTTGGTTTTGAACCGTGTCTTTTTTTGTGTTCGCACTACTGCATTTAAGTATGTTGCATCTGGAAAATAAGAACTTTGATGCTAATAAGCTTGGACCTAAACGGGCAATAACAAGTTACCGACCAACCTATAAGGGCACGGCGAGAGTATAAATATACGGGGTTTTTACCAGGATTGTTTCGTGCCGGTACGGGCGTACTTCCCTAGTGCGAATAACGGATACGTTTTTAGCCCGGATAGTCGGCGGCAGAAAGTGTGTTAATGCGTGCGCGATTTGCGCAACCAAGCGCGTACGATGCGCTACTACCTGCTCCCGTGAGCGAATTAGTTAAATCGATACTAGGCACTGTAAACACCGAGGAACACAATGATTTCCACTGATGCAATTTCACAATCAATACCGTAGACAACTTGCTCATAGCGTTCCTCATTGGCTTAAAGTCCGGCGTTTTAATATTTGAATGAGTGACGTTTGAATTATGAATTAATATTTTCGTAACATACTGTAAGGTGAACCGGTGCGTTTGCCAATCTGCCCTTTGACCGCCAAGCGCGTAGGTTGCACTGCGCACAATATGCCCGCTGCGTTTGCGCGTGTCATCCAACATGCAACGTTGGCCCGAGCGACAAATTAGTATTGTCAACAGTCAGTATTACGATCTACATTTCACAGAAGCGCTCGATCGGTTTCGAATGTCTAATGAAATCAAAGTAGCCCATCGTGAAATGGTCATGTTTTAAGTGTCCTCCTTTTGTAAGTACAGACCATCAGGATTTCTGTACAAATAAAACGCATTCCAATTTAAAATGGAATTCATATTATGTTTCAATTTGCTCATTATTAGAAAAACCCACGTAATTTGACCTCAAATTTACAGATTTTGCCATTGAGTTAAATAACCTAATTCAACAAACTCAGTATGTGTGGGCTTTCAAAATCAACTGCATATTTATAATGAGCTCGTTAGTACAAAAAAATCATGTTGCCATGCCATGCCATCGTTTTTCAGGTGATTATTAGAGATTGTACCTCCATGCGAATTAGCGCCTCACTGGCTACAGAGTATATCGATAAAAACATGTTCCTACGTATAATTTAGTACAAATGTTAATATAGAACAAATGTCTTTAAGTATATCTATTTGGCCCACTCTTCAGAAAATCTAGGCGTTGTCACACATTTTCTCAATAGGCTTAGAACGGCAGTTTCGCACTGCGATCGCCTTTGCACGTGGCCTTGTATTAACTGACAAAAATACCTACTCAAGTTTGCGAGATTGAGGCTTGATTTAGATTTGATTGATTATATGTAATTGGTCCAGTCCCTTGTCGCGTGGGTGCGCCGGTGGCCGAAGTAGGCTAACAAGTGTCCAGTGAGCTAATGAGTCGGTCCCAGCGCGCCGGACCGGCGGAAGTCGCGGCGAAACGGCCACGCCATTAGTATGCCGCCGCATCACCGACTTTCTCGACATTCCTGCAGCCTGCTGCGACCGGAGAAATGAGCGCCCACGAAACCCGCCGAGCGTCTTGCGGCCTATCCGACGTCTTGGGACCCGTCTAGCCAGGAAATCCATTGTAATCTATGCTCAAACCTTGTTTCGCTAATTACATGCTGTAATAACGTATTTCGCCTGACCACTTTCATATAAATTATATTGGTCACGAAATTGGAACCAGGAAAAATAGCACACACCACGTTACCACTACAACAGCCAATTTCTTCCCTGCTGGGCACAGGACTCCTCTCGTCACAAAAAGAGGGTCTCGCCATCTCCAAAATTAAGTAATGAATAACAATAATCCATATCTAAATATATAAAGGTGACTGACTGACATAGTGATCTATCAACGCACAGCCTAAGCCACTGGACGGATCGGGCTGAAATTTGGCATGCAGGTAGATGTTATGACGTAGGCATCCGCTAAGAAAGGATTTTGCAAAATTCCCACGGGAACGGGAAACATCGGGATTTTACTTTTTAATATTTCTGCGCATAAGAAGTTGCGGGGAAAAGCTAGTTAATATTATAAATGCGAAAGTAACTCTGTCTGTCTGTCTGTTTGTTGTTTACCGCTAGACCGATTGAGATGAAATTTGGCGTGAAGATAGTTGGGGTCCCTTAAAGGACATTTTAAAGGCTACTTTTTATCCCGGTATAATCGAATTCCACGCGGGCAGAAGCTATAGTAATATATATATTTTAATTTAATGATTGGATGTAACGCCTATAAAGACAGAATCATCATAAATATAAACCATGTTGAATATGATTACAGACAGACTACATACTCGTAGTAAGATCGTAATCTTCGAACGATGAATTATATTGCCCAATTATAAACTGCAGAATGAATGTGTGAAAATCGATCGTTGGACAACCAGGAAAAGAAGTAATTATACTTAATGGGGCTTATTACGGATGTACAATGTAATTTCTACCTGCTAGTAATATCTGTAAAGTAATGACTGCCATTCGTAATTTATTTATTAACATATTTTCCTGGGGCTTTGGCTGGACGATGCTGTCTTGTTTCATTATGTGTAAACCAAAAAAAAAAAAAAGAATTCGCAAAAAAAGATTCAAGAACTTAAAGGTAGATAATATCTCAGACTCTGTACATTTATAACAGGTACAAGCACCTACCCAATTTACATTCGTGTTTTTTAAGCTTTTTGTGTCGATACGGTAAGTTAGTGTCGATGATGCTACATTTAAGTTCACAAATGTCCCATTTTAATGTTTATTTGTAACTAGGGCTTCCAATCCCGGGATCCCGGGATCCCGGGTTCCCGGGATCCCGCCTATTTTTAAGGGTTTTTTCAATCCCGGGATTTCTATTTCAATCCCGGGATCCCGGGATTGAGTTTCCTATCAAAATAATCGGTCTTCATCTATGATTTAAAGATAATTTACTGACGTATTCATTCATTATATCAGCCGCAAGATCGATCTTGTGCCATAGAAATCCGCGGGACCCTTCGGACCTTCACCTGGTCGTCACAACATCTTATTGGAGGCTTTCGACATCTTCTCTCCCGCTTTGCGGTTGTCATTTGAGAACGTTCTCAAATATTAAAGTTCACTCTACTACTGAAGTTTCGCCATTCTTTCGATTCTTCGGACCATGTGGGTGATCCTAATTCTCTTGAGGATATGTCATCATTTTTTCTTATATCAAATACAAATTAGCCCTCTACCTACATTGAATGAACTTGAGTTTTTTTTTTTTATGAGACACCATTGGCGCCCACGTCTTTTTAGTTTAATACCACTGGCGACTAGTGGCGACACACAGTAGCCAAAGACTTGAGACTGAGAAAATTTGGACGAAAAAATCACTGCAATGCTTCCCGAATTCCGATCGACGTTCAGCCGAGTCTAAAACTTAAGTACCTCATTGAACTAACTAACTGGACTTTTTCTTCCTGGTGTACCTTCCTGGTGTACATAATCGTCCCCTTTCGAGCACAGAACCCGACTGTTACGGGAGTTCGTAGGTACCTACAACATGGAAATTAGAGACAATTTTCGTCTTGTCCATGTTCATTTTCAGACCAAGTAGGTTGGAGAACCTTCTGAGATTAATAAATATAGCACTAAGATCTTCCAGGTTCCAGGGGTTTAGGATTTACTACCTATAATATTATCGGTAAGTCTAATATGAAGACTAACTACCAACTCCTCATGTAGATTATTGATGCCTCGTCCTTTTCAGTTCATAACCATGATAGCATCCTCGACTGCAGCTGTGTGTAATTCTCTGCATCAGAGGAATAGGATTTGTGCTCTTGTGTGTCGAACGGGCAGTGGCGTTTTCGTACAGAAACTTCAACACTTCGAAATAGTGAGTAGTACAGTCATTGCAGCACAGCCCTTGGGCTGTTGTTGATTACGGGATCAACCGAGTCAAATGATTTCTCGTTATAGGCGTAATCGACGAATGGCATGTAATGTGGGAGGTTTTATTCGCTTCGGTCTTCTGTATGACCGGCCGACCGGTAAGTCTAACTAAGTACTGTAGCTCTTTTTGAAATCGACTTTTTGGTAGTCAAGAAGTATTCAATTCAAACCTGCGCGAAAGATGGTGGGTAATACGATAACTCTCAAAAACGGTAGGATGGATCTATAATCCTTCAGTAAGGTTAAGGTTTTATGTAAGCCATCTTGTAAAACTTCTGCCTGAACTGAACTGTTTAAAACAATTTGCGATTTGATTTGTATTAAGATGTTTTGTGTACGACTTAAATTTGGTATTTTTTTGCGTAATGAAACTCCCATCACATACAAGCAGTACCCAATCCCGGGATCCCGGGATCCCGGGATTGACTGCGGCAATCCTGATATTAATCCCGGGATTACGATAGTCCCGGGATTTGGAAGCCCTATTTGTAACCCTTTTTGTCGAAGCTGAAACTGCAGTTGTGACAGGTCGTTCAGACCGCTTTTTGTTTTTACTTTTATATTAAAATGATTTCCGTATATATGCCTATGTCGCAGTAAACAAATGTATTAATTACATATTGGATATATGGGATTATTGTACAAAATATAAAAATATTTCCTGCTTTATTTTTTGATGTTGTGTTTTCCAAAACTTAATTATGAGTATCACTACTATAAAGTGAAGTCCCCGAGTCTGTCTGTACGCAATAAACTCAAAAACTACTAATGTGTTAATAAGGAAGGTTTTTGTATATAATTTGTTGGTCTACTAGTACCAAATAAATAATCTTGTAAAGATTTGTAAACAACATTTTAAGAAAATATGTCATCCAAATCTGTCCAGTCTTTTCGACGTGAAGGAAGGACAAATAAACACACTTTCACGTTTATAATATTGGTTTGGAGTATGGACGGCCTGTGCTCTCGTTTGCGCGCTACATAAAAAATATGTTCATTCTTTGCAATGTCACCGCGAGTGAATCCGCCGCTAGAGGTTCTTGGAGTTCTACGAGGTGCAATGTTGCCAATGTAGCACATTATGTGCCACATTACACGCGAAATAGGGATGACGACAGGGTGAAGAAATTGAAATTCTGATTAGTCCGTCAGTCAGGTAATAAAAAATATTAGACACGTATTTTTGTTTTATCAAATTAACAAAGAATGTCTAAGTTAAAAAGCATTAAAGTTGGAGAGTGGGGGCTAACTACGTTACCGTTAGGTATAAATCGTACCTAACCGTGACGTCACGCGACATTTCAACTCAATATATCTCCGTATAAGTATGATTACGTGAAAAAAGGAAAAATACGTGTCCAGTAATCTTCCTGATAGACTAAGAAAAAAGAAGTTGTCGTCATCCCTATTGGTAACAATGAGGTCTCCGTCAAATGTCACAGTGACATTGACTCTATTGTATGAAATGACAAACTTTGACATTGATAGCCAACAGCTTGTAGATAGGGGCGCCAACTAGTGAGCAGGAGTACGGTTGCCCTCATTATCCAGTTTTAAGAGGGTTTACTCCGAAAGTTGGCAACGTCGCAAATAGCTGTCAAATATTTGGCTGTTTTCATTAATTTCTGAATATTAATGAATTAAAGCATGAGTTGTCGCTCTATGGTTGAATAAAACCTTAAATATGGATTGCAAAAAATATCATAGGAACACGAAATTTTCAAGATTATGGAAGAACTATCTTTTAAAAACTTCCCATCGCATTTTCCATGCATTTTAAATGTAATCTTATCGTTTGAATGCCCAACCAATAAATATAAAACGAGACGCGTCATTCAACCATAGAAAGATAACTTCTTTTTTATTCAGTAATATTGACAAATTAATAAAAAGAGCGAAACATTTGACAGCTATGTGCGACGTTGTCAATTTCCGGGATAAACCCTCTTAATCCGTTGTCTACCGTTGACGCGATTCCGCGTCGAGCGAATATACTTTAATAACTAAGTAATTAAGTTTATTTTACATAATCTTTTTGACAATAGGCGGTAGACAACAGGTTAATGGGTCGACTAAAGTTACACGGTGGACACGCACGGCCTATAAAAGCACGATTTCGAACACAATTGTCACACAGTGTCAATGTTTGCGTGCGAGGACGTCTGTGTGCGTGCGAGGACCTCTAAACACTTGTAAATGTGTGTGTACTACTACGCGGGCCAATGATTCTCTCTCCAGATAAAACAGATGACGGTAAGGGCGAGTTGCGCGCCGGCTAGATTCAGGCGGGTGATTCCGAGGCCATTCTGTATATAGTACTATTAAATATTCGGTGCTAAAGTCTGCCCTGTGTTGGTTTCAGGTCGCGATGGCCGGCGACTTCATCCTCGCCGTGGCGTCGATGATGATAGCTCGCCTCCGCAGCGATGACGTCACACTCGTGCTCAGTCAGGTAACTCATCCAACCAACCAACCACAACAGCCTATTTACGTTACGTCCCACTGCTGGACACAGGCCTCCTCTCATCACGAGAGGGTTTGGGCCCCCACGCGTCCCCAGTGCGGATCGGGGACTTCACACACATCCTTGGATTGCTTCGTAGATGCGTACAGGTTTCCTCGCGTTGTTTTGCTTCACCGAAAAGCTCAGTGGTAAATTCAAATTGAATTTCACACATGAGTAAACTCGCGAGGTGCTGGATTCGAACCCCCGACCCTCTGCATGCGAGGCGAAGATGGCCACTAGGCCACCAAGACATTGGCTTAGATACTTACTATCATAAAACGCCATCTCAACAGCGGCCCACATGCTTGACTTGACCAAGAAAATTGCTGTTACCACGGACCACTCGTCATACTGATTGCCCTATTAAGAGGGTTTACTCCGAAAGTTGGCAACTTCGCAAATAGCTGTCAAATATTTCGCTGTTCTCATTAATTTCTGAATATTACTAACTCAAAATATGAATTATCGCTCTATGGTTGAATAAAACATCAAGTATGGGATACAACAATTATCATAGCAACACGATTTTTTTTTGTATTATGGAAGTAATATCTTTTGAAATCTTCCCATCGCATTTTCCATGCATTTTAATGTAACCTTATCATTTGAACGCCTAACCAACAAATATAAAACGAGACGCGTCATTGAACCATAGAATGACAACTTCTTTTTTAATTAAGTAATATTGACAAATTATTAAAAACAGCGAAACATTGAACAGTTATATGCGACGTTGCCAACTTTCGGAATAAACCCTCTTAATCGTATTATATACATAATAGCTTCTGCCCGCTAGTCCGTCCGCGTGAAATTCGGTAATAGCGTTCCCGCCGGAACTATGCGTTTTTCCGGGATAAAAAGTAGCCTATATGTTGACCAGTGTTATAAACTACCCCCATACCAAATTTTGTTTCAATCCGACCAGTAGTTTTCGAGTTCAATCCGGACATACATACATAAGTACAGACACTTTTTCTACAAACTTTTTTTTTGTGTTCTGTATCGTTTATATAGTACCTAGACATGATCGTTTCTTTTAATTTTAAGTTATAGATGCGACTTCTTCTACAGTTTTATTATTAGTATATAGATGAATGCACTATTGTAATCTTGTGCACACTCTTACGAATTTTACTTCACTGTTTTAGTTGTACATTGGAATATCGATGCTGAATCTAGAAATAATGATCGAAAAAGTAAGCTGAGCGCAAACTGATGTGATGAAATAACAGTAAATACAGCTAAAAAATGCACTTGTAACAAAAACCGCTGTGCCTGATAAATGTTGAATCCAATAACTAGTGCAAGTGCATATTATGTGTATTTACTTTAAGTACCTACTTATGTAATATTAGGTTTAGTTTTGCACGCATTTGTTTACCGAGGCTACGATAATTATTACTTATATTGATAATTGTTCGAACATCCTGTTCGATTCCTTTTCGCGTTTTTTTGCAGTGTGGAATTGTATTTTAATTAACTAGAATTCCATGTTTGATGCAAACAGTTTTGCTCAAGAGAACAAAGAGAATGCATAATTTGATCCGTTTGCTAATGATATTCTGTAAACTGGCACGTACATTATTGCGTTTTTTTTTACATAATATATGAAGATTGCTCGAAGTTACTTCAGTTTTAGACTAAACTAGAACTTCATTTTAGGTTTACATGCAATGATCAGGACTCCTCCTCCATTTCGAATCGTGATATCTCAACATTACAGATTTTTTCTTATATCGTTGGGGACTGGTCAATGGTTACCTTTTGCACTACACAGTCATACCTACTATGGTGTAAATGGCCCGAGAATGGTGTAAAAATACCCACAAATCATCTCCAGACCCACGAACTGTAAGCTCTTCTAAATTATGTGAAAAGTGCCGGATATATTCAACAAAATAAACGAACCTCTCGAGATACGACCTAGAATCACTTTAAATACCACAGAGTACATTAGAGATCGGGATTGTCCCATTTCTCAGTCAGACCATAGAAATAGTAAGTTAAACCTAGAATGACAACCTTCAAACAAATCAGCGTACGCCCGTGAGAAGTGTGAAATGAGATAATAAATATCGCTGCCTAGATGGCCTGTATACAAATTTGAACTCAATGAACAATATACAGGGCGCGCTATGCAGGCTGTTATAAAAATTTTAAGCGTGCAGATGTACGCCGTAATGTGAGGAGATTGACAGTCAATTTCCTTGTTACTGGTCAGACCTAATTTTAAATGTCATATGGTAATTTCAGGTGGTAACAGATCTGGTCCAGGGTGAATTCATGCAGCTCGGAAGCAAGGAGACAGAGAACGAGCGGTTCGCGCACTACCTCACCAAGACCTACCGGAAAACTGCGTCGCTCATCGCGAACTCGCTCAAAGCGGTAAGTATGATATCATGACTACATTTTTATCGCGTTATATGGTGTCGAGACGTGGACACTTAAGAGGGTTTACTCCGAAAGTTGGCAACGTCGCAAATAGCTGTCAAATATTTTGCTGTTTTCATTAATTTCTGAATATTACTGAATGAAAACATGAATTATCGCTCTATGGTTGAATAAAACATTAAGTATGGATTGCAACAGTAATCATAGGAACACGATTTTTTTTGTATTATGGAAGTAATATCTTTTTAAAACTTTCCATCGCAGTTTCCATGCATTTTAATGTAATCTTATAATTTGAATGCCTAACCAACAAATATTAAACAAGACGCGTCATTCAACCATAGAATCTTCATTTTTAATTCAGCATTATTGAGAAATTAATAAAAACAGCGAAACATTTGACAGCTACACGCGACGTTGCCAACTTTCGGGATAAACCCTCTTAAGGTTACTGACAGGCAGAGACTGGATGCCTTTGAAATGTAGTGTTGGCGCCGTATGCTGAAAATACCTTTGACTGCGCACCGCACAAACGTCTCCATCATCAAGCGATTGAAATGCAACGCATATTGCAGTACTTTAGCCATATTATTAGCTCTATATTTGGTTCAGCAGTGAGGACTGAGTAGAGAAGATAATTATTTTATTATAAATATTTAATTGATATATGACGCATTTTTTCCTTTACTGGTGCATAACCTGGTTAATACTGCGCGATAAAAAAAAGAAGAATTACACCATCGGATTCAGGAAAAGTGCGCGCATCTTGACCTCAAATATCGTCAAATGGTTTTAACCCACCCAGTATAAATGACCGTGACCTTTTACAATCAGGAGGACCATTTGAGTGTTTCTTAGTTAATGGTATAGCCAAATAAGTATTAGCTAAGCCAGCTGAGGGTTTGTTAGACTGATGTGTGATTCTATTAAAATTTTACGCAAGATTGCACAGAAATATGATTGGTCTTGTTTTTACCATGTGTTAGCTAAGTAATGATACTACCCGTAAAGCTGCGGGTCAACGAGTTGAAGCGATCCGTGAGAAATGTTTTAATTTGACTATTGGCATAGAATGCTTAATCTTGTTGCCATTTTTCATTAATATACCTAATGGTAGTAATGGTTAAATAACCTAGATTCTTAGGAAAGACTAAGGAAGAACTTCTTGATTATGATCAAACAATATAAAAATAATTTAAAATTTAACCCTAAAATGAGTAAATAACTAATAAAATACTTAACCAAAATCACCTCCAAACATCTTGTGCGCCCTTTAAAGCCATCGGTTTTAATTTACTGACGGTATTAACTCTTTCTTAGGTGACGATTCTGACTGGGGCCGATGAAGCGACGAACGATCTGGCGTTCCAATACGGGCGGAACCTGGGTCTCTCCTTCCAATTGGTGGACGACATGCTGGACTTCGTGTCGTCGGCGCAGGCTATGGGCAAACCCACCGTCGCGGACCTCAAGCTTGGCCTCGCCACGGCGCCCGTGCTCTTTGCGTGCGAAAAAGTAAGCCTTCCATACTGACTTGTATTATTTAAAAAAAAACATAAAAAGTAGTTTCTGAACATATTTCTCGCCAATTCCGCCAGCTTAGTTAAGATTAAGAATAAGTCCAAACTGAACCGGTTTCAAATTTTTAGCGTATTATACTTGAAACTTGTTTTAATTCTTATGCTGTTTTGATAATTTCAAGATCGAAACTTTTCATAACTTTCTCCGGCGCGGATGAAAGTGCAAGTGATTCGGTAGGGTTCACGTGCCGATGTCACAGATTCTATTGAATTGAGGCTACCAGTAGGTATTTGTTGATCCTCATTGATTATCCTTTGCAAAATGATCACCAAAAAAGTAACGTCTCTGTTTGGAATGACAGCTATAACGTCGCAGAGTCCTTCAAATGTGGCTGATGCAACTGAAGCTTATTAACATGACGTTTGTTGCAGTATCCAGAGCTGAACCCCATGATAATGCGGCGGTTCAGCGAGCCGGGCGACGTGGAGAAGGCATTCGAACTTGTTCACCAGTCTCGTGGTTTGGAGCAGACGCGATTCCTCGCGCGCAAACACGGCCTCGAAGCCGCCCGCCTGGCCAACCAGCTCGCAGACTCGCCCTACCAGAAGGCCCTCGTCGTAACCACCGACTTCGTACTCAACAGGATCAAATAAACAGAACTCCCTCGCGAGTACCTCACTCCACCGACCTTAAGGCATCTCAAGGATACCTTCGGGATGTCGCGTGAAAGGTCCAGCGCCGATACGGCTAGATATTATCGAAGATATTCTTACAAGAACGATGTGCCCCGATAAATTATTTATCATAGACAATATAACAGTATAATACTTATACATTATTTAGAACGTTTTTATGAACGAACGATGGGTCTAACCGACCACGTCTGGCAGACGGATCACGCGTCTTATTTTATACTTTACGTATATTATATACTTTTTCTGTTCGTAAGAGTACTTATGTAACTCTCACTTGTGTGACCTGATTTATTTTAAGATAGTTTTCCTATGAGAATGTTTTGAACACCAAGAACTATCTGCGACATGTAACCGACGATAGGGGAGCGTGTATGTGACTTCTTGTTACCAAATACAGCTGTACATAATTTGTACAATAGTAGTGAATGCTCAATGTTTATTATATAGTTGTTTATTTCATACTTATACGGCTTTTTATACGAGTATTGTACGATACGTTATAAAGCGCACCTCGATTGGGTTCCATTCCCTTTTTTTCTTTTTGATATGTTTTTGTTGTTTTGCAACTTACCCCCGAATACAGAGTGAATGTTTTCAGGCGGTACTATGGTTATCGATTATCATCACAAAATTTGCGGCATGAGACCTTACGCCGGCTCGAGGTCGCCGCGACAATACTGAGTCATTGGATAAGTTACCCGATTTTGTCTTCAAAACCAATTACCTCAATTTCTTTAGTGTGCGCATACTAGAGTACGTGTCCGCTGTGTGTTTTGATTTAGTATTAAATTGTAAGCTTGGTATCAGGCCGCACAGTAATTTAGGCAAAATTGTTTCGTTTAAATTGTAATCGCTAATTAGGCTAAATGTTGTAAATAATGCAAGTAAATATTATTCAGTGCTATCGAGGGTTTATATTGAGGTACCGAAACGTGCCGACGAATGCAACAAGAGCGCAGTATTTTATAAATTGTCTGTAGGTTCTTGTTAGTTAACAAAATATTAGTCACTTAATGAGGTAACATTAGAGTAAGGCCGACATGATGACTTAAATGACGAGACCGGGTTCTAGGGTCTCACATACTGGCCTTAGCACCCGACCTCACTTACAGATGCCCAATACGTTGTCATCACATCGCATAGGCACATACATAACGCACTTCCGTTATGTAGTTGGTCTGATGAACAATAAAATTGTTCCAATCTAAAGCATACTGTGTAACCTTTACGGAGTTTAGTCAGCAAGTTCCCTTTTGCCAGAAATATTCGAGTTACTGTCACACTAATGTTAATAAAAACGTATGTTGAAAGTGTAATAACGTCGCAGCCTCTCCCGTATTTCTGGCCTAGTTTAAAATTGTGTTCTGCCACTATACTTGTGTAATTTTGGTCATTATGTCAGCGAATAAAATAAACGATATGGGTTGTATGTTTTTTGTACATTATACGTTAAACATGGGAGTCAATGAATTTTATTTATATTTAGACGTGTACTTAGATAATACTGTTTGTAAATATGAATACTCTGTAAAATGAAAATCATAAATAATTTTTATTATAAATATTAGTTACAGAATATTGTTTTATTTATTGTGATTGCCGTTTTCAAAGTGTGTTCCTTTCGAAATTCTACACGTAAAACAATTATGCGCAAGTTTACCACAATTTATAGATAAAACAAGTGATTTTATTTGACATATTATGTGCAGGATGTGTGCAGGTGTCATGTTACATAAGTATATGTTGCATTTGCCAATCTATGTCATTGACTGTAGTGCCAACAACGTACTAGACTTTAATCCTTCGTATGCCGTGTACTGGATCCGTCTCAAAATTTTGATATGCTTTTTAGGGTTCCGAAGTCGACAAGGAACCCTTATCATTTCGCCATGTCCGTCCGTCCGTCCGTCCGTCTGTCCGCACTATTCCTCGGAGATGCTTAGTTCTAGAAAGCTGTAATTTGGCATGAATATACATATTAGTGGTACAATAAATTTTTGAAATATTTTTTTTAGGGTTCCTTCCCTACTCGTAATGTGGGGATGTAATTTTTTTTTCTTGCGTACCCCATGGTGCGGCATATCGTTGAATAGGTCTTAAAAAATATTGTGGGTTTGTTAAAACCATTTTTTGATTAAGTGATGCGTTTGTGAAATATTAAGCTTTAAAGTGAGGGGTCTGCCAGCTAAATGGTGGTATTTGGCTGGCTGGAAAAAATCACGGTTGTGGCATATATAACGGAGTTGAAAGGAAAACTATCACAGCTAAGTAGGCTGTACAAACTTACGAGTCATAGTCGACCAACTTATGAAATGATTAAAAAACCAATGATTTTTCTCGAGCGGCAGGGGCGTCGGGCGGGTACGTCATACCACAGGCTAGCTAGATGCTAATAAGTCTTAGAAAGGTACTGTGGGCATCGTCAACTTCGGAACCCTATACTTTGCGCGTGGCCCGACACGCACTTGGTCGGTTTTTTTTTTCATGCTTTTCGAAGTACTAGGTATCGAATATCGAGGAGGTTCGAACTCGCTATATTTTTGTGCTCCAAAAAGTTTGGGCTTCATTTGTTTTGTCTCGCTTCGTTGTTTTCGACTAAATTGTTGACCAAATAATATCGATTTCTAATAACTTTTAGTACTACTGAACATATTTGCAACGAGGTTAGTTTCAGGCGCATTCATAATGTGCGCGAAGAATTTCCTGTGAAACCTGTGATAAATCATTTAACAACCGATAAAATTTATTTAGTAAGAGTTGGGTTTCATGAAGCATATCTGCGACTACATAGTTCATCATTGCAAAATGGGGCATTCGTGTTTCGTCATAAGACCTCTTGCACTTAAATTCACAACAACGTAATAAAGTGCGAGCCAAAGGTTTGCAGAGCAATATGCAAATATTAGGACTCAATGAGGCAAGGTCAAGAGCCAGCCATCGACTGCATCCACAATAGCCTATTTACGTCCCACTGCTGGGTACAGGCCTCCTCTCATCACGACCCAGTGCGGGTTGGGGACTTCACAAACATCTTTGAATTACTTCAGAGATGCGTGCAGGTTCCTTCACTATGTTTTCCTTCACCAAAAACCTCAATGGTAAATTCAAATTGAATTTCGTAAATAAATAATTTTAGAGGTGCGAGCCGGATTTGAACCCCCGACCCTCTGCATGAGAGGCGGTAGGTCAAACCACTAGGCTACCACGGCATCGACTGCAAATTGGCTGGTAAACGTTAGGTATCATCATATCATACAGACCTACTTACTTACAGGTTGTGCCAAAAACAAATGAAAGCTCAATCTACTTACCTATGTCTATCCTTATCATTCTCCAGTTCTAATCAAATGGAAGAAAGGAGCAAGGGAGACGGAAGTTTGGAATTACATTCGCGGTTAACCTGTAGTCCTGGATCGATTGTTCGCGCCCGGCACGGAAAGCGCTGCCTGCTCAAAAACGACATGAACTCTGCAAGCACGCTTCAATGACACTACGTTATGTACATACATTTTTGCCATAAGTAGGTAAAGGTACTTACCTACTACAATCTTCCCACTGCCTCGGCATATGACTTCCCTCATCGGATGAGGGAGAGAGGTAGGTACAATAGTTCTCACGACATCATTTGAATCACTTCATAGCCAAGCGCAGATTTCTTCTTTACGAAGTTTTCCTTCACTAAAAAGCTCAGTGGTAAATTCAAATTAAGTAAATATCGCACATTTTAGTTAAACCCGTCAATTCCCTGTCTAAAGTTTGTAGTTCAAACCTCTTTTTCAGTATGATACAACGACTTAGAGGCGCTTCGTGGATAATATACAAGCGCCTATGAAAAATTTAATGACAAACTGGACACTAACCGTATTTGCCTAGTGGTTAAGAATAGCGGTATTACGTCATTGTCATTAAACCTATTATTTTATTTTATGGCACTCTGTAGGTACCTATGTGAAAATGACAGGCAGGATTTTTATTTTTATCTTCGATAAAATAGATGGGTGTTTGCGTCTGCTATACCTAAGAGAAATGTCACACATCGCAAAGTACCTACCTAAGTCAAAGTTATTCAAAATCACACAAACACCCAGGTATTGAAGTTTGCTATCGTTTAGCCTGTAGGCATAAGAGAACGAGTAGGTGATAATTTGAAGGGAGCCGAATGATACCTATTAGTTGTAGTGAGTATTTTATCCATCTATCGGAGTTGTATATGGTTTATTATGTATACACATATTAATCTAGGTCCTGTAGGTATAGGTAGTTAGGTACTAAGTTTTTTTAGACTAGGAAATGATCTAAGATTGATCTGTACTTAACAAACCATGGGTATTTATCTACGTTCCTTTCTACATCGACAATCAATTCCGCAACAACCTTATAACTATTATTAAATACCTACCCTTCAATAGGGATGACGACAGGGTGAAGAAATCGAAATTCTAATTAGTCCGTCAGTCAGGTAATAAAAAAATATTAGACACGTATTTTTTGTTTTATCAAATTAACAAAGAATGACTAAGTTTAAAACGCATTAAAGTTGGAGAGTGGCGGCTAACTACGTTACCGTTAGGTATACATCGTACCTAACCGTGACGTCACGCGACATTTCAACTCAATATATCTCCGTATAAGTTTGATTACGTGAAAAAAGAAAAAAATACGTGTCCAATACTTTTCAATAATCTTCCAATGTGTGTTGCCAGTGGTGACTTATGGTTCCGAGACGTGGGCGCTTACGATGGGCCTCATAAGAAGGCTCAAAATCACTCAGAGGGCAATGGAGAGGGCTATGCTCGGGGTTTCTCTGAGTGATAGAATCAGAAATGAGGATATCCGCAGTAGAACTAGGGTCAACGACATAGCCCGAAGAATTGCGAGCCTTAAGTGGCAGTGGGCGGGGCACATTGCTCGCAGGAGTGATGGCCGATGGGGCCGGAAAGTTCTCGAGTGGCGCCCGCGAACCGGGAGACGAGCTGTCGGTAGGCAACAAGATGGAGCGACGACCTCGTGAAAGTCGCGGGAAACCGGTGGAAGCAAGTAGCACAGGACCGGTCTGATTGGCGAGCCTTGGGGGAGGCCTATGTCCAGCAGTGGACGTCTTTTGGCTGAAATGATGATGATGATGATAAATCTTCCTGATAGACAAAGGAAAAAAAAATGTCGTCATCCCTATTATCTCGTAAAGGGATACTTTTGCTTACTTTCAGGCGATCATAAAAATCTGAAAAAAGCTTACTTACCTACTTTTTTAATAGCCGTGGTAGTGCTTTGACCTACCGCCTTTCATGCAAAGGGTTGGGAGTTCTAATCCGGCTTGGGCCGTTTAGATAGTAGTTTACTTGAGGCCGTTACCGTAGCTCGCACTATTGTGTTCCGGCAGGGGTTAAGGCGGCCGGTGAAATTTCTGGCACAGAGGCATTCTATCTTAGGCCTCAGGGGTAGGCAACGCATTCGAGATCTTATGGTTTCTTATGGGGGATATTAGGATTTCGGTGTCCATGGGCCGCAGTGACAACTTATCATCAGGTGGTCTGTGAGCTCGTTTGCCTATACCATTGGTATAGGTAAAAAAAACCGGCTAAGAAGCCTCTTGGCCGGTTCCGACCCTTGATTATTCTCAATGTCGTCATTTTCAAACAGTTTCACAGGATAAGCTTTTTTATTATATTTCAAATACCATTATTCTAATTAATTTTCCTGTAATCTATAGGTCAATAACTATCCTCCATATTTTTTTCCAAAATTTTAGGTCCAGTTAGTTTCGGAGATAAGGGGGGGAATGGCCATTTTTCGCCTATTTTCTTAAATAACTCGAAAAGTATTGATCAAAAAAGAAATTAAAAAAATATATTTAAGATCCTCATAAGAAGTACTTTCATTTGATATGTCACACGATATTGTTTGAAAAACTTCATTAATATTTTTTCAAATTGAGCCCCCAAAAGTAGGTCTAGGGTTTAAAATTCATTTATTTTCTTTACGTCTTTGGGTCACAAACTTACATATACGTATCAAATTTCAACTTAATCGGTCCAGTAGTTTCGGAGAAAATCGACTGTGACAGACGGACGGACAGACACACGAGTGATCCTATAAGGGTTCCGTTTTTACCTCTTGAGGTTCGGAACCCTAAAAAAACCAGTGAGCTTTACGGTGAAGAAAAACATCGTGAGGAAACTTGCACGCTTCTGCAATGCAATTATTAGATGTGCGTATAGTCCCGTACGGGCCCACGTGGAGACTACCTATAAGCCAAACACTATTGATGAAAGGAGGCTTCTGCTTCTACCTAACAGCCGGATATGAATTGGCTGTTGTGGTGTGGTGGTTCCACACCACAACACGCACAACGCTTGTGGTAGCTGTGGTAGTAGTTTTATTTGCGGTTTATTGAATATAGGTTTCAATAATTCCTGCAGTTCAATAATAGCTCAAAATAAAAGTATGGAACTTAGCGTACCATCGCCGTATGTAAATTCGCGACTTCGTACAATGTATTTGCAAAGGGAGCGACTGGGACTCCAATTATCTCTATAACAAATTTCATCGAAATCGGTCCAAAGTTTTAATCTTGAAGAACAGACGGATAGGCAGACAGAGTTACCTAGAGATCTACTATCTAAAGTCCCGCGCCTTCACATTTCAAAACGCTCCAACGTATTTAAAAAGCACCACCAACATTCTCAACACATGTGTGCGTGCTGAGACAGCCATCAACTATGCGTTGAGAATGTTGGTGGTGCTTTTTAAATAATAATAAAAAAAATGAAGCGTTTTGAAATGAGAAGGCGCGGGACTTTAGATAGTAGAAGATCCTTTCTTGTATTATTCCATAATGCTAGAAAACTTGTTCGATCCGTGCACCGATTCCAATAGACAAGTCGCGATGTAAGTAAGATCACTAGTAAGTAATAGCGACTAAGTAGGTACCTAGGTTTCCCAAAAACGATGAGAATACAATAGAACCGTATTTACAACCTGAGTACCTACACTCTTTCAGGTGGATACGCCAACACGCTCCTGTCGTTTAGCGATCGAATGACCTACTTGTTTATTTGTCTGAGGCTTCTTTCAATTTATTCTCTGAAAGGCACGGCAAAGTCAGCCGGTCACATTGTTATCAATGACTAGCAAAAACTGCTTGTTTTCTTTGAATAAAAACCAGTTCATGAAGTTTCACGCCAGGAAGTTAACGCTTCCGAAGTAGGTAAGGAGTTATTGAATATCAGAATGGTTTTATCGACATCGAGTTTTTAAATATTCCATCGAATAACAAGGCGTTAATCAACGACAATGGCAAGGTGTGTTGTTCATTACTTTAATATCTACTCCACCGTAGAGTTCATTTTTTTAATGACACACAGTATAAAGGTGTCCTTTGACCTCTACAGTTTCATTAAAGTTCAGCTTATTGCATATCTTCTTAATATTTTGCAAGTTCGTTAATACAAGGTCGCTATAAATATGTATTCAGTTGCTAAGATGCCAACGATGACAAACCATTAATAAAGTTTCATTATAGTTTCAACATGATATTGTTTTCAGAATCTTTTCAAGCAGTGCAATATTTTGTGAGCGCAGAATTGAAAGTTTAGCTTTTTAATAAGCTATGTTTAGATGTCGTGACGCTATCAAATGAACAATGGAAACGATCCGTGAAGCGTGCAAGCCTTTGAATTCAGCCGCATATCGTGTAGTTTCAGTGAGCCGCAGTCGAATGCGAATGGCCAACCCGCTACAACCACCCACAACAAGTACACACTTACCGACCATTCTGTACGAATACTTAGTAACTCGTGATAAGTAGGATGAGTGAAACTTTATAATGTTTGGTTTGGACTCCGAGAGGTTGCGTAGGTAGGTATCATATTGTTGTAGCGATGTTACGTCTGTGTTGTATACTTTTAATTAACCTGCGTTTTAAGATGTTATGTTCATTATACTTAGTTCCTTTTAGAGATGTTAAATGGCACTCACTAATTAGCAAGCGTATTTACGACTAGTTATCGTGATTTTACTATACTGGTAGACAAAATAACGTGGAAAGTACAATAATTATTATGTAAAATAACTTTTTTAAAACAGAGCTTAGGTGCCTGAAATGCTATAAATATTGTGTAAATAGTAGGGAAACTTTGGTTATAGAGATGACTTATACTATTACCCGATTGCGCCAGAACCATTTGTATGTATGTTTATTTCTGTGGTATGCTCTGTAGCCTAAACGGCTTGACAGAAATTTGTGCGAGCGAGGTGTCGTTAGATTCGTCTTGATTTTGAGAGTGACACTGGGTAGTTATATCAAAAGTAGGTGCATATCCGGTTTTTTTCATACTACTACTACTAGTACTACAACAGCCTATTTACGGCCCACTGCTGGGCACAGGCCTCCTCTCATCACGAGAGGGTTTGGGCTATAGTCCCCACGCGGGCCCAGTGCGGATTGGGGACTTCACACACATCTTTCAATTACTTCGCAGATGCGTGCAGGTTTCCTCACGATGTTTTCCTTCACCGAAAAGCTTAGTGGTAAATTCAAATTGAATTTCGCACATAAGTAAACTTAGAGGTGCGAGCCGGAATCGAACCCCCGACCATGAGAGGCGGTAGGTCGAACCACTAGGCCACCACGGCTTACCGTCACACGGGTTTTTTTTTTATAAAATCGAGTTATTGAAATACCTACAAATACAAATGTTTTTTTGTGTGATAGGAGTTTGTGTCCCCCTACATCCGGGTCGGCGAGGCGGCGGGCCCGCGAGCGACGGCAGGCTCTGCAAAATCGCTTGGAAGGCGAACTACTAATTAGGGAGAGGCGAGAACAGCGAGCAAGGGAGAAGATGGAGCAACAAAGACAGGTGCGTCACGAGGACTGATGGTGTACCACGTCTAGCTACCATAGTGTCCGAAAGAGCAGACGTTTCAGTGTTGCGAACACCGATGGCTTATCGTGCCAATTAGTTTAAATATCTTGGGACATTTCACACAAATTGACCTAGCGCCAAACTAAGCAAAGCTTGTACTATGGGTGCTAGACAACGATATAAATTCTTATATAAAGAAATACATACATATATAAATACTAAACATCCATGACTCGAGTACAAACATTTGTGCTTATCACACAAAGTTTGCCCCGAGCGGGATTCGAACCCGCGACAGTTGGAACAGTGGGCAGGGTCACTACCAACTGAGCCAAATCTGTCGTCAGTTTGGTTTGGATTTTTCATGTGCAGTGTATGGCGCCCTGTGTTGACAGATGGAGCGACGATTTGCGCAACAATGTAAAGATTGGATGCGGCACGTTTTGAATGGAGCTCATTGGCGTTAGTACATTGGGTGAGGCCTATCCAACAGTGGACTGCTATAGGTTGAAGATATTGTCATGAGATGATTATTATTAATGTATAAAAGTTAGATTTTCTCGTAAAATATGTGGTCCGATGGCAGGCTCGAGCCGATTTAGCGTCGTACGAGCCATGGGGCCGGGCCGGCGGCGGCGCGCCCAACCCGCACAGCCTGCGCCGGACCGACCTGCGCGCCGGCGGCATCTTCCCGGAAGACGAGCTCAGGGTGCGTACGAGTATAACCTTCAGACTATCTATTATCATGATAGACGTGCGAGTAAGTTCCAGTGGCGGTTCTAGGGAGGGGGGGGGGGGGTCAAGACATCGCCCAAAACCGGACACGTCTCATAGGATAGGAATAATGGTCATTTTACCAATCATGGAACTCGTGAACCCCCCCCCCCCCCCAAATCTTTGTCTGGGACCGCGCCTGGTAAGTTCGCGAACTTGAGGCTCGACGACCTTTTCTCGCTCGTGTATCACCCTAATAAGTACTTACTCATACTTTAAAACCATGGAGTAAGTTTTACCAACTGATTTGAAGTTTTGCTACAATTTGAACTTTTGCTCGCGTGGGTACTTTTAATTCGTAACGTGTATCACCCACTTTAGGGTTTGTAGACGTGGTAGCTTAGTGGTTTGACCTACCGCGTCTCATGCAGATTGTCGGTGGTTCAAAAAACGAGTCCAAAACGATACCGATTGTTTAGTAAATTTTTTTGGACTTGCACTCGGAGCAAAGGAGTCGTTAACATCACGAGGCACTGCTGATGAGCAGACCTATTTTTTTCTTCCGTTAAATACTACTGGTACTTGTTTATTTCATTGCTAGAATAGCAAGCGCGACAACTTTCGTCACCAGCAAGGAAGGTGCATTCCACCGTAGACCACATTTTGCTTTCCAACACGTAAGATGGTCAAGTACCTTGGCGATCTACAATAAAAGCTGTTGTGTGGTAGTCAACTACCTAATTCAAAATTTTTATGATAAAAATCAAGCTTAAAAATCTTATCAAATTGACAGAACATTTGATACATTCCTACGAAACCCTACCCTGGTTTCGTGACCTTTAACGATTTTTCCACGAAAAGAGTTTCGTTTAAGCTTTGCTTTCTCGATGATTGACTTGCCAGGCCAAGCTGAATTGGGCCATCTATTCCGTCGTTATTTATTTCGACTCTACCGGTTCACTCTCTTCGGTTAATGAAAGGTTAACCTGTAAATCAATAATTCACAGGTGACAAAGTGGTGAGCTTCGTAAAATCTGTTTAACTGTCTGATGAATTCAAATTATAGTTGCAAATTTTTATATTTTACACGGTAGAAATTTTCAGTCAACATACGATTATCCATTTTGTAAGTATGTTGTATCTAAATGTTTCCAAATTAGGAATCGTCACTTGAAATGAAAAGACCAATATCTTTTCAATATAGTGAATGCGTTAATTTATAATTTTGTTTCTCGTACATTACGGAAAGGATTCAGAAACTGGTTTGAAACATTTCTTGTTTTAAGAATCCATACTATCCATACTAATATTATAAATGCGAAAGTAACTCTGTCTGTCTGTCTGTCTGTCTGTTACCTCTTCACACTCCAACCGCTGGACCGATTTGCATGAAAGGTATGGAGATAGTTGGAGTCCCAGGAAAGGACATAGGCTACTTTTCATCCCGGGAAAATGCATAGTTCCCGCGGGAATGCGATAACCGAACTCCACGCGGGCGAAGTCGCGGACAGAAGCTAGTAAGCTTATAACTAGAGGTAGTCAGTTACAACATTCATTCTAGATTATTCAAAGTCCAAGAGCATCGGAGAAACACCGAATGAAATTTCCAAATACTGGTTATTTCACGACGATTTAAAAATTTCTCACATTTAAATGCAGCACATAAATTACCTGCTTGTGCAGCTGTTGAATAGGTAGGTAAGTATGTTCCAATCCAATCCAATAAAAATAGCCGTAATTTAAAAAAGTGATCTAAGCTATTGGAATATGTTATCTGGAACGAGGGTCATAAAACCGAAACGTAGGAGTCATTTAATACCTTAATACGTGTGATTTTATCTGTACTGTTCAACCGGCTGATGGATATTAGCGATAATTATGTAAGGAGTGACCGCCGGCCATAAATCTATATAAGGCAAGGGGTCATTCATATTGCGCAGTGTCAATTAACTGCATGGCGTAACTGATGAGTAAAAACCAGTCAACCGATTTCCCCAAAAGCTGTTCGCTAATATTTTTACTGACCGATATAGGCAACACTACTGAGAATAGCATCCTCGTTAATTGTACCTGCCAAAAGTATTCTAAATTTAAATTAATAGTTCGAACTTGATTGAACTCTTGCCCAGTTTTTAGCTAATTAAACGCCTTGCGGCTGCAATTTATATGCAAGTAGCAGACACCATGTGTGAATTTCGGGAATTCCTTTCTTAGTGCTCCCCTACACTCCCCAAGGAACCTACACGCCAAACTTCAGCTTCCTAAAACCAGGGGTTTCGGCTGTGCGTTGTCATCAGTCAATCAGTCAGTAACGGAAATGTTTTATACTTATACTAGCTGACCCCGCGGACTTCGTCATCATCATCATCATTTCAGCCAAAAGACGTCCACTGCTGGACATAGGCCTCCCCCAAGGCTCGCCACTCAGACCGGTCCTGTGCTACTTGCTTCCACCGGTTTCCCGCGACCTTCACGAGGTCGTCGCTCCATCTTGTTGGAGGCCTACCGACAGCTCGTCTCCCGGTTCGCGGGCGCCACTCGAGAACTTTCCGGCCCCATCGGCCATCAGTCCTGCGAGCAATGTGCCCCGCCCACTGCCACTTAAGGCTCGCAATTCTTCGGGCTATGTCGGTGACCCCAGTTCTACTACGGATATCCTTCATTACGCGGACTTCGTACCGCCTTAGAATTTATTTATTTTTGGGTATGAAAAATATCTTTCTCAGACCTCTGAACATACACTCCAAATTTCATAGGAATCGGTCGAGCCGTTTCGGAGGAGTTTGGTTACAAACACTGTGACACGAGAATTTTATATATTATCATTGACAAGCTATTCGGGGAAATTGGTCTCCTATTTAAATTTCAAGGTCTTGGGATAATATTCCAATACATAGAATATGTGCGAAATGGGAGATAACCATTTTTCATTTTAGTTAATAATGGG
>OZ020280.1:9321265-9413818 GCA_963971205.1 Aethes cnicana
GATGAAGAACCCACGTTGCAAACCATTTATTGTAGCGCATGCATTGTGAACTCTAAAACTGATTTTGGGGTCGATCTCCATACATTCTTTGTCATTTGTCAAGATAAGTTCATCTACAGCGAAACATTTCGCGAACCCGAACATAAGTATGCCTTGTAGGTATGTAATAGCGTTTACAAGTTGCTATTTTCAGTCCGTTACAGATTCCTTCCTATGATTTATAGTTTGAGAAAAAATTTGACAGGTAGCATTGATGATGATTTATAGTTAAAATTTTGCAAGGTCTGTTGTTTACGAATGATTAAACGCTGTGAGTGTGAAGCGCTTTTGGGCATCATTTAAATGATGAATGCAATTAATTGCATTCACACTTTAAACGAAATGTCCGTTATCTACGAGCATCAAGCGGCCCAAGCGCAGCCCGTAGGCCAGAACCTAATTGACGGTTATAAAAATTGCGTATGCAACTCTGACCTGATTACATTTAACTTTACTTACATAAAATACGTCTTCAACTTCTGATGATAAAAATTGGCTTATTTACTTCCAAAATTCAATTTGACTACATGTACATATATTTTAAGGGTCAGTATCAGGCCGGAAATCCACACCGGCGCACGGCATGCACGCACACGCTTAAACATGGGTTCATTGTATTGTCCATCCATTGACAGGTACTCAGTTTAACATTGTTTCAGATGACATGGTGGATAAGCGGAAAAGAGAAGAGAAAGATGAAATTCAACGAAATTTGGAGTTCGAGCGCAAAATGGTACATACACTTTCGTGCTCGTATGTAATGTGACTAAGCAAATTGTGGTTTAATTGTCAGTTACATACTACTTACTTATATAATCTATGAACGTTTACAGCAAACTATGGATGGACCGTGGGGCAAACCTGGACCCGGTGGCACCACCTGGAGGAATCCACGAAATATTGGCTTGAATTTTTCCAAGTCTATGGTACGTAATCTAAATAAAATATATTACTTTGTCCACATAAATATATCCACCAGTTGTGGCAGTTGTTAAGTTTGATTAAATGATTTATTTATAAGTATTTCATTCAAAAATTGCGATGTCTTCGCAGGGTTGGACGGACAACGATCTTTTTAACAAGCTACAATTTGAACACAAACATTACAAGAGATCTTCACTGACTTTGCCTGATGTAAAGAGAGATGATGATTCAAAAGATAAAACTAAAGATAAGGAAAATAAGCCCAATGATTTAATACTACCCGATATTAAACACACGAATAGTCCAAACAGTAAACCTAGTGCAACTGATAATAAAGAAAGAAAAAGTGGCATTGACAATAAAAAAGTTGAAGACGATTCGAGTAAGGGGAATGGGAAGAGTAAGTCGAAGAAGAAGTTTGTGAAGCGGTTGTCGAATGGTGAGAAGATCAAGCGTGTGGTGCCTGAGGATGGAGAGAAGGCTGAGCTGACGCCAGAGGAGTGGCTCCAGCGCGCCACAGGCGGCGTGGAGCTGGTGCCGCTGATGGCGCGGCGCCGGCGCACGGGCGCGCGCACGCTGCCCTCGAGCGACGTCACGCGCCCGCCTGACCAGCTCTGCCAGTACGTCCGCGCTTTTATGGGAAATTAACTAATGGGTAGAGCTTATGAAAAGGTCTCGCTGACTGACCAAGTCCCCACTAAAACTTGAGCTCGCGCACTAGCTAGCTGCTTTGAAGCAAACTTATTCTTCTACTGAAACCCGGTCAGCGACACCGCTTCGACCCGCGTGTACCCGCGATTACCCCACTTCTAATCAAACCAAAGGTCAAACAACAAAAGACGATTATCATTTGTCGAAATTTCTTCAATAAACCCATACGAGTAGGTACATGCCTCTTATTTGCGCGCATCCCATTGTTGTTTCACAATCCGCTCATCTATTATTCAGACGCCTTCTTATGTAACGAAAACAGTTGGGCATCATTCCAAATAATCGGTGTGTCCAAGGTTCGTTAGAATAATAGATTTTTAATTCCGAGAGGTCGCGGTACCTGACCCTCGGCTTAAGTATGAAACTTACCGTGACATCTTGAGAGAATTTCTGTTAATACAAGTGGATTTTCTTAAAGAACCTGCCTTAGGCAGTCGGGGCCACCGTCTCGACTTCAAATGAAATGCCAATTGATAATAAGTGATGAAATTATTTGAAACAGATAGATGTTAAACATAAAAAGTTTTTCATATAATTAACCAAAATGTAAAGTAATATTATTGTAAATAGCTATGAATGAAATATGGAAACTATCAAAAGCTGTTTGATCAGCCTTGATCGTAGCATGTGTGTCGAAGGCATCGAAGCCCAGACGGCTTACTGTTTTGTGAAATTTTATTAATTAGCGCTTTGGATTAATGAATACATTATAAGTGGAAATAATTTATTTTTATGACAATCTTGCCAAATTCTGCGGGCCTGTAGCCAAGGCCTTGGAATTTATTATGGAATTTTTGTAAGGCGTTGTGCAATGTGGTTGAAAAATATCGTACTCGAGCGGGCGGGCAGATGGTTCATATTTCTTCCCAGCGTTCACTGATCTTTATCAAGACGTAACAGAATAAACGTGAATGATCAAAAGTATTATTATTTCAAATATACCTATTCCATTAAAAGGGTATCCATGTAAGATATGTCATATCAGTAATCAGACCCAGTATGAAGACTAATTCTCACTTTGGTATTAAACAATAGCTGTGCCGGCTTATCGCTTATGAAGTGTGATGGATTTGGTTTATCGACACCCATTCCGTGTAATGTTCAGTGGCTATAATATGTGGTCGGCATCGATCGTGTTGCGTCACGGCTTTCTACCGTGATGTATGACGGCGAAGATATACAGATTTCATTAGGTCTCTTAATAAAGCATTTGCCACCGCCCGTCATTATTATGACCTTTGTTACATGTTCGGTAATGGTTTTTAATTAAGTTTTCTGATGTATGTAATAACGGATAATGGTTGTCTCATTCATTGTGGATGTGCAGTTTTAATAAGCCGTGATGGCCTAGTGGTTCGACCTCCGCCTCGCATGCAAAGGGTCGGGGTTCCGAATTCGACTCGACATTCAATTTGAATTTACCACTGAGTTTTTCGATGAAGGAAAACATCCTGAGGAAACCTGCACGCATCTGAGAAGTAATTAAAGGATGTGAGTAAGTCCCCAAACTGTACCCGCGTGGGCACTAAGTATAGCCAAAACCCTCTAGTGATGAGAGCAGGCCAGTACCTAGCTGTGGGACGTAACTATAATTATGTTAGCTGTTATGGTGTGCAGTTTTAATATGCTTAATTAAAAGTATAATGAAATGACTTGGTGTTTAACTTTCGTAGATGGCGCGAACTACTGAACACGGACTACTTAATGGAACTAAAACAACAAATGAGGGTGAAACATCTGCAGAAAGAGGCAAGTACCTACTTCATTATCTCATAAATGCAAATGTAAAATTTAAATAAAGAAAAGATCCATATTCCATATTCATCTCGAGTAACAATAAGAATTACGCACAGCTGTTCTCGTTCTACACGCGGCTACGGAGAGTAATGTAAAGATGTGCGTGTGTGTTCCTCGATTCACCTGGGCCCTTGAAATTGTAGCCCAGACCAGTCTTTCAGTCACTCAATCAGTCAATCAGTAACTAAAGAGTTTTATATACTTACTTAACTACTAGTTTCAGCACGCGACTTATCACCCACATGGAAGTCGGGTATCGCGTTCCCCCGGGAACTATAAGTTTTTCCGGGATAAAAAGTAGCCTATGCCCTTCCCTGAGACTCTAACTATGTCCTTGCCAAAATTCATCCAAATCGGTCCAGCGGTTGAAGCGTGAAGAGGTAACAGACAGACAGAGTTACTTTCGCTTTCTAATATTGTATATTTAATATTGTAGATTTACTTAAGTGATATTTATATTCGACCAGTGTGTGTTGCCAGTGATGACATATGGTTCCGAGACATGGGCGCTTACGATGGGCCTCATAAGAAGGCTCAAAGTCACTCAGAGGGCAATGGAGAGGGCTATGCTCGGGGTTTCTCTGCGTGATAGAATCAGAAATGAGGATATCCGCAGTAGAACTAGGGTCACCGACATAGCCCGAAGAATTGCGAGCCTTAAGTGGCAGTGGGCGGGGCACATTGCTCGCAGGACCGATGGCCGATGGGACCGGAAAATTCTCGAGTGGCGCCCGCGAACCGGAAGACGAGCTGTCGGTAGGCCTCCAACAAGATGGAGCGACGACCTCGTGAAGGTCGCGGGAAACCGGTGGAAGCAAGTAGCACAGGGCCGGTCTGAGTGGCGAGCCTTGGGGGAGGCCTATGTCCAGCAGTGGACGTCTTTCGGTTGACATGATGATGACTTAAGTGATAAAGAGGTATTGTTTGCGCAGGAGGCCCGGCTGCACTCCGCGGAGAGCGTGCGCCAGCACCAGGCCACGTGGGAGTCGTTGTGGGGCCGGCCGGGGCACGGCGCGCCGCAGCGAGGCCGCTACGCGCGCTGCAACCTCGCGCGGCTGCTCTACCTAGAGCCCCTTACCAACAACTAACATCCTCCTACCACACTCGCATTCTAAACAAACAGAGCCTAAACTGTACACGGAAATATTATTGTGTAAAAAACTAGCGCGTGTGTGCGCGATTGCTCGTTCGGGCGGTCCGTTTGTCGCTGGCGGTGTGAGGTAGATAATCTGTTTTGGTGCAAGGAGGTACGTGTCGCTACTGGTACAATACTAGATATTAGATATAACTGAGGTACTACAGATTTTGATGTAGAATGGTGTGGACTGGGCTGAACTCAGAGAGCGTTAGAACTAGGTGTCGTAGAGGGATCGCTACGAGCTCGCAGCGACAACCAACATCGTCCATTTGGTCCAACTGTTAGTGTAGGTAGATAGAGGCTATGTAGCTGTGGCCCGGTTAGACTCCGCATCAGCATACCTAGACGACAAGGAGATTTCTAAAAACCCCCTCTGCATCTCGCCGCCCTCGACAGACTTAATAAGTCCAAGACATTACCTCTTACGCTTGTTTACAAGATATTATAATGTACTTATTTAGATACCGGTGCTACTTCCAAAGAACATATGTACATCGTGATTTGTTATAGTTTCGGCCATGCACATTAATAAAAGTAAACTACATTATCATCAACATAGGCCTCTTCCAGCCACAAAAAGAAGTATTGAGCCAACCACGTCTATGGAATACCATACTTTCGTCAGATTTTTGTTGAGTCTTGGACGGCGGTAATTTGAACTAGAAGATAGTTTGAAACTTCGAACGCTGGCCTTAAAACGAGCACCTAGAAAAACAAAATTAGAATCTTAGTACCTTGGTTCGTTTTCATTAAAATAGTTGGAAAAAAAAGTAATGTAACTCATTACTTCTTAAATGGGCGACTAACATTTACTCGGAATAGATGTAGAAAAAGAAATAACGAGCTTTTTATGTCTGTAGAATAAAATTTCCATTTGAATATTCAGTTGTATCCGTCAGAAGCCGTGGTGGCCTAGTGGTTCGACCTACCGCCTCTCATGCAGAGGGTCGGGGGTTCGATCCCGGCTCGCACCTCTAAGTTTACTTATGTGCGAAATCCAATTTGAATTTACCACTTAGCTTTTCAGTGAAGGAAAACCTGCACGCATCTGCGAAGTAATTCAAAGAGAAGTCCCCAATCCGCACTGGGCCCGCGTGGGGACTATAGCCGAAACCCTCTCGTGAAGAGAGGAGGTGGTGGTGGTGGATTCAGTTGTAATTGGGATTTTGCAGGCAATCTTGTAAGACATCGACGAAATGAGAACCTACTGATTATTATTAATATACCTACTTAGATACACTTTATCTCTGAAGTTTGGAAAAACGGCAAATCCCTTTGTTACTGATCTAATTTATTGCAATGCGTTTTAGACAAAAGTATGATAAGAATTATTTAAATTTTCGAAAATAAAGATAGGGTATTTGTTTTAGACGTTTTTTTTTTGAATGGTTACTATTGCAGCAGGAATGTGACATTGTGTAAAACTTAATATTTAGACTTAACCACAATTAAAATTAAGGTCACTTGCAATTGTTTTAGTTTATAATTAAATTCACAGAGCGCAACCCAATTTGGAATTTTGTAAATTGTTAGCTTGAGCTTGCGCAAGTTTATGTTTTCTTCAAGTAAATGTTATTAACGGGAATTCGGGAGGTTTATCGGAACCTGTGTGTGTTAAGTAAAGTACTTTAAATGAATAATTATATGTCGTTTAGATAATCCCACCTGTAGAACGGACAGTGTCATATTGAAGTCATTCCACCCGTAAATCATTAGATTTAATACCAGATAAATCTATTAAGGTATCTATAGTCCCAACATTTTACAAAACTCTTCATTGGTAATGATATTCATAGGTTTCTTAACTCAAAAGCTAATATTATTTTATTAAAGTGACTCGTAAAATTATGGAAGACATTTATGTACATATGTAGCCTGCATTAACTGCGTTCCCTAGTATTAGCCCTAGTATTATGCATACCTAACAGTTGGAAAATTACTTTAGGCCCCTATAGTTATATTGAAAAAATACAGCCAGTCGAAATATTATATGCCATTTGTTTCACGCTAGATTAACTCGTACATCCTTTAAATTGACCTCATGTGGATCTAACCACGACTATTTGTATGTTTATAAAACTTAACTAAATTAACTATACATTCATCAATATTAAACTATCAAATTCAAATTCAATCATTTATTCATCAAATTGGCCACACACGGTCACTTTTACACGTCAAAAAATTTAATGAACCTACCATCACTTTGCTAAGTCCATTGATGAGAACAAGACAGCCAAACTCTCAGCAGAAAGCTTTTTCAAAATTTCAATTACAATTTCACGATAGACAATCTTACAAAATTGACATACAACACTAATTCGATGGCGAATCTATACAACTTTATGAAATACTAAAGTACTTAAGTTTTTATATTCAAAAGTACCTACTTGTCTATCTTTCTTGGTGTTTAAATAATCTTTGTTTATTGAATAAAATATTAAAATATAGGTACCTAATATATGTACTTACTTAGTACAATTTGGAAGGGTACTCGATTAATCGCATTAATAAGCATTCTATCAATCAATGTTGATTTAATGAAGACTCGCTTTACATAATTATTTTTTATTAATGGGCGGTGACCACGGTGACTTACGGTTACGATTAACCGCAACTTCAAAAGAGCCCTCACGCATATTTATAAGTATTATTAATTATATATTAAAGTAATTTATTATTATCATATAATATTATTAAAAAAATATGGCTTGCAAAAGTGTTTGTTTCTAATCCATAAGGCTTAAACTAACCCCTTGCTTAAGTTTTTTTACGTCATTGCACACAGGCCACCTCATGGTAGGCGGTCTCTGCCGTAGATATACGAAATCATAAGATTGCAAATACGCTGCTTACCCAGTATCCAATGCCTCTATGCAAGTAATTTCATTGGCTCTTTTACCCCCTTACGGGAAGACAACATCCAACAGTCTTTATTATTTTGTGATTTTTGACTAAGTCACAGCGTAGACACCGTAGCACCGGCTGTGGTGCTTAAAGTTGTACCATCTACCTACGCATGAAATTGCCCAAGACCTAGGAGCTAGATAATTTCACGCGAGGCAGTTTCACCAACCCCGCATGCGCGCGCGCGATGTGACCATAAAGCAGGATATGGCTGTGACTTGAACTTTCTTAGTAAAATCCATAGCTACTTGCTTTTTATATTATAGCTCGTCTGATTTCATTTCTGTCTGTCCGGTACCAGCTACTAAACCGCTAAACCGACTTAAACGAAATTTGAGATGAATATTGTGACCCTGTACATGTGTATTGTATTTTGTACAGTGTATGTGTATTGTACCCTTGACGTATGTTATTCTTTGGAAAGGAGATAAAAATTTAATAATCAATTTTCTCATAAACGAAGTCGCGGGCGAAAGCTAGATTGGTACGACATAGCACCTGTCGATTATTTGAGAATCTTCTCGTAAGTGTTTAATTTGTACTCCTTCGTAGAAATACGAGATTACTCATCAAGTGTCAGATTAAAATACCTATTCATTATGCGCTTATGTAATTAAAATATAAAAGCCTACTCATTTGACTTAGCCGTCGGCTATTTGTTTTGTATGAATATGAATGGTTGAGCATTCCACACCGGAAGTAACCACGCCAGTCAGTCTCGCTCGTCGGTTGGAAATTGTGTAGTGCGAAACAATCATGGTATATTAAAGAAAAATTGGTCATTGAGGCGTAAGGTATTGATCAAATTTTCACACGATTACTACGATACTGATTCACACCTTCAACATTTCAATATAAGTAGGCGATTAAAACTTTTTTGACATCGAATAACTACTGAAATGACAATGAAAATTAATGCTAACTGCCTTCTGACCGCAACTTCGTCCACGCGGGGAAAATGCTAAAAAATAAAAAATGCTCGAGCTATCTTCATACCAATCACCTAAATGGGTCCATAAGCGTGAAGTAGTAACAGACATTTACTTTTGCATTTATAATATTAGAGTGCATTGATCCGTATTTTAGTTTCAATCCTATGAACATGTATAAGTAATCTGGACTTTCAGTATATTGAACTTAGTTATGGTTACCTCTTGAACTCCTTGGAACGGGCATGATTGCCTCGTGGCGCGTGGATTCCAGACACGCTCTACATTGCGCAAGAGAGTCATTCAGCACCCAGCGGTTCCCCTTCCACGCCATCGGCCGGATTGATACTTACAGTTCTGTAGTTAAAGTTACTGGCTGGCACACCGAGACGATGACCCTTTGCTACCTGCCGCTGTATGCAGATGAGGCACGCGTAGGACTGTAGGTACTTCCTTCCACTGTCACAGAAAATTGTGTAACCTAATGCGCCTTCAGTGAAGTCATTGTTATGTAAATACCTTAGACTGACAATGAAAGCAAACGATAATTACGCGTCATTTCATTCCATATTAAGGTTTTATAGGTAGGTACATTCACAAACTTACTCAATGGGTACCTATCGTATCACAGCTACAGGTAGCCCGGTTAATGAGCTGTCAAAATTAAAAACAAAGAACTGTGGGAAAAAGATTGCACAAAAATCTAAATAGGCTCACACATTATTAAATGTAACTAATTCGCGTTTTCAAAATCACTGAATTGGTCTAATGAGCGTTTCCTAGTGCGTACGAGTTCAAAATGTTTTTTTAGCGCAACGATTGTCTCGCACGCAATTTGAATGGGTCAAATTGGTAAAATGAATTTTTAGTGCGTATTAAGAAAGAAAAGCATAAATTATAGCGGTATTTCTTACTTAAGATCATCATAGCGCGTGTTTTTAAGACCGATTGACAAATAATGCATACCCACGCGTGTATGGAGAGACAATGCAAACACGCGTCGATACCTCCGATCGGCGCGAGCATTAGTCAACAAGCTTCATTAGCTCCATAATTAAGCTGCCGTGGACACTAGCCGGCGCGTGGGCACCTCTTAAATGGTGAAATTCGAAGAGCAAACAAAGATGTGCGTATATGTAAATGACGCGACGGAGAAAGCCACGTATTATGACGAAATGACGATGAAGCAGTAAAAAACTGTCATTTCTGCCGAGGTGTGGCTCCTTTTCTTCTTCTTAAATAATTTCATAGCCCATGCGCCTTTCTTTGACATCCGCTATTACATTATCATGTCATTGGTCAGATTGCGAATCTAGGTGTATCTTAATTCAAGTCATTGGAAGTTAATTTGACCTGTCAGGGATATCATCATTTGCCAAAATTACCAATACGCGTAGGCATATAAATTGTAATCGTTCTTTATATATTATATCTGCCATTTCTCGTCTGCGTCAACTCTTTTCTTCAAAAAAAAAAATCAGTTCTTTGTATAAGATCGATTAAGTATTTTGATAAAATCTTAAGATTTACGAACTTACGAGATTAAGATAACTCTAATAAGTCACGCTTTTGGAAATTTAACTGAAATGATACTTAATATCACTTTCTTCTGCAAAATAATGAAAGTTTATTTAATGGATAGATAGGGCTAAAGGTCGAGATTTAAACAAAACAGTTAGTCGATACCTACTTGTCGAATAGTCATCATGATTTCACCATCTCTCGCCAGCGAGTCGTTATCATTACGTTGATTCGTAAAGTAAAGTTTTATTAAACCTCTATTAAGCAATTACTGTTTTCTACGATGTTGACAGTGTGAGTAGGTACTGTGACAAGTAACTGGGGGATCGTCAGATGGTAGTGCGAGGTACTCCTTGAAGTTAAATAAAATAAAGAAATAGATTGATAACTATATTGGTTTTTAAAATGGGGCCTACGTTTACATGTGCGCGTTGCTACAACGAGCTTCAGACTAATACTATACGTTCTAGAATCGCTTTCTTTTTAATATTCAAATAATCAGTAATTCTAGAACGTTTACAAAACTACGCTCCTAACGAGTTAGTATAGCGAGGGCTATACTAACTCTACAGTACCTTCAAGGTCTAAGGGGTGTAAGCTCGATAACTGCTGATATGATTGTGAAAGATATATTCGAAAATTAATGATAACCTGTGATTTACGATCGCCTGACCCCAGTTAACCCCGCGTACGGCATCCGTACTTAGATCACTGCGATAGTTAGATATTGATGGAGCCAAGAATACCACTCATTAGACATGCGCATCAATGGTACTCAATAGTAAGGAACTATATGAGATTGCTGTTAAATAATGATGTATTAAATAAAATAATTGGTTAACATCAATCTACCATGTAGTGAAATTCAAGTAGAAAGATAAAATTACCTTTTGAAAATATTATTATGTGTAATTAAATAGTTATAACAAGGATACAAGTTAATACAGTGCTGTGAAACTCACATTACATTACTGGACAAATAACGTAGATGCAATACGCTAAGCCTTGTTGGCTCAACGTGAAACTTTGTGAGTGGCCACGCAAAGCATATAAGGAAACGTGGTCAATGTAGTTTTGATAAAATATTTGTTTTCGAGACAAAACATTACATAACTATGCGGATAGCACCCATTGTGCGCTTAGTTCGCCAACTAAGCAGTGCGGTGACTGTGGTGGTGATTTACGGAAAAGAAAGTCCTACCGTCGCGGGCGCAGCGTCGGTCACGGCGCTTTGACCCGACCGAATACTAGGTATTTAGCGTAAGAATTCATTCATTTGTTCACATTAGTAATATGACGCTGAAGGCAGCTGAGAATGGAAAAATTGCACCCTGCTCTGCCGAATTTTAACATGAAGCTCAATATTCCGAAAACCACCATTACTACAAGAGTCTACTCGTATGACGTCACGTCCCACTGCTGGGTACAGACCTCCTCAAAGACGAAAAGTACCCACGCAGCTCAGGCATTAAATTACTTTACTGATGTACACTGTACAGTATACCTGCTCCACACGTTGTTTTTATTTCATTGAAAAGTAAATTGTAAATGAAATATCACGCAGGAGACTCAGATATGAATTTACATTAATCCTCATAGGTGCAAGCCTATTTGAACTCTGGACCCGCTGCGTGAGAGGCGGGAGGTTAAACCACTAACAGGCTACCGCGGCGGCATACCTACCTACATACGAGTATCGATACTTTCTTGACAAACTTCTTCTTCGAATCCTAGTTTCATATCGGTGAGCAACACCGCACTCCCCCATTCCCTTTAAAGGTGGCAACGCACTGGGGATTTATTATGCTTATTATGCTTATTGCTTAACATCAGGCAAAGGGCCAATTCGCCCACCTATAACACCTACCATAAAAAAAAAGAGTAAGTATGCGTCGACATTGTGATTGTTCACTACAAAATTATTTCGTAAGCTTTTGATGCAGTTATTCTGACAAGTCGGTTACTCGGCGTACAGTCCGTTCACACGGAGACATCCGATTTTTTGCAGGATCCGATTTAGTGGCAACGGTATTTCAATGCACGCGTTCATACACGCTCGGAACAAGAATCCTGCAAAAAAATTGGATGCTTGTGTGAACGCGTGCATTGAAATACTGATGCCATACTAAATCGGATCCCGCAAAAATCCGGCCCTGCAAAAAATCGGATGTCTCCGTGTGAGTGGGCTGTTACAGGTCCTCCCACGGCAAACTGCTGCCATAGTTTCGTATTGAAATAAAAGTTCAAATCAGGTACTTAAATAGATGTGATAGATTTTTAAGAGTAATTGGTTTGAAATAATAAGTCAGAACAAATGTTATTTTTCATATAATTACATTTATACTTTGCAAAAAGACATAAACATAATCAAACACATAGTCACCGATGAAGCTCTTTCAAAAGCTAACGCAAGGAAAGACTTTGTCAGTTAGATAACCTATCCTACCTAGTATTTAAGAAAGATTCGAAGTGCATGCTTTCGTCAAGTGTTTTGATATAATAAGAAATTATTTAGTTTTGTTTTGACAGTATACAATAGATCCTCATAAGAAATTTTGCAACTGCTTCATTAAACTACGAAACACTAACAATGACTTGAACCATCTTGAACTCATTAAAATAGCTGACGTAGGTATTAAAACCTACACGGAAACATCAAACAAATGTGAATAATTATTTCGCTTTGGCAATTTAACTTTGGGCATACAGATTGGAGAGTTCTCGCCTCATTCAGTGCGTATGAAGCTTCACGGGAAAAGTCGCGTTTGGTTACATGTGCGTTACCAATCAGAGTTGCCTGCCAAGCATTGTTGCTTTTTTTTCCAAAAAGAAAATACACGTTTATTACAATAATTATTTACTCACCAAACGTTTGATGGCGAGACGCGCTCGATTTTATCACTAAATACTTAATCTATTTATTAAACTAGTAAATATCTTTTTATCTAAAAGAACTTTCTAAAAATAGGTATTTACCCCTCGATAACCCGTTTTACACTATTTCTATCACATTTTTAATTTGTTATCGAGAAGGAAATCCTTTAGTTTTGATTTTAATACATTCTTACTTAATAAATTTCTGTCATTCTTACTTAATAATAGTCTGTCTTAATAAATTTATTTTATTTACCGTTTTCGGCACAATACATTGGACGTTCTTTCACCATAGTAATTCTTTGCTCTCGGTTGAACTAATTTTTTCTCAGTTACACTCCTAGTAAGTATTTAACTTATTTTTATATCTATTTTGTCCACTGGTAGTATTTTACATAATGGAAATAACTTTTCGTAATCTTTTTTACATTTTCTTTTAACATTTTTAGTCACTAAGAATTTAATCAGTCTTATCTGTATGTTCCTAATGTTTTTTAGGTAGGCCATGAATGTTCGTCCGTACACAACAAGCCCATAGAATTAGTAACTAGTATGGTACGTCGAACATATATGTTATGTCTTCTTTTGATATAATAGTAATATACGGAAAAATAATGAAAAGATCATGCAACATATTAATATCCACACCCACACCACGCTTCGTCAGAAAAAGGACAAACATTAATAGTCACCACATGATTCGAAAAAAAAAAGAAAAGTGTATAAAGAAGGTTAAGTACATAGATGGGCACGGTCATGGGTATTTAAATCTCTGTTCGTTATTACTATATACTAGAATCATATTCACGTGTAAAATTGCCCAGATTGCTAAAAGATAGCCAATTTGCTAAAATTCGATTTTCCAATTTTATTTCATAATTATTTCACTTATTAAACAGTAGCTTACACAATAACCTTATCGTAATTATGTGTTCATGGTAAATATCCAGGCATAAGTAGAATGTTTAGCCGTAATCGCTGCACTTGAGCTTGATTTGACCTTTTTAAAAGGTCGGAGAACAGTGATATCCACCCATACTTCCAATTTCAGAGATTATCTTGTTAAGTAGGTACTATTGATATAACCACAGGAAATTCATAACAGTTTAATGAGATTCATGAAAACAGCTTGCACTTTCTAGGAATTGTTCCCAGTTCTACAGATTTCTTTTACAGAATACCATGTCTACAGATTTCTATTTCTACACATTCCCAAGTGTACAGATTCCCAATTCTACATAATTTAAATTTTACAGAATATTGATTCTGCATATTCACAATTCCACAGATTCCCAATTCTACATAATTGGTATTCTACAAAATAATACAAGGAATGTAACTGGGTCGACGGGTCCCCGCTACGCGGGGCCCCTATTTCTAGGTAGTTTGCCCTTCGGGCGTATATAGATAACTAACGAACCTAACCTACATTCACACCTAACGGACTGAGTGGACCCTTACCGGTAAAATAGTAGTCAGATAAGAAACTGTGGAATAAAGAATATGTAGAATTGGGAACCTGTGTAATTGGTTATCTGTTAAATTGGGAACCTGTGTAATTGGTTATCTGTTAAATTGGGAATCCGTAGATTAGAGAATCTGTAGGATTGGGAATCTGTAGTCATGAGCCCCAGTCCTTTCTAGGACACTTGGACGTTGGAGTCCTTACACAATAATCATAACAAATCCCAACTGGGAACTGTGGGAACACCAGGCAATCATCGTCATCATCATTTCAGCCGAAAGACATCCACTGCTGGACATAGGCCTCCCCCAAGGCTCGCCACTCAGACCGGTCCTGTGCTACTTGCTTCCACCTGTTTCCCGCGACCTTCACGAGGTCGTCGCTCCATCTTGTTGGAGGCCTACCATCAGGCAACACCAATCATCAATTCATCATCATCATTGGGCTATGCGTCTATTGCAGATGAATTAGAAGGCGAGTCTAGGGCATTTCTGTCGATGTGACAGAACCTCCCACACTTACAGCAAGAGTGTAAGCACCGGCAATTATAATAAGCGTATCGTGGTGCCGCTTGGTTCTCTTTTTATCAAGATGGGCGAACCAAGCGCTATCGTGAATTTTTTCCCATCTAATAAACCCTTGCGCTTCGATTCTCTCTCAGGTGTTAAAAAAACGCGCTTTACAATGGCAATACCACGTAATTCTACATCCAGTTCAACCGCCGATTATCGTTGTGGGCGCTAACCAAATATTCCATCACGGCAGTACGTTTACAACACCGCCATGACTGGTGAAATCTCTTGTAATAGTACATTACAGACCTAGGGCGGTGAATTCGTTAATGTCCCAGATTGCAGGTGTTTGTGACCCGAACCGAAGGTGAGGGCCATAAATATGCGATCTGGGGCTTTACGAATTACCGCCCGTGGTTTGTCAAAAGTTTTACGTATTGCCTTGGCCAAGAAGTGAGATTTTCTCTCCGCGTAGCGGGCAGAAAATCCCACTTTACGGCCAAGGGTGATGTAAACATTATATAAAGCTCATCCCTTTTTAAATGTCGCCTTCGCCGTCAGAGAAACAAATGAAAATAAATACTTCTTATACATAAGCGAGCTTTAAAGATGTAAAGTTTCAATGGTATTTATAGTTTTTCATACGAGTATAATATTGTGTTTTGTGGTACGTTTTCCTTCCCTTTGTATGCTCTGAATTCGGGACATTTGGTAGATATAGGCATAAAAGCTTTCAGGACTTTATAATTATCATCAGTGACAATAATTCTAAACTAGAACAGATTATGAACGTATGGATGCTTATGTCTAATCAAATCAATCTGATACAAAAAAAAAACCTAGTCACTTAAAAGCCGCAGGCAATCGTGCGATTGGTAAAGTAGCACTGAACGGAAAAGCAAATCCAATTACAGGATGATCATGACAAATCGTTCAATAATTGACGAGTATTGACATTCTACGGTATCATATCGGTTGACATTTGCCGGTTTACACAAGGCTTGTTTTGGGCGGCGGAGCGGGCGCCGGCGCGCGCAGTGCTAGTTGACTCACCAGCGCGGGCGCAAGTGGCTCGATCCGCTCCTGTGTGTACCTCAAGTGATTGTGCCGGCCACCATGCGACCAGTGAGTACAAGTGTACATTAAAAAATATATGAAAGCGCACTAGGAAACCTTGCTTCATGAATTTCAGTGAATTTTCCACGGTATTGTTTGTGATCTTAGGTGAATAGAACAAGTGAGTAAAAGTGAAGTGTGAATGTGCAAGGTTTTCTATGTTCGGCAATATAATATTTACGTCATTAGGACAACAATAACATAATTAGCTATGTATTTTATTGCTTTCGCAGATC
The DNA here is from genome assembly GCA_963971205.1 of Aethes cnicana. Classification (NCBI taxonomy): domain Eukaryota; kingdom Metazoa; phylum Arthropoda; class Insecta; order Lepidoptera; family Tortricidae; genus Aethes; species Aethes cnicana. Next base: position 9,337,435 of record OZ020280.1, read on the forward strand.
CACACCTCTTGTTGTCTTGTTTTTCATACTTACCTACAGCATTGTTTATAGTCAATATAATTTCTATTCAGTTATCGGTCGTTACGACAACGTCATTATTCAGTTAAAAGTAAAAAAAAGATAAGTTTATCCATTGAGAGTACTTTGTGTAGGTACGTACCTAATAAAGTCTTATTCCCTCTGCAGGAAGTTTGATACTTGACAGTTAGTTTAGTATACTTATATATGCCCAAATCTGTAAATTAACGTCATTTTTGGTACATTCAATAATCAATCAATTTGGCATATGATTACGAATACTTACTTATTAATATTATTATTCAACAGAGATTATACGATGATTAATAATATTCAATTACTTATTACTCTGAAGAGATTAACCTGCAACGGCCCGTGGCTTATCGGATCGATGTAACGTTATCCGACCCTCAATTTGTCAAAACCGAATAGCTGTGTCGAAACTCATAGTCCCTTGGATTTACTTAATATAATTTGACTAATGAATTTTCCCACGCGTTTCCTTTCCTTACCAATTCATTGTAATCGCGTACGCTGCAGCGGGAGATAATCTTACCTTTCTAGTGAATTGCCTATTGTAATTAACTTTTTAAGCAGTCACTCTGAAGACTTAGTCTATGCGCTCTACAATATTGCGTTCTTATTTAACACGAAGTTTTTTCCATATTTTGACGCATTTTGGTGTTTAGAACAATATTTAAGGTGCGGGTCAGGCGGAAGGCGTAAATTTTTTGAAGGTACTTTGTGGTCTAAATTTGAGTTAATTTTGTATTCGATTTCAATAAATCACAACACATCACAACATAACAACATCACGTATTACAATTAATAGAAGCGCAAAGAGAACTAATGCTTCATGTACAATGAAAGCTAGCTTAACTTCAAATAAGGAATGGAGTATAAAGTTTAAAGATGATGAATTAATTTCTCTTAATTCTGAATTTCCGTACCTAACATTAGCAAACTGTCAGCGGACTCCTCACTGCCGTAATAGTACATTACAGACCTAGGGCAGTGAATTCGTTAATGTCCCAGATCGTAGGTGTTTGTGACCCGAACCGAAGGTGAGGGCCATAAATATGCGATCTGGGGCTTTACGAATTACCGCCCGTGGTTTGTCAAAAGTTTTACGTCTTGCCTTGGCCAAGAAGTGAGATTTTCTCTCCGCGTAGCGAGCAGAAAATCCCACTTTATGGCCAAGGGTGACGTAAAATAGTTTAAATATCCTGATATTACCACCACATTACATTCGCTGAAATGAACTTTACGCTAAAGTTTACATTGATAAGCAATATATACTCCAACTTTCCGTTGTTGACTGCGACTGATGAGAACGTACTAATCTACTGCCTGTAGAGAGCTGACAGGCATGTAGGTTCCTTGGGGAGTGTAGGGGAACAATAAGAGATGATTTACCGAAATTCCCATGGAAACGGGAAAAAAATGTATGTATTTTAATATATATAATTATGGGTGTTTATGCTCATATGAAGTCTCAGACAATAGCTAGTCTAGATCCAATATTTTACGGTGAACCCAATTTTCGGCTTACATAATGGAGGGGTTGAATCCGTGTTAATGTGATATTGGTGTAACTGAGGCATAAAATCATCGATGCACTTTCCCTCCGGTGACGCAACCGATGTATATGCGGCGATGCGATCTGCTCGAGGACCGCTTAAGGATTCCCTCTGCGCGTGCGGCGCACGTTATGCCTACATTTTCGCTTATCGCATTCGCTTTTCAAGGAAATTTTTGATGAGTCTACAATCGTGAATGTTTATTCGTGCCGCCGTAAAGCTTTCGCTGTATCAGTTACAATGGGTCGCACCCATATATGTGACTAAGCAATATTATATTTTGTTAAAAAGGAAGCCAAAAATATAAAATAAAAAAGTCTATGAATGTTGATAGAGAGGTTAAAAATGATTTACAAAATTAGTACGTTGTTCAAAACATTATGTGACTTATTCAGTCATACATCCGCGCATCATTGAATCACTTCGCAGATCATGGGTTCACAACCACGTTATAAATACGCTACCTCTAACCTTTTCGGGCTAATGTCTTATTTAAATCAATACTACGACTTCCACGTTGACTTAAAATGATAAGTGTCCATGATTCCTAAGTATTACTTAAATCTATACTTAATAATTAGTCTGTAGAAGTCATTTGACCATACGATCGCTCAAGTAGTCCAAACATGAAAACGTCGTGTCATCGTGTTAAACTTAACACATAAGTGACCAATACTTCTTCCACATTCAATATACACTCAACAGCAATGAAAACGGGATTTCCCATACAACGTGACCCATTTTCATTGGTGTTGAGTATATTTATAAAATTATGTAAAACAACAAATAGTGTCTCCGAATTACGAAACTAATGCAAAATGTATTTGCGGCAACCTCGGCAAGGACTAATTGACATCAACGTTATGCAACAAATGCAGACTCTCCATCTAATAACTACTCTGTGACCTGTGATCTTAGCCAGTAATCCAACATGGCACTATAGAAAAACTACATTGAGCTTTACGTCTAGGCGTTGGTTTTAAATATCTTGTAACTCGTCTTTGAGATATCTTTACATCTTATCGACTACGGTGCACAAGTACAATGTCATATTGCAGCTATTTGAACTAACGCGCATTGGGATCTGAAAGTCGTTTTACGTAACTTCAAAACTGTAGATTATGATTTATTTCTAACTGATACACTGATAGAAGTAAAGCGATATTTGACATCAATAGATACTTTCCACTACAAAAAATATCACAACATAGGCATATTCACACGGCAAGTAATCAAATATTGATTCAGTATTCTTGAGTCATATCAACCCGTGACATTCGTTTCATAACTCACAAGGGAAACCGCAACCTTAAGATCGGATTCCGTACCTCGCCGTCGTTATCAGCGGTAAGTACACATGTTTCTCAACGTGATCGTCGTCGCATCAATTAAATGAAGAACCGTAAACACTTAAGTGGCGAGGGACGAGTACCTGCCAGAGGATGACAGCACGCGTCACCGTGTGCCATAATAACGAAATTCCTCGATAAGTAGGATGAAAGTAAAAGCGTATTGCGGCGGCGATCACGGTGACACATTTTTGTTCTTTCATCTCGACGCCATGTCGACTAGTCGCCGTGTTACCTAAGCCATTGATTCGGATGAGAAAATGATGATAAGGACGCCCCTTGACTTTCTTTTAAGCTCTTTCTAAGTCTACATAATATCCAATGTCTAATCTTGAACTTGGGATGAAATTACAGTAGTTCAGTGTAAAGTGCTATTAATATGTAAGCAAATAAGTTTACATCTCTTTTGAACTTACGTTGTTGAAGAAAAAGACTATTAAGGTTTTTTAACGATGCTAGTGGTGGTCTAGTGCTAGGTCTGTCCGGGGTGGTAACACCGTCTTTCCCCGCTAACCTACCGTCAAATAGCAGTGATCGCCCTGTTGTGTTCCGGTAGGGGTTAAGGCAGCCGGTGAAATTACTGGCACATAGGCGTTCCATCTTAGGCCTCAGAGTAGGCAACGCATTCGAGATCTTATGGTTTCTTAATGGGGATCATAGGATTTCGGTGTCCATGGACGGCAGTGACCACTTACCATCAGGTGGACCGTGTGATCGATTGCTTTATATCTTTTCAACCGACGAAAAAAAAAGGAGGAGGTTCTCAATTCGACGCGTATATATATATATATATATATATATATTATTTATGACCATGCATATCTCCGTCAATTGTGAACCGATTTCGATGATTCTTTTTTTAATTGAAAGGTGTACCTCCAACTTGAACCGTTTTAATAATTTGGTTTAGTTCTGATGATGGGATCCATGACAAAACGAGGGAACTCCTCGAAATTTATTAGCATGTGTATGATTTTGGCATCAATTTCAAAGACTACAGTGAGACTTACGTCCCATCGTACACATGTTTGGAAACTATAGCCGAAAAAATTTTTTAAATAAAAAAATAGTACCTTCTTCAAACTCCGACAGCCTGTGAAGTCGGTGTCAAGTGAACCGCCCCAAAGCTATGACTATCTTATAGTAAACTTGACACCAACTTCACAGGCTATCGGAGTTTGAAGTCGGTTCTATTTTTTTATTTAATTATCTATATAATTTAAATTTTCTTTATTACGAAAAATAAAATATTCAAAATATTGCATCGTGCATAATTTCGACTTTCCAATAATTCAGTCGTCAACTCTTCAAGCGATGCCATAACAAGAGAATCTTTAAACATGATTGTATCTGTGAAATATGGTGAGCTGCACCTGACAGTCGGCAACGTGTTTGAGCCGACAGCTTTTCGCACCTAACGCTTGCTTTCTGATTGATTGTACCTACGAAGTAAAACTGTGTTTACGTGTGAAGAGATAACACACACGACGTGTGTTAATTATGTTTTGTGTCGTAAATATTGATTGATGTTATTAAGAGTTTTTACTTAGCATACTCGCAAACTATCGTCGCGATTCAACGTAAGTAATTGGCTATTTTAACTTTGATAACGTTACTCATTGTTATTTCCGCTTCCCGATTTTTTCTGTTCATAATGTGACAGATTAAAGTATATTTCATTGGTCAAATATGATAAGATACTGTCTAAAGTGATTTTTATATTTATGTAGCTGCTGTGGGCCGGTGAAAGCCTTCGCGAGCGACAAATTTCGGATACTACCAGTTTTCTCACGATCGCCGTTGCTGATTAGAGGACATTTTCTATTGTTCGCCGGTGTCTAATGCTTATCTCGACAAATGTTGATTATTTATCAAACCAAATTTCATACCGACCAGGTGAAGCGTTATTGTAAATAATAAAGTCTGAAATATCTATTATCTATTACAGGGTATTTTTTTGCAAGTGATACAGGTACCTATCGCTCACACCATCAATCCCATATTGGCCCATACAATTTTTTTTACTAACTCGGAAAAAACCTTTTGAACTTTGACTGGACAGGCTGCCGCGTGTCTATATATTTATATATATAGGTATATCTAGGTCACCTAAACTACTTAATAGGTATACATTCAAGTTCATATCCGCCTGTATTCATGTTGGTGCGATATTAAATGATCATTACAGAAATTCTATTCGATGCGCGAAGATAATCCTCTCTCTATTTCGTAGAGAACGTCCATAGTATTTAAAATTTATTAGATACTTAAGTAAGTACATGTTAAAGTGTTAAACTATGACTGAGTATCAGTTTCACACATTGACACCACATAATTTATACCTTCCATATAAGTCATTGCAGATTCAACAAACGCTGGCTCGCTCCGAGCGACTTACATCTTCATTTGATCGCAGCTTTCGGCCAAGCATGATTTATAGAGGGCGGTAAAGGTTATGCTATGATTGTGTTGTGCAAGTCCATCTGTCTTGTCGGACACATAAAAGGAATACCAACATGGCATGCGGAGCAAAGTATGTATTTTTCAATCGAACAAGAGATATTTCCGTGGTGGCCTAGTGGTTCGACCTACCGCCTCTCATGCAGAGGGTCGGGGGTTCGATTCCGGCTCGCACCTCTAAGTTTTCTTATGTGCGAAATTCAATTTGAATTAACCACTGTGCTTTTCGGTGAAGGAAAACATCGTGAGGAAACCTGCACGCATCTGCGAAGTAATTCAAAGATGTGTGTGAAGTCCCCAATCCGCACTGGGCCCGCGTGGGGACTATAGCCCAAACCCTCTCGTGATGAGAGGAGGCCTGTGCCCAGCAGTGGGACGCAAATAGGCTGTAGTAGTAGTAGTAGTAGTAAGAGATATTTATTTTTTTAAATGCTACATATACAATACAAAACTCTTCCATTACTGAGGGACTAACCGACTGACTGATGACAACGCACAGCCGAAACTACTGGTAGTCAAGAGTTGAAATTTGGTATGACGGTTCTTGTGAACTGTAGGTGGTAATAAGGAATGTAAATTTTGACGGAAACGGGAATAATCGGTATTTCACAGGTTCTGCGAGTACGACGTTGCGGGCAAAAGCTAGTTAGATTATAAATCTTACGCCTCAGATCACCTCGTAGGAAATACCTAACGTTGAAGTTATCAATAAATAGACTACCTTAAAAGCATTCAAAGCTTAAAAGTAGCGTGATATTTCTTCTATGTCATCTGAGGAAACTTATGCAATATCTGCTATATGTAGGTATCAATCGATATCATCGATTATTAGATTCTTCGAAATATTTTTTTATGCATAGTCACCGTGAGAACTGCTTGCGATCGTAGTTCGTAACATCATTTGAACCCACCTACACGTCGACACGTCGATAAGTAAACATTGTTTCCAATATCCTCTGTAACTTCTCAACTAGGCTTGTATTTATTTAATGTAATACCGTCCGTTTTGAATATTCACTAACTTACCTAATTTTGGTAAAACAACACACTATACGCTGTTTCATTCTCTTGCCTCATAGTTATCTCAATGGGGGGCGTGGCGATTCGTAATGCTTGCACTTTCCATGTACCTGTAATGATATTGAAATTGAGATATCATTATAATGTATAATTCATAATAGCTCTTTGTCGGATAAGTGATTAATCGGCGCATGTGACATGAGGATTAGTGGCTTTGGTTCTTAGACAATAAGCAATTAACACATCATATAGTCTAACGAGTCGAGTATCGCTATTACAAGTCGGACAATACGTCATGTGGGTATCCACTTCCTAAGACAAGCAATCACAGTATGCAATATGTGATTGCATCAAATTAGCGTGTTGAATTGAATTAAAAAGTCGGGACCGTAGGCTGTTACAAACAATAATTGTTGCCTGTTCGGTTCGTTGATACATTGCTTTGTTGTATCAAGTCATTATTACATGACAGATCAGCTTATAATATCATTAATCAGATGTGGCCTACATTGTCTAAGAGTGTAACGATATTGAACCATGTTTCTTGTTAACGAAGCTGTAGTTACCATTGCAAAAGAATTCATGTTTGTCTTGTCTCTCTGTTATGAGCCTATTTAACAGACTACAGCTTCCACGTACAGTATTAACTATGTTGAGTTCTGCTGGAATCAATACGACACGGATGTGCACTCTTACCCAATAAACAAATCATTATTTAATACAAAATCCGCCGATCACGTGTTATGTATGCTAGCCTGCTAGGTTAAACCGTAATGATACTATCATTAAATATGATTACGTACAAATAAAGTGGGCAACACGTCTGTATTGTATTCGATGCGGGGTCGCCGTATCGTTCGATCAGCGCTAATTAGGTCGGAACTTACGAATGCCATAGACCAGATTACAATGAAACAAGAACACTGAACAATCTCAGGACAACAAGAATTATCTTCGCATCGAAATCCAAGCGCTGTCGCAATTCAAGGCATGGGATATCTGTCGTTAAATGTAATATTAATATAAATATGATATTGAAAATAACAATTAAAACCGTCGCAACGCCCAAAATCCTGAGAATTAAACTCAATTGTACCTTATTCTTACACATACATCCACGCGACTTCGTTCGCGTGGAATTCGGAATTAGCGTTACCGCGGGAACTATGCATTTTTCCGGGATGAAAAGTAGCCTATATGTTGACCAATGCTATAAACTATCATCATACTAAATTTTGTTGCAATCCGCCCAGTAGTTTTCGAGTTAAATCCGGACATACATACATACAGACAATTTTTATAAAAATCGTTATTTTCTGTTCACTATCGTTTATATAGTAGTCCCCACGACTTGATAGTTTATTTTAATTTCCAAGTTTCAGACGCGACTTCTTCTACAGACTTATCATTAGTATAGATGTAAAACCTTTGTCAACCAGGTGGTAATTATTTTGAGCTCTACATTGAATTATGGTTACTTCGTAATTCTTTCGCGGTAGCTGATTCTATTAAATAATTTAGAAATTACTAGATTGTTTTGGTTTCACCAGTACGTTATGTTAGCTTTAAGAAGCTTGTGAGTGAACGGGCTAAGTAAAGCTTTACTGTAATAATACTCTTAATCTAATCAATTAAACTTGTAATTATATTCGGGCGTAAATTCGATAGGTACGCGATAAGCAAAATGCAATTATGAACTATTTAGATACGTAGCCTGCCAGCAGATCTATGCGCCCCAATTTGTATTCAACACTTAAACATTAATTCAAACAATAACAGAATGACTTGCACCGCTTGTCAATTCACATGTCTTTGTTTCAAAGATTAGATCGTGTAGTGCTAATCGATTATGAATCTAGGAAGAGTCTAATTATAAAGTGATTAAGCAGTTGAAGAAAGGCAATCTGCGTACAATGGGTGATGATTGCTTTCCGACTTATTAAAGTCGGCAGCCGTTGCATGGACAATTGGACATAGGTACCTAGTGACGTTGATGGTCGATGAGTGATTTCATAAGCTTTAACCGTAGTTACAAAATTTTAGATGCGTTTCTAATGTGCTGCTTTATGAGATAAATCCATATTAATAATATAAATGCGAAAGTAACTTTGTGTGTCTGTCTGTTACCTCTTCACGCTTCAACCGTTGGACCGATTGAGATGAAATTTGGCATGGAGATATTTGGGGTCCCGGAAAAGGACATAGTTCCCGCGGGAGCGCGATAACCGAATTCCACGCGGGCCAAGTCTTTGTACTAGTTTCTTATTTCATGGGAAAAATATTACATGAAGCTCAATATATCTACTTTACCACGTTCTTATGATAGCCTCACTCGACTTTGATCTCACACGCTACACCCGACTAACATACAAAAAGAGATTTCCTCGAAAAACTCGGACGTGTTTAAGTAATCTAATTACGCTTAATACAACCCGTGAATTATACAAAATGGCCGTACGACTATCGAGTGCGGAGTTTTGATTCCCTAAGATCGCACTTGGTGAAAGAAACGGCGATTTGCGCAAACGTTGTGATGACGTAAACTTTCTCCGACGCGACGTGACGCGTGGCTCGCGTTGACTGACGTAGGACTTAAGTACTTTTCTATAATGTTTAACTTGTTATAGCCGCGAGCGCACACGCACGGATTTTCAAATCATCATCACGAGTAAGGCTCCATGATTTTTTTAATTGGTTGTGAACTGTCTTAGATTTTGACAATGACTTGTGCTTATGTCACATTAAATACGATAAGCAATTAAGCACATAAATTTCGAACATTCTGGACGGTTTTTGAAAATTCGAATCACTTATGGGTACGAACAGTGCGCAATACCTAGATAATTAATATTTTCAGAAAAACTTATTAGTTACCTACTTGTAACCACACTGTTTGACCTGTCTAGACGTTTATATTTTTAAATTCATTCTAATATTATAATTGCGAAAGTAACACTGCATGTCTGTTTACCTCTTCACAATTAACGTCTGAAGTATAGACCGATTTAGATGTGGTATGGAGATAGTTAAAATCATACATGGGCTACCATTGATTCCCGGAAGAACGCGTAGCAAGTATAATCGAATTCCACGCGGACAAAGTCGCAGGCAGAAGATAGTGAGTTTATAAGAACTACAAACATATTACCTCAATTGTACAACTGTATGTACAACGCCTAAAGGTAAATGGTTCTAACGAAACATAATTATAATTTCTAAGCCTCATCGGCGCATCCTCTATAATTTAGATAATATGTCGTGATCGTGATGCGTAGCTTAATATTTAAATACTTATACAATTTAAAAACGTTTACACTGTATACGTATTCAAATGAAATTCTTAACGAAATTAGTTTCTTATGCATCTGTGAGTAGCTTTTTCGAATTTAGAATACAATCAAAATGAAAAAATAAACTCGGTTATCCAATTTACAAATTTCTTCATACATTTAATGAACGGCTATGAATGAATTAAGTACCTTTATGCCTATAATAGTGAACAGTATACATATACAAAAGTCATTAACTACAAAAAGATAAACCACAAGTTTTAATCATCAAAAACGTTTATAGGATGGCCAATTGGCCACTATGAATGTCCAAAAATACAAGTAAATGTTAATTCCACCTTTGATTAAGTATTGCGCAAGCGCACAAGCAAGATGGCCGCGTCTTGAGAGTTATTTAACCGGAGGAAAGTCCCCATCAATAATTCATAGTAGGTATAGTTCACACGACGATTCGACTTTTTAAATTCTATTCAAAGATCGACCACGACTAATTCAATGTCTGACTGTAAAAATAATAGCCAATCTTCTGAATGGACTCCGCAAGCATTCAGCTTATGAAGTGTGAAAATAATGACGAAATATTTGCATTCGTAATGAATAATTTACGTCGTTTTAGGTATCTACTATAGAGAAAAAGCTGGACAACTGGCTAAGTAATTAATTCGTTTTGTTTTCTTTTGTCGCGTTACTGCATACATATCTATATCACATAGGTACTGCTGTGCAGTACGAGTAGTATTAGCAGATTCATATCACAGTGGAGTAGCGAAGGGCTTAGCCAACATGCACTGCCTTAGCAGGTATAGCACGACACAACTTAGAAGGCGCGCGGCGAAGCACTTAAGCCGTTGACGCAGAGTCTATTATTGCTAAATCCACGCGCCTTCTAAGTTGTGTAAACCTGTATGCATAAGTCATTGCACTGATCGTTTGATAACAAAAACAAAGGTGTTTTTTTTCGAAATTCTAGTTCTATGATCTCTATTTAAATATGAGCAACGGTTTATTATGAAAGAATCCCAATCTTGACATTTAATAGCATACACCTACAGAATTGTAAAAATGTAGATTTGTTAGTTTTGCATTTCAGGGGTCAGGGTTGTAGCGATCTCGTAAGCACTACATTAGCTATAAATAATATTTGGAAGGTCCATAGATATATCGTCGACTTGGATTTTACAAATTGACGAAATTTCATCGACCTTTCCATAATGCCATCAATACAACGTGTGGATCGTGGATTAACTAAAAAAAAAGAAAACTAGTTGTGGGAAAAGATTCAAATAGTAGACTTTCAATGATATCTATTTTCAAGTTAATAAAATGTAATTTTTCCTTTTTAACTGCAATACATAAATTAACACTCGAGTTCGTATAATTGATGCAAGTACATACTAACAGGGGTTTTAGATTCAGACGTATGTACAATGGTTAGTTTCCGCCCATATAATGAAAAAAGCTCATAAATGGTTTTTTGTTTGCTGCGTGATGAAATATATTCCCTGCAGTCAGTGACGTGAAACCACGGCCCTTATCTCGGGTCCAGACAAACCGCAAATGCATCATATTTACGGAAGGTGCATCTTGCATCACCGGCACGTAACTTGTGCATGAGCGGTATATCGGAGCGGGCCATCGGCGAGCCAGTTCAAAGGGAGAGAGCCCCCACGAACTGTGAACTGGGGAACTTGCATTTGCAGTATGATCTCCAATGTCGTTATATAACTTTGCTTGTAAGTTAATTCATTAGAGTTATTTATTAGAGTTTATATCAAACAGAAAATGGCCGGAACAACAATAAAACAATATAATAATATTTATATACTGATATTTCCTGACGAATCAACTTATCACTTCATATTACACCGTCAGATTAAAAAAAAATCATATTGATCCACATAATATGCCTTTAGGCATTAAGTCCGCCAGTTGTATACATTTTATATGTGCAATGAAGTTTAAATAAATAAATAATAACTAATATATATAATAAATAATACTAAAAATACTAAATCAAAAGTTTCCGTTGACTGTGCCAATATTTAGACAAGCGGGTTTTTTCTATTGAAATACCATTCCCCATTGCTATAACAATATCATTCTCAACAACAATCAGTCAATAATAATTTTGTCATTGCGATCTTTTGCATCACTCTCCTTACGACGGTAAAGTCAGTTATTACAATAATTGCTGTTAATTAAACAATCATTCGGCAGGTTCAGAGACGAATAAAACTTTCGCGTTTATAATAAAATTCGACGAGATCTCGTAGATATCTATCGTATAATAAAACAATTACGAAGATTAGACGAGTAAGCTCCTCACAAATGACTTTCTCACCTGTGCTCGAGTCGACATGGTAGGTGAACTAAACATATGTCTATGCAGTTTTGCTGTGAAAAATGTTCTTTAAATTACAGAGAAACTAAAATGTGTGTTAGACGTTTTTCATAACGCGTATAAGTAATTATAGTTGTTTCAACTTGATATGCTTAAATAAAACTGCCTGTAGATCTCGTGTATGATCGTAGCGATAGAGATTAAAACGATCATTTTTTTCCAAAAGATCTGTCAAAGAATGACGGTTTTTTTCTTGATCACTGATACCATTTTTATGGCTTAACGTGAGAATTCGTGGCCGAAAATCGTTGGCATCGTTTCCCTCTGACGCTCTGATTTCAAAATAGGAATCGAACGACAAAACTGTCAAAAAAAAACTAACGCTAATGGGAATTGAGCTAACATGAAATATCACACTGTGTCCAATAGTTTATAAACAAAAACTGACAGTAGCGAGCCACGTAACGGTGAAGCGCAAGCGACTGCATATTTGTGAACTTGTGTAATACTTAGCGGACATTTTAACGGTCCATCAGGCTAAGGTCAAACTAATGTCTCACACGATAATAAAATGGTAAACAGATGCTTTTCAACATTATTACGCAATGGTCATTTCTCCGTGTCAAATTGACACATCAAATTTGTTTTAAGCGTAAATTTTGTGAATGTGTGTTTGCTAGTCCTTCTTTTCCGTAAAAACAGAGCGACGTATTGTCATGGTTTTAAGAGTGAAGACAGTTGGAAGGCAGTGTATCTACTTTTTACAGTGGAAAACATCTCTAGGGAATTTTCAAAGAGGTTGAGGTTTATGTACTAAGTGAACTACGTAGGGGTAAGTGCGCCTGCCATAATTATATCGGTAGTTATAAATATTACTGAACTAATGATATTATCCATAAATCTAAATATATAAAACTCAAAGACGACTGACTGACTGACTGACATAGTGATCTATCAACGCACAGCCCAAACCACAGGACGGATGATAGATATTATGACGTAGGCATACGCTAAGAAAGGATTTTGCGAAATTCCTATGGGAACGGGAAAAAAACAGGATTTTACATTTAATATTTCTGCGCATACAAAGTTGCGGGGAAAAGCTAGTTTAAGAAATAAAACACGATCCCAATGCAATCATAAGCAGTTGGCCTTGTTCCCAAGATGGTTAAATTAGATCGAAAAATCAATGTACGTGCACTGACCACTGAGGCACTGACCCTGGTGGCGCACTGGCCCAGACTGCTCTTATTCAATGAATCCAATCATCAATATGTTAGATTAAAATAGGGGTTGAAGCAACCTTCAACAGACTCAGTTGCCAGCTACTAGTAGTTTTATAACGTAATGTTAGTCCCAGGGAAACTAAATGAACAACCGCAAAGACATCAAACATGATCGCGAGAACTTGTTACGAGAACAGATGAGAATCACTCCAGAATGACGCCATGAAACTGATTGTGATACATATAACGATTTATGATGCAGCGTCAATAAATAATGGCCATATTTAAATTCTGTAACGGCAGACTGGGGTTCCTGTTTGAAAGTAACTTAAAATTCTATTAAAGTTATCGTAGTGTAGAGCGGAAATTAAACGAGATTAGGTATCTCATTTTATTACATTAATAATACTACTATCCATCTTCATCATCATTAAAACACTAGGAGAATAAGGCGTAAAAAAATGATACATAAAGGTGATTTGATTTTCTTATTAATTGTAAGCAAGCAGATAATATAAGAATGAATAAAAATATAATTTTGGATGACACATTAATTCATATACTAATCAATTTAATATATTTATGAGATGATCAAATACTACATGATATGAAGGCAAAATTTTCTGCGTATAGCTTATTTGTAGCAACAAAATGATAATTTGCCCTAATTTCTTTAGTTTCTTTTTTTTCATTTTTTTTTCTTTGACTGAAATCCTAATGGCTTACACCACCCAGGTTGCATTGAAAGCCATTTTCTCACTGTTTAGGTACAGTTTGTTTTATGCTAATTTGCGACTCGTAAATATTAAGCGTATAGAAAATGCTTCCTTTCCCACGAATTCCGTGGATACTGGCGCGTAAACCGCATTTTCTTAGTATTTTCTGACCGCCAATAAATGTTGTGCTTTTTTATCACGTACTTTGTTGGCAAACAACCACATATTGTGTTTCCTGACGTGCAACTTTGTGATTTTGAGAAATTACACATTTAACAAGAATACAGACTCTTTAGGTAGTCGCCATTAGCTATACCTGCAGCGGCATTACGTTTGGCCATCCGTTTGCGATGCGGATTACGACTACCAAAGGGAGAGGTGCGTGAGGTAGTTTTCTATACGAAATATGAACCTTATGCGCGCCTCTCGTATTGAAAAATTACAGATCGTAATCCGCATTGCAAACGGATGGCCAAATGTAATGCCGCTGATGAACAAACTAGGTTGATCATAAATGTCTGTGCATACACTCTAACGTCTCAAAGTAAGATCATGTTCAGATATTTATGATCACCTTGTTTGTTAACATATTATATCTGGCGAATGTACTGTACTTAAGTTCTATGAGAGTAATGTTCATCGACTCAGCGCGGTAAGCACATCACAGACCAATGCTTTAAGATTTAAGAGATCAATATTTCCCAAGTAAATGAAATATGACAATTATAATTACACAGTAGCTTCAAACATAGCAGTTATCATTGCACAAAAACTAGACCGAGCCTTTAGTTTCAAGAGCTATGTGGCAACCCGTAATAAAATTAAATTGATGTTTTTTGGCTACTATGAAATTAATAAGGAATGTTACAACGTGCGTGTTCTCGTTGCGCAAAGGAAGGTACGTGTCTTGTTAGGTGCCGTTACAACAATGGTTTTGTTCTAGTGATAGATTAGTATCCGACCGCCACGTTGATTGAAAATGTAGCCTCAATTTTAGCTATACGTGGCTATACGTTACGCGCGTGACTTAAGGTATGTTTTAATCTGTAAGCTTTGATGGCTGTGGCCGTCAGTGGCGGCCGAAGGGTTAAGTTAAGTATAGGAGGCTCGCGGCGGTCGTTGCTCTGATAATTGCGCCGAGCTTCGAATTATGCGCGAGCGCTTGCACAACGAGCGTAATGTGCCGTTATATGCCATCAATGGTTGAATAATATAGATACTGGTACACTTTTTACACTAGCGCCCGTTGATGTCTAATACATGAAGTCAATTCAAGCAATCTTATCATGATGCTAGCTCATAAAAGAAATAAGGAAGGGAAGTAAAAACGGATTTACAATTATTACTTACTCAAATTTATGACCTAACTATTAAAATTTTCTAACTCACCAAAATATGTTCCTCCAGCAAAATTAAATCCAAACATAATTGGGTACCTCCTCAGAACATGACCTAATATTAACTACATGTAACTTCGATCAATAGTTAGATTATAAGTACATATCCGTATCACTATTCAAAAGTCAAATAGACATTTAAAATCTTCATTCGATTTATTATGTAGTTAATATTGCTAATTGCTCCGTTAGACGTTTACAACTACAACTCACCTATGGAGCCACATAATAACTAATGATTAGTGTCAACTTATGATGCGTCTTCACTCATCGGCAGTCAAAGGAAGAACAAATTAACTATTCATACAGGCCACGATCAGAATATCTGTCAATATACATCAATTGTTATATGTATAGATTGAATCGTGCTCGCCGCATACGAAATCCCTTTGATCTAACAAAAGTATTTGTTCGCCATTCAAGCTTTCTTTGTAAACTTATGCAATGCTTGTGTCACATAAATATAACTTCGATTATCTTTAGTATTGGCTGGAGTGAATCAAACAGTGATAGGCGATGAAACAGAAAATATTTTCTATAGAATCCAATAGGTACTCTTCGCAGTGACAATTCTGAATAGGGATGACGACAGGGTGAAGAAATCGAAATTCTAATTAGTCCGTCAGTCAGGTAATAAAAAAATATTAGACACATTTTTTTGTTTTATCAAATTAACAAAACATGACTAAGTTAAAACGCATTAAAGTTGGAGAGTGGGGGCTAACTACGTCACCGTTAGGTATAAATCGTACCTAACCGTGACGTCACGCGACATTTCAACTTAATATATCTCCGTATAAGTTTGATTACGTGAAAAAAGAAAAAATACGTGTCCAATACTTTTCAATGATCTTCCTGATAGACTAAGGAAAAAAAGTTGTCGTCATCCCTATTATAATTGAACTCTTCGGTTTGATTCAGGGTTGATAGGTAACGAAAAATCTCTATACGATATTCCACTACTGAATTGATCTCTACACAAACAAGCTCTAATTAAGATTTTTAAACCCTAGGGGCAAAAATAAAGCCAGCGTTCTACTACTACTACAACAGCCTATTTACGACCCACTGCTGGGCACAGGCCTCCTCTCATCACGAGAGGGTTGGGCTATAGTCCCCACGCGGGCCCAGTGCGGATTGGGGACTTCACACTCATCCTTGAATTACTTCGCAGATGCGTGCAGGTTTCCTCACGATGTTTTCCTTCACCGAAAAGCTCAGTGGTAAATTCAAATTGAATTTCGCACATAAATAATTTCAAAGGTGCGAGCCGGATTTGAACCCGCGACCCTCTGCATGAGAGGCGGTAGGTCAAACCACTAGGCCACCACGGCTTCAAAGCCAGCGTTCAGTCACAGTGAAAATTTCATTTTTAATTAATGTTAAGAATATGTATTGTAATATGTTTGTTGAAAGAGATTTAAAAATAAGGGGCTCTATTCGAAACAGGATATCTATATATATAAAACAAGAAACTGACTGACTTACTGACTGACTGACTGACTGACTGATCGATCAACGCAGAGCCGAAACTACTGGTCGTAGAGAGCTGAATTTTGGCATGCAGGTTCCTTAGGAAACCTAGGGGAGCACTAAGAGAGGATTTTTGGAAATTCCCCCTTTAAGGGGGAAAAGGGGGTTGAAAGTTTATATGAAACTTCTAAACCGCTAGGCTTAAAAATATCGAACTTGGCAGGTAGGTTCCTTTTATAACGCTAGTGAGCATTGATAAAGGATTTTTGGAAATTTCTAATCTAAAGGGGTAAAAAGGGGGTTGAATGTTTGTATGTAACTTCTAAACCACTGGGCCTAGAAACATGAAATTTGCAAAAAAGGTTTCTTTTATGACATAAATGAGCTCTAACGGGCTCTAGGAATTGTTCCCATATAAAAATGGACCCACATAATGTGTTATTTGGAAAGCAATTTAGAGGGCACAGGCCTCCTCTCATCAAAAGAGGGCAGTGGGACGCAAATAGGCTGTAGTAGTAGTAGTAGTAGCAGTATTTAGAGGGATACAGTATTAATCTTTATCAATTGAAATAGGATTAAGCATTTCTTGCACTTTATGATTGCCATTTACACCATGCAATTTAAATGAATATCTTAGGAGTTATCGAAAAGAAAATGAATTCAGCGCGTACTTAGCTGACCCGCAGCGGCCTTGTGGTTAGTCATCCGTTTGCGATGCTTATTATGACCAGTAGTTTTTCAATACGAGTTCAATATGAGTGGCGCGCACAATCGAGTCCCGGGGCAGGAAAAAGTTCGGTTTACAGGGGTTCAGTGTTTATCCCGGAAGAACGCTTAGATCCCGCGGGAACGCTATAACCGAATCCCACGCGGACGAAGTCGCGGGCAAAAGGCTAGTATTTCATAGGGATAGGGAGTCCATATCTCTGGATAGAAGTGCATTATTATGCCTATTCAGTAAGTATATCAGTAATAAATATCTTCTGGTTAAATGGGGAGATGGGGTATCACATGATCTGGACCTGTATTCGAAGTCTTTAAATAGGGATCTCGCTCTTCCCTATAGGATCGCTCACACGTCGCGTGAACAACAGCTAGATTTAAAGTTCAACTTGACGCGTGAGCGTAGTATTTAAGACTTTGCATAGAGCCCAAGATAGTATAACACTGAAAACTATCTCGCTAAATAGGGAGAAAGTGCATTTTATATGGACGCCATTTATCCCTATGTACCTACCTTAAAGAATATACCCAGAGCTTTACCTACCTATTACATATTTTGTCAACATACTACTACTACAGCCTATTTGCGTCCCACTGCTGGGCACAGGCCTCCTCTCATCACGAGAGGGTTTGGGCTATAGTCCCCACGCGGGCCCAGTGCGGATTGGGGACTTCACATGTGTGTGAAGTCATGTCTTTGAATTACTTCGCAGATACGTGCAGGTTTCCTCACGATGTTTTCCTTCACCGAAAAGCTCAGTGGTAAATTCAAATTGAATTTCGCACATTAAGTAAACTTAGAGGTGCGAGCCGGAATCGAACCCCAGTCCCTCTGCATGAGAGGCGGTAGGTCGAACCACTAGGCCACTACGGATTCCCAACTTCCCAATTTGTCAACATATTTGCTGTGAAATTTATTGAAATGTAAAAAAAATGAGAACAAAATCGTACTTACTAATTCGTTTAATGGTAGCATGAATAAAAGAAGCGTTCAAGCTCCTAATTTTGAATGTTTTATTTTATGGCATTTGGTGAAACCACCGATATTCACCGATCGTGTCTAGAACGGACGCCGTTAAAACTTAAAACTAAGCTAAAGATGTGAAGACATGGGCTCGGTCGTGGGGCAGCCTCACGAATCTCACGGCGGCAAACTGGTTGCTGCCTGCAGTAACAAGCGAGCTATGCAGCCATTTCTATTAGTTACGTTGATGCTTGCACTTTGACTTTTGTACGCGGACGTAATTTTATACAGGAATTGTCCTTATTAAAGAAAAAGTTCGGATTTGGATTTAGTTGCGTGAGTTTTTTTGGATAGAAGCATTCATTGAATTCATTGATAAATGACCAATTCAGGTTTTATCATTTTAACGTACAGTAGAGCATTATAATACAGTAATATTTATACTACATATATAATTATATAAAAAAATCTAGCGGCTTAAACTTAACTGACTCTCATATGAAAGTATAATAATTGAATTCGTTAAAAGCATTTCCAAAATCTATTTCATAGAAAACATAAAGAGGTGCATTTTTCTTTTTTATTCCGATAGCTGTCTGCCTTAAGGAAAACATGCACTAAAATTGGTAATTTACAAGTAAATTATTAGTAAGCTTCCACATAAAATAAGTCTTTACAAAAATAAAATTTTTGGGTCACGCTTTTATTGCTGACTGTGTACTTTTCTTTGTAAATCCTTCATCTACCCTTCAAGAGGAATCAAACGAGCCCAAATTCGATGGGTTTATGTAGTTTTAATACGGAGTTCCTATGGCCACCTTCCAGCTCCATCATCAGATCAGCTTCACGTCATCATAATATTGCATTGTCACGCGATTTATATATTCGTGCAAAATTTCAGCTCAACCGGAAATCGTAAAGTGGGTCAAATTTAACTTGCAAGATTCCTTTACACAGTTACATACAGGTCGACCTAATAAAGCAAAGCACATAACATTCACTGAAATACCTAATTCCTACAAGTTTGAAGATAAGTAGGTACTTACCTCATCATTTCAGCCAAAAGACGTCCACTGCTGGACATAGGCCTCCCCCAAGGCTCGCCACTCAGTGGTGGAAGCAAGTAGCACAGGACCGGTGGAAGCAAGTAGCACAGGACCGGTCTGAGGTACTTACCTACTTTAATACTTTAACCATATATCATTACAAAATTACTTGTAACTTTGTCTCTATCATTAAAGTATATCATCGTAACGGAATCGATTGTATCTATTAGCAAGCGGTTCACTCAACGCCGACCAGCACCCAACCTAGCAATTTGTTTTGTCTGTAAAGGCCGACATCCGATATGTGTAGTGTGATACTTACCGAGCGCACCTTACGTTACATAATTCACGGATGATACTGCATAATACGAGTAATATGTACTTACGAGTAATAATCAAATTCAAAATGTTGCCTTTCCTTATTCATTTAAGTACTTTAAATGTTTGAACAGAACGAACCTGATCTTGACTCATATACACACGCATTAGGATTAATATAGACGGTAAAAAACCGATAGTTAATGATTATATTTGCATGGCATTATCAGCCAAATAAGTTCATTATATTTATTTTGGCATTTGAATTTAGTAGGTATTTTATAACATTAAAGCTTAGATAGGACAGTCAATCTTTCATTCTATTATTTTTCTCAAACATGCAATGAAATATTGATATTATGTTCTTCTTATTAGCCTGGGAAGTATCACGTTTCAGGCGCGGCTAGACAATTGGTCTATAATGAAATTTCATACGAACGTTGCAGGCCTAGGCCGGCAACAAACTTTTTTTAAATTTCCATATGATATATTTGTGACACAGCATCTTGGCATTCCGCGCCATTAAAAAAAACTAAGTATCTTACAGGCCGAAATGTAATGTGTTTTATTCTTTTTAAGTATAATTCGATAGCTTATATTTATAAAGCTTAATTGTTTTCTTAAAAAAGTACCTATTTAATCTAACTACCGATAACAAACAGATGGTATTATTATCATAAAAAAATTGATTGATTGAAAAGAGGTTATATAACTTTGATTGTCAAAATAATGATTGACAAGTATCGTTCCACAGGTATATGCTAAGGATTCGTTCAGAAACATGCTTACGCAATGTTCGAATCGTATGAATACGTGTTAGTTTTTTTTATTCACCTATAATTTCTCAAGTATTTTTTGTTTATTTACAGATTTTTGTGTATTTATTTCATTGCATGTTTGAGAAAAGCACTATACATACATCGGCGGGGAACGGAAGTTGTCGGCCTCGTAACTATCCGGCCTCACTTCGTTCGGCCGTATGTAATACTCGGCCTGCAACATCCTCCTTCCCGGCCTCTGTAGTAATGTACTATTGTGCAAATAAATGATATAACATAGAAGAGTACCAGGGTAATGAATAGAATTCCTTGAATGACTTTGTTCAACTCGCAGTCGTTTCATCCTGTAACAATGCAGTCGCGTTTCTGGCGATTGGTCTCCTTATGCAACGCAATAATTCTTCTTTTATCTAAGCAGAAGCAGCTAATTGGGACGTTTAGCCTTGCATTTTGCAAAACCACATTGCGAAAAACTTTTATTATGTGTGGGAGGCTTGTCACAGAGTTACGTGCTGAGAAACAAACTGATGACCCGTCCACGCTTTTATGATAAGTATAGGTACCTAGGTTTGTTTAAATCCGTAATTTTTGCTATCAGAAATCTTAGATAGCCATCTTAGCTATATACTAAATGTCTTTCCTTGTAGGCTTAATAGGGTTACCACACAGGTGATAGCTGGAAAGCGAGTACTCTCCTGTCGTAATGTTTGCATTTTCATCTTGTTGATTTGTTCAACTGCGGATTACGCAAAGGACGCACGGGGTCAGGTTGGTTGGTCATCGGATTCACTGAACTCACGTTAGTAAGTAGGTAAGTATAAAGTGCCTGGGCTCCTTTGCTCTGAGAAAATAGCTAACAATGAGCAGCGGTCCAAATCGTTTTTAACTTCAACTCAAAGGTGCGACCCAATATTGATTTTCCGATTGCGTAGGAGGCTTTTGGCAAAACATAACTGGGCTACCGTGGCTACGTTATAGAAATTTTTCACTTCGTGAGAATCGTGACATTATAGACAGGGTTCAACCCACTCGAATCATCGCTGGCGCTGTTTGAACTTTCACACTCGTCCTCGATATTGTCACATGACTGATTTGCATTATTGTTATACCGTGACGCCCGTGACATTTGGCGAAAATTTGGCCACCCTGAGATGCGCTGGGCGGGGCGGTGCGGTGTCGCGCGTGGGTGCGCCGGCGCTGCATGTTGACATTTAGCAGCCCAAAGCACGTTGGACAGTGAAAGCGTCACATTCACATACCCATAGCGCTTTTGCAATGGACACGGATTTCTAATGGGATGTGCAAATAACCGTAGAACTATCAATGTCAAGTTGTGTTATCATTTGTTTTTTTGTTTTTCATTATGTTGTTTGTTTGTGTTATCATTTTACTAATAAGTAGTCATATGTTCTATTGTCAAGAGAGTCAAGAGATATTTTTTAAATCACAATGTCTCGCTACCGTAACATTTTCTTTATCGAGAAATTAATAAGTAAGTACTAGTTTATACAAAGATTTAATAAGTAACGTGGCTTGGAAAAATGCGCGAACCATTGCTCAACCATTTTACAATAGACGCTAGATATTTTTTACCAATGAATGTAACAGTCTTACTTCTTTTGTTTTCTTTGTAATGGAAAACTCAAAACATATGCTTTAAATAAATAAACGATGCGTCAGCTCATCCGGAACACAATAGGCCGCCGCGTGATGTAACGCTGCAAAAATATCTAACGAATGTTACTGAACTGAATGTGTACGAATTGTACATAATTAATGAATATCGACTTCAGAGCCTTAAAAATAGAAACAAACTTAAATATGTATTTAGGTCTAAATAATCTTGTTAAAGACTAAACTGCCGTAGCTATACATATACACGTATAATAAACCCTTCATCAACAAGACAATCCACGCACTGCATGATTGTCTTTTTAAATTTTTCTTGTGTAAGTATTAGTGTAGAAATGTAGACAATGTGTGGGTCATAAAGCACAACAAATAACTTTCTTCCGTCCTCTCGCCGCTGAGAAAGTGATAGCGATCAGCCACTGCCTCGCATTCATCGCAAATTGATCAGTATCTATTCATTAACAGTAGACAGAACAGTAAAGATCTGCCGAATCATCGGGATTTCAATAAATGCGTAAATCTCGCGGACCGGTCAAATTCAACTTTCTTTGTTAAGCATATAAAGTTTTGTTGATTGAGTCTGCGACCCATATTTTGTATGCGGAAGTCGGAGCGTAGGGTAATGAGGTGTGGAGTGCGATGAGTGCAGTATTACACCCACGAGTAGAGTGAGTGTGTTATCTTATGTATGACAGCGGCCCAAAGGTCGCGCCTGGCACGCGCGCAACAATACCCCAACTAAGAATTGATCAACAACCGAAGATTGATAAATGATCTTTACCGGCCAGAGAAAGCGGTAATTGATGATGTTTGAAATTGTCCCATAGTTACTATCGTGCTTATTAAAAAACCAGTGATCGAACTAGTTAAATGTACGTATATGTCGTGACAAACCTAACTCATTTACGAAATAGTATCAAGTGTTGAATTCGAGATCTGACACTGGTAACTTGTGAGATAATGAAAATTGTCATACATTCACATTAACGCGGCGCGACCGGGCGCTAGTCTCATCAGGTTGTGTAACGGCGCCGCAAGAAAACGCCTATTGTTTCATATTATGCGAACAATGTAACCGAACACATCTAAAAACATTAAGATCGTGGAAACGTGGAAGTAGGTAGCTATCATAATCGCGACACGCCGAGGCAAATGGATTTTACCGACTTACCGACACAATTCATTGTTATACCTACACACGCCGACCTATAAATTCGTTGAACACTAGAGCTCATGTTAGTGCAGAAATTTAATAACGTTTTTATTTGTTTCAGGTGTCGGCATTCATGCTAGCTACCCTATTTGCAATAGTGGTAGCGCAGGACTCGACGACAGACATCAACGACACCTCCAACAGCATCGAGACCAAGCCCTCCGTCCGCCTGGACCCCTACATCAGGAAGGCTCTTCTAAGAGCTCTTAGCGACCTCGAGGAAAGCGACAATTTCACCACTGACCCTGAAATAACCGACACGACCTCGACATCCGAATCAGAACTATTAAAAACGGGTGAAGACATTACTGAAAATTCGCCAACTCAAACTCCGAACGGAATCCAAATACATTCATTTGTAGTTAATGGACAGTCGGCATTCGCTAACAGCACAAACGCTACACCTAGTTTCATTGACAACAACATTTCAATTTTGAGCACAACCGCAGGAAATGTCGAAAACCAGGTAACCGCAACGCTTCCTACTCAGGCGCCTCAAAATGAAATTATTCAAACTAGAGAGAGCAGCGTTAACGTACAGCAAGTCAGGAGCATCCAGGATATTGCTTCTGTAAACAGCATCATTAGCAGCACCGCGAACACGAAGGCCACGTTATCGACGACTACAACGACGACGACGACCACAACGACCACGCCCAAGCCAACTCATAACAAGGACGGAGAGAACATCGAAGATGTCGATAAGCGCGACGTACAAGTGTTCCAAGCACCTTTAGTCGCAGCATTTACAGTTCATCAAGACGCTCAAGGTCTACCCAAGAAAGTAGTTCCCATTTATCAACAGCATAACATCGCTAACTCCATGGTCCCGCTTGCAAGCTCCGTTCTTCCCACTGGACAATTGCCTCAACAGGCTGCCGCACAGCCAAACACACAGCTTTTTAACCAAAATAAAGATATTCAAACGAATTTTATCAATCAACAATTGGAATTGCAAAAACAACTCGAAGACAAACAAAGAATCTTGGAGGAACAGCTTCGACAATTACAGATTCAACAAAGACAGCAGGAGGAAATGCTCCGAAAACAACAGTTCTTCTTTCAGCAAAAGCAACAACAGCAAGATGTGCTAAGACAACAGCAAATTCAGTTCGAGCAGCAACGCATTCAGGCTATTCCTCCGGTAAATAATTTCCAAGTACAAGGACTACCGAAGACCAATGCCCCCAATCAATTTGTTAACCAAAATAACGGTCCCCGTCCGCAAAGCTCGCAGGTATCGATTCAAGCAAGCGTGCCTTTGGAGCCCACAAATGGTTTTAACGTTCAACAACAACTGCCTAACCGAGAGGCTGTTGATTTTCTGATTCATTTGCGAAACCAACAACCTGAGCAATTCCCTCTTCAGGAAAACCATCTCCCAAACGGCATAAGCAACTTCTTACAGCCAAATTTCAACCAAGGAAACAACTTCAATCAGATAAGACCCGACGATCCGTTTAGACAGAAACAGGGAAACCGCGTATTCCGACAAGAAAGCGGAGTTGGTAACTTTGGTTTTAATAATTTCCAGATTCAAAACCAAAATCGATTCAATGCTTTCAACCCAAATTTCAATAGTCGCTTCTTCCCTCCAACCAGACAAAATCAGTTTAATCCCGCAGATATTGAATTAAAACAGTTGCTTTTTCAAACCGGCTTGAATTCCCGGAGTCCCGAGGATTTGAACATAGTCACAAAAGTGCTATCGCTAAACCACGGGGTACCGATTAACCACAATGTCTCCAACAGACTGCAGTTTGATAGCAGGAGACCGCTCAGGCCACCGACTTTATAAGTACCTTCTTAGGTAACATCTTTGGATCGCTTCCATTTTAAAATGCTGCCATGAATTGTCCGAGGACCTGGTTAAGGTACAAATTTATCGGCTAGCTAAAAACCTAAAATCATTATTGGACATGAACAAAATTGAAGAAACTTCCATCTCTTTGCCTCTTCCGATTTCCCCCTCCAAAATGATGATATGTTCAGTTTACGGTCCTTAATTCTTGAATCACAATGTTTAAGAAGTTTAATTACATAAACTTACCTACCTACTACCTATACGGTGCGTAGGTCTAAACCACCTTGCAGAGAAAATTTAATTTAATAGTGATTTGCAAATTAAGAACCGTCAATGTGAATGATTAGAAGAGAAATCCAAAACACGTAATATAATATCCTAGATTAAACTACTTACAACGACCTTGAAACCTACTTGATATTTGAAACTCCGATGACCCACAGAACAGACCAAAGAAGATCTGGATAATATTTTACGAGACAACAATCTGTTATTAGATACTCTAATATGTACTCATCTATTTTTAGTGTTAGATATTAAACACATTATTTATTGTTACGTTATAACGTTTGCGAACTGCCATAAGTAGTAATCATTATGTTTAAAATCCTTAGTAATAGAAATAAATAGATACAATTTTACGGAATAATGCTTTTTTTTCGAATAAATCTACTATAAAAGTAGTGAAATTATATTTTTTTACCTATGAGTAAGACGACCAGGATAACATTAAAAACAAAATAGTAGGAAGCTTCTGAAAACAAGAAATATTTTGTGCCTATTGTCGTTTTTGTATCTATATAAGTTGTAAATAATAAAATATGAAAAATAAATGGATTTTTTTGTGTAATATGCAATTCAACTGTAGATCGCTATGCCCGTCTCCAAATCCTCGTGCTGATTAAATATACATAGATACCCGCCATAGTAGCTGTTAGCAACACACGTTACACTGCACCGTCAGCGATGCCGTCATGTCAGACATCAAGTATACATATATAGTATATATCCGATACTCTATACTAATAATAAATCTGTAAAAAAGTCAGCGACAAAAAAATAGTAAAATTGTCTGCTTGTACCTATGTATGTCCGGATTTAACCCGAAAACTATAGATCAGGTACTGATTGCCATAAAATTTGGTAGCGGGATTAAATTGTAAAACACGTGGCAACATATAAGCTACTTTTTTATCCCGGAAAAACGCATAGTTCTCGTGGGAACGCTCTCATCAAATTCCACCCGGAGGAAGTCGCTAGTCAGCTGATAATTCGTGATATATTGACAGTATTTACCCTTACGACGACATGATCCTATCTCCATAGTATGCTAATTGCTATAATGTAGTTAAAGTAGGTATAAGTACCTACCTACCTAGTTTATGGGAATTTTTACTTTATCTTGTAATGTATAACCAATAATTAGTGCAGAGATCTTCTACTATCTAAAGTCCCGTGCCTTCACATTTCAAAACGCTTCAATGTATTTAAAAAGCACCACCAACACTCTCAACACATGTGTGCATGCTGAGACAGCCATCAACTATGCGTTGAGAGTGTTGGTGGTGCTTTTTAAATAATAATATAAAAATTGAAGCGTTTTGAAATGTGAAGGCGCGGGACTTTAGATAGTAATAGTACATTATTGCAGAGGCCGCCAAGTAGCCCATTGGCGGACGAGTCAGTTAGAAGGCTGAGCGAAGCGAAGCCTTCTATTAGTACGAGTCCGGCAATCGCAATTGCGGCCGAGGTATATATAATGCTTTTCTCAAACAGCGAGGAAATACGTAAGGTCAGTCGGGGCAAGTGCGCCAGGATGGGGTAAGTGCGCCTAACATAAATATATCGAAACCTATAAATATTACTCAACTAGTAGTTGGCTGTTTACAAGGCATAGGGGCGAAATAAATTTAGGCGCACTTACCCCTCAACAGTATTTACTACTTCCATGATCGTGGCCATGGAAGTTGTACTTTATTACCTCCATGGATTTGTCAGTTTCTCTACAGACGTGTCTCAAATAGCAAGCGAATTAAAAAAAACACTACTACTACAGCCTATTTGCGTCCCACTGCTGGGCACAGGCCTCCTCTCATCACGAGAGGGTTTGGGCTATAGTCCCCACGCGGGCCCAGTGCGGATTGAGGATGAGGACTTCACACACATCTTTGAATTACTTCGCAGATGCGTGCAGGTTTCCTCACGATGTTTTCCTTCACCGAAAAGCTCAGTGGTAGATTCAAATTAAATTTCGCACATAAGTAAACTTAGAGATGCGAGCCGGAATCGAACCCCCGACCCTCTGCATGAGAGGCGGTAGGTCGAACCACTAGGCCACCACGGCAAAAAAAACACACACGACAATAATGTTTTTGCTGGCCAAGCCCGGCAATGGAGAGCCTCGCGTCTTCTTTTTTGAAAGTAACACGAACATTTCCGAGCGTGTTTGAGAAAAAGATCTTTACCTTATTGTGGTCACAAAGTTACATTGTGGGAAGTCTTTGTTTTATTTTGATAGCTTGAAGTACCAGTATTGTAAAAAATCCCTTAAACAGGAATGAAAAATCTTGTTCCAAAAACAAATTATACACCAATGAATACATTTTGAAAACGAATCTACTTATTAGAGACTTTTATTCATTAGGTAACCTACCTTATTGAGGTATCGAATCACCAACGGGTATCACATTATCATTTATCACACTCACAGTGACCTTTCGCGCCAAAAATATTATCAACTCTGAGTTTAAGGGCGAGTAGGGCGACACCTATCGTAATTAATGTAAATGGGTATTGCAGTGAGTGCTTCTGCTGCCAAAAGCTAGATGTCGCAGGTTTTGCTATTCAAACCTGGCAACATTAGTGAAATACTATGAGAGTTATAAATGCTAGCTTGAATAGCTTACGCTGATTATGTTGGTATTAGACAAAAACAAGTAAAATGTCACCCTGACGTAACGTGACATTGACAATTTGACACCTAACACCGGCTGCGCTCCGAAACGCGCTCACAGAACCTTGCATTATTTTCCTCTTGAAAGTAGTTGAAAGTCGAATCCTAAGAGGAAAAAGGATGCAGTGCTGTGAGTGCTCTAAGCACGATTCGGAACGCAGACCTGTGCCCAACCCAATATCTTATTAGTCTGTGCCGTACCCCTTTGGATATTTGTGTTCAGTTTTGTGTTGATCTCGTCCCGCATTTAGAAATATTTATGCATTAAATGATTCATGTTTTCATTATATCTTACAGTTTGAGTACAATAGTTGTAAGGATAATAATTTCTTCTAAGACTTCAATAGACAAAGTCTGAGTAATGGTTATAATGGATGTAGGTGAAAGTCTGGGTACTTTAGAGGAGCAAGCTCTGAAAAGAAAGGAAAGATTGAAAAACTTAAAACGCAAGAACCAAAGTTCTGAAAATGAATCAACTGACGGATCAAATGATAAAATTACGCTTCCAAAGTAAGTACAAATGTGAGGTTATATGCATTAGTAATTGTTTGGAAAACAAGAATTCAAAGAATAACCTGTTTTATCCATACTTAAAATTATAAATGAAAGTAACTATCTGTCTGTCTGCCTCTTCACGCTTAAACCGTTGCACCGATTTAGATGAAATTTGGTATGGAGATAGTTGGAGTCACGGACAAAGACACAGGCTACTTTTTACCCCGAAAAAAACGCATAGTTCCCGCGAGAACCCGATGACAGAATTCCACGCGGATGAAGTCCTGTTCAGTAGTTAGGAAAATTACATAGAATAAAAGGCTCTGATCGATAACATCACTGAAGGTTGATTGGTGGTTAACAAAACTTTTTTTTATTTATTTAGACTGCTTGGATCAGTGGGGTGATCACTCCTCCATCCGGAACCATTTCACCCATTTCCTCAGAATAAAACGGATTACACACATATCTATTATGCGATAAGACCACCTGCTGTATGCCATACTTTTGTGTAAAATTACATTATATCTGTACTGTTCCTTGATTATGTGGTGTTCAATAAAGTATATTGTATTGTATATTGTATATATCTAAGTCTATTGACCCTAATTAATAAATAAACACATTACATGTGTTTACATTAGGTATCATTCTTTGCTTTGCACAGTCGGGTAAAAAAACATCTAAATCCTGATGTTTAGAGCTCTTTTAAACAAAAAAACTCGTAATGGAAAAGTAACTATGTCAAAAATATAACTCTCATTTCAGGCCCAAGTTCAGAAGCTACAAGCCTCAAGACGAGTCTCTCCAAGAAGCAAAGCTGGAAGATGCATTGCCACCGGCCGTGGAAGATGAAGTAAAAGACTTGGTCGAAGCTGGGAAGGAAAAGGTAAACTAAGAATTAATACAAAAGGCAAGGGGCTGCATGGGATGGAAGGCTCTGGAAGAGGCCTATGTCGCTACTTTAAGACAAGTTGAAGTTGTCGGTGGATTTTAGT
This sequence comes from Aethes cnicana, assembly GCA_963971205.1. Lineage (NCBI taxonomy): Eukaryota > Metazoa > Arthropoda > Insecta > Lepidoptera > Tortricidae > Aethes > Aethes cnicana. The sequence goes on from OZ020280.1 coordinate 9,367,230, forward strand.
ATTAGTTTTAATAAGTCTTTTGAAACTTCAATAATAAAGGCTATTTTTATTTTATTTATATTCCTATTAACTGTATATCCAGTTGAACTTTTAAAGACTTTACAACACTTAATAACTATCATATTTTGTGGTTAAGAATACAAAGGCATTCTCAAGTGGATTGGACACAACAAAAACCCTACAACTATAATATGTTTGCAGCTCCTCATGTTCAAAATAATTTTGATCACATCTTTTTTGTCTGTATTTGTGTTTGAATATTGCATTAGAATTTTTGCAAATAGTCTTTCTCTGTACATTTCAGGTAGTCCTTCAAGACCTGGACATCTCAAGTCTAGCTCCAAGAAAACCTGATTGGGACCTGAAGAGGGATGTGTCAAAGAAATTAGAAAAACTTGAAAGAAGGACACAGAAGGCTATAGCAGAACTTATATGGGAGAGACTAAAGGAGGGCAAGGAGGATAATTTAGGAGCTATGATCACAATGACAGACAAAGCCACTGTTGATTAATGAACACTGTAACTAGAGAGTAAGTAATGAATATATGTATTTTTGCTACTGGTAGATTGTTTCAATATACATACAATGTCACAAACTAGGGGTCTAGGGTTGCCATCTGTCCTGGTTTCCCCGGATTTGACAATGGAGGCCATCTCCATTTTTTTTTTTTCTGGACCCTTGGAGACTATACATCTCTAAAATCTTAGATTTAAGTTTAAGTTAGGGACTATAGTCCCTTCAATGTAATTTTAGTATGTACCTATATGTATATTTTATACACATAATGCAAATTTTGTAACTATGTGGAAATTTTGAAAAAAGGCCTTCTGCTTGAGTTTGTTGCGGCGCTTCTTCTCAAGCAATGGGTCTAGGAAGCGCTGGTAAATTCTTTTCTGACGTGTAAAAGTGCCCCTATGTGGCCAATTTCCCAGAAGAGTTCCCAGTAAGTATGTTTTTATTCCCAAATTACTAAACAGATTGACTCGAAACTTAGTACTATAAAATCACTATTGTGAGTGTCCGGAATTAGTAAAACTCATGGTAAAATAAAACATGCTTAAATTACAGCCAAAAAACTGAATTTCGAAGTTTGTATGGAGGAAACTATCACCTGACTGAACCAGGCAGTCGTCCCCTTCTATAAATAATAATAATAATGGAGGAAACTAAAATAGTCCTAGTTTCTTATGACTAAGTTATTATCAAAGGAATTAAAACAATGGTAGTTATAATAACTAAGCCCATTTTTAATTTAAAAAAAATAGTTGTTGCATATCACAGGAAATTCAATCACACTAATCTAGGTAATTGTCTTAAAACTAACTTTCTCTGATATATTACATAGTATCAGTCATTTGTTCCTAATATTGCAGTGCACTTACATATAGGTAAAGTAAAAATTAAAGTTATATTTTTCTATATAGAATCATTTTACATTGAAACTTCATTTCTAGTATAACAAAGTCTAAACTAATATTAATGTAGTAACACAACTTCTAGTTTAAATATAATCTTTGCATTAAAAAAACACATGTCATGAGGATGATTCAAAGTATATTTAATGCCTATTTTTATTAATGGCTCAGGCTGTATCTACAAATGCAGATTATATTATTGTAGTATGTACACTTCACAATGACTCCCCCCCCCATTAGCCCTGATAATCTAGAAACCTCAAATAAATAATATATTTATTAATTACAAATATTGTACATACAAAATAGCAATAAAACTAATCAAGCTGAATTCAAATAAACTGTATTTGACATCCTAGATTTAATAGAGATTTGTACCTTATATTAATACATATACACCTACATACTATTTTTATCTTTCTTTGAAGCCAAATAATTGTAGAAATATGAAAATTGCTAAGATATTGCTAAATTATTATTTATGCTAATTGCTCTATGACCATGGAGAGGTCAATCACTCAGAGTGATACAGTTATATTTCGCAACATTATTATTATATTCTACTAGTCGTATTCACACTCCATAATCTACAGTTATCTTGAAAATAACTCAGAACACAATGAATTAATATGAAGCAACCCCTATTTTACGTTCTGTATTTGAATAGTTAACTTTTCAAGGAAACAGTTAGAAAAAAATGATTTTTAACTCAAGTCACAATTAGTTACTGCTGTTAGTACTGGTAGGCAAATGTTTCTCGTTCTAAACATAGTCACCCTTTCAGTTACGTTTCCGAACAGCTCTTTTCACGAGTCAGTCGTCATTCAATCTATATTGAATAATTATCAATAAAGTATTTTGAAAACAAGCTAAAGAAAATCTCTGGTTTATGGTTTAACTTACATTACAGATGGCATCACTAGCACTAAACCTGCGATATTGAGAAGGCTAAGAAATAGGCTTGCAGTTGCAGAGTGTGAGTTGTTCTTTTTTCTCCGTGAAGGTTTGACCGTGGTGGTCTCCTCCGGATCGTCAAGTTCGTTGTACCCAAAGTATTTGTTGTCTACGTTGTAAAACACTGTTCGGTCGCCAATCGGTTGAATTGGGCGGAAATTGTGAGTTATCTTCCCGTGGGTTGACTTTAACTCTCTAAATAATTCAATCTGGAAATGAATAATGTTGCTATTAATATTCTGTTAGGCGCGCAAAACGATGTCTTCTGGAGTGTAAAACTATTCGTTTACGATAAATATCAAATATACGTATAGTGATGCTTTATTCCAAGTAGTGTATTTTCGTAGTTTATTTTTATGAGAAACACATAAGTGGGACTTGATTTCGTATAAATATACCTACAATAGTTTTAACGCGATTACCCAAGTCCCGCTTACTTGTTTCTAATAGGAAAGTTTAAAACAGTATCCATATACTCTTATCTATTTTACTTTGTTTAGACAACACTTTTCTTGCGTAATCTTCATTCATTATTAACTGCACTGATCTTCAGTACGTTTCAACATTTATTCGTTATATTATAACTCTTGTGTAGAGTTCGTCATCGTCATCATATCAGCCGAAAGACTTACACTGATGGAAAAAGGCCTCCCCCAAGGCTCGTCCCTTCGATTGTATTAGCAACCGTAACAAATTGATTGAAAAATTTAAGCATTGAAAAGGTTTTTTGACTGATACCTGTTCATGAGCCAATCTGATGGGCTGTTCAAAATCCAACCAAGTGACAACTTCCGAGCACGGCGGCGTGGTAAGGGATCCCCTGTAGGTGAAGTACCTCCGCAGGTCGTAGGGCAGGATGTTTAGGAAGGAGAAAGGATTGCTCATGACTACAGTAGAGTGGGGCTCCGTCACGTTAATCAGGGCCGATGTGATTTCGTCGTAAGCCGGGTGTTGGTGACGGTCCAGCTGTGGAAATACGATTTGAAAAGTCGTAAATTAACTTGGTCTGATCGTTTTTAACTATTCTCCGCAACTTATTCTAATATTTCGCAATAGTTTTATTTCGTAATTTTGAAAGTTAAATCAAAGAGTAGAGGCCATATTTGCACATTTGAGCTGTTATCTCTCTGAATTAAATTATTAATGCTGTTTTTACTATTTTCCGTTGTATAATTAGCGAGTGCCTTTAAACGTAGTCAGTTTCAAGTTAAGTACTCTAAAAATATCCCTGTAAATGACGTGACTAGATCATCAAAGTGTACCTAAGGACTTCGTGATTGTGAAAATTGACAACGATGATGTGTTTCTGCTGTGAATGCAATAGACACTTCGAGGTCTATTCAACTCTATTTACCTAGTTAACTTAACTACTATTGCTGTCTATTAGTCTCGTAATGAAACAAAAGGCGTTTTGAATTCTAGAATGAAATTACTGAATGTGTTCCGTCACTTTACAGACTAGGTACTTAAATATGAAGGGTATGTTTATAAGAAATAAAGGCAGCTAAATTCGAAAACAGTCTAATCCATATTTCAGAAAACTACTTAACTGAGCAAATTGGTGCGCTTTTTTATACAAACGCTTCAAGTTTTGCTTAGTTTGAAGCTTTTTCGATTTTTTTTTTGTTAATTTAATAGACACTAATTCTTTAAACTCAAAAAAGAGTTTCATGAGTGAATAGAAATAATAAAAAACAACTTCAACATTTTAATAAGTAAACTATACCTAAATAAGTATACTTATTAGTTACTTAAAGCAAGATTCACCAATTCATACCCGCTAAATAGTTGTGACTTGTCTTTAGTGTTTGGTACTCAACTAATCTAGTCTTATTCTACTCTACAGATTGTTGTTGTTATTCTTGTGTTTACTTACCTCGTAGAAGAAAGCTAATACCGCCAGCCCATCAGTGTGCTTTACGGCTTCCTGGGAAGTCTCGTATTCTTCTTTAAAAAACACCATGTGGAGTTCCATTGGGAAACTGAAAATTAAGAGAAGTCCATGTTATTCGTTGCGGTTTAAAATCAGCTTAAGCAGTAAGTGGTTTGCCGATAATACTAATCACCTGACCGCTTTCTTTAATTTCTACCATTCGTATTTCATATTTTATCATAGCGAATTGTAGGCATAAATTATTTCTTGTTTTCCTCGCGATGCCTAATTAAAGCAAAGGAATGTTCAGCATAATTATTATAATAATAGTTGCACGTGTTTATGTAAGCCTTGACACTAACTCACAAGTGATTTATTTGCTTTATTTATATTAAACATTCAATTTCCTATTGTTATATGTAAAGGTGCTGCATTAATTAAAAGTCGCCTTTTTATTAAAACTTCATTTACTTTGGGTATACTGGATGGGGACATAAGATTATTATTTACATGTCACGGGCCCTTGGGGACCCGGTCATTCGCATTCATGGGACCGAAGCCAACATGAAGAGGCTTTTGGTACCTTTTACTAGAAATGTGAGATGGCCGCAACTGTGGAGATCTGTCCTCCCAATACAACATGAGGCTGTACTAGCGGACAGCCCTCCCCAGTTGCCAACTATCGCCAAGGAAGGAAGCCACTTGGAGCGGGCTATGTGGATGGGAGGTATGGACTGGAAAATCGGGCTATGGAGTGAGATAACGGACATCTGCCTGATCAATATCTCACAAAGTATTATTATTATTATACCTTCTATGGTTGATCTTGTCCTCGGAGCCGAAGGTGTCGTTGTCCCCCCAGTGGAAGTGCATCTGGCTGAACACGTAGTCGCCGTCGAGAGGGCCGCCGCGCACGCGCGGGTGCGGCTCGTTGTCCACCTCGATCAGCACTGGCCGACAATCATACAACGATGAGTTAAAATAACTTTTTCAAAAATTAATTTTTTGGGACACGCTTGTATTGCTGACTGTAGTTTTCTTTGTAAATCCTTCATCTACCCTTCAAGACGAATCAAACGAGCCCAAATTCGATGGGTTTATGTAGTTTTATTACGGAGTTCTTATGGCCACCTTCCAGCTCCATCATCAGATCAGCTCACGTCATCATAATATTGCATTGTCACGCGATTTACATATTCGTGAAAAATTTCAGCTCAATCGGAAATCCGAAAGTGGGTCAAATTTAACTTGCTAGATTCCAATACATAGTTACATACAGGTCGACCTAATAAAAGCGTGTTAAAAAATGTCCAACTACCTATCTATTTGCTGTCGTTTGGGCATACACACAATATTATTGAACTAGAAGAAAGGCGAAGGCGCTTTTATGAAAACCAAGCGTGCCGACTTCTTTGACACCTACTAGACTTCAAGAATCAATTTTGATGGGAAATTATAACCGCCGCGTTGGACCGATTCAAAGGGTCCGATCAGAAATCGATTTAGGTATCTTCGATTCGAACGTTTAGATTCTTTTATCTTCTATTTGAGTGAAAAAGCATCTGTCAGCTTGAACGGCCCGAGTGTGACTGAGCGGAGTTTGGATTTTTGTCCAAACTTTGTGAGTTTTTATGGCACGCAAAGTACGAGCATTTGTTGAGTCTACTTAATACATGGTTTGTGGGCACACAGTATGAGGGTTACCGCGAGTGAATCCGCTAGAGGCGCTTGTTGTCCTCCGAGGTGCAATGTTGCCAAATTAGAACATTATGTGCCATATTACATGCTAAATTGGCAACACTGAGGTCTCCGAAACGTCAAATGTCACAGTGACATTGACACTATTGTATGAAATGACAAAACGTTGACATTGACAGCCACCTCCTTGCAGATAGTGGCGCCAATAGTGAGCCGGTGGCCCTCATTGGCAAATTAGTGTAACTAACGACGGTGGCTCAGCGACCTACAAAGGAACTTGGCCTCTGAAACGAGCTTTCGGCACTGTGCCATATCCTGCGCCACCTGCGACTTGGAGAGTTGGAGGTTCCATAAGTCCGCTTTAAGGACATCCTTCCAGTAGTTCCAGTGATCCATATGGACGACGTCCGACCTCTATAAGGTACCTACGCTTTTTTCACAAATAAGTGTACTTGAAATTTCTGGCGCAGAGGCATTCCATCTTAGGCCTCAGGGTAGGCAACGCATTCGAGATCTTATGGTTTCTTAATGGGGGTTCATAGGATTTCGGTGTCCATGGGCCGCAGTGACCACTTACCATCATGTGGGCTGTGCGCTCGTTTGCCTATACCATTGGTAAAAAAAGTGTGCTTCTCTATTTTTTTTCATAGGTAACTGTATCATAAAAAATACATTCTGAGTACCTATACTAGGTACTCCATTCTAGGTAGTTTTTTTGGGGGCTTTCGTTTGCGGCTAGGTCAAGTTGTGTGAAATTGCCTAAGGTTATATTTATGCCTTCTCAAATGCAACGGATGCGTCATCGTAACACGATCACTACACCGCAAATTGATATCAATTACTCAGTGCCAATTAGATCTTGTCAAGTTAATAAAGAATAAAATTAATGAAACAATTTAGATCAAAATTATCGTTTTGCATTTCCATTATTCATATTTATTATTCGCATTGTTGTGTTGCGGTATGAGTAAGAGAGGCAGGCAGTGAAATTACTAGCATCTTCTTTTTCTCTCGGTGCACTCTTTACAGAGTAGTCGTGGTCAATTGCTAGCACCGCTAGGCGTAGATGTCACTCGCCGTATGATATCACGCCATCTCTGTCGATTGGCAGACATTCTGGCGCACTCATGCAATGATCCGCCAACAGCAGACTTGATCTGGTCGGTCCATCGCATGAGTGACCTCCCACGTGGTCTGTTCCCTTCTACCCTGCCCTGCACTACCAGGCGCTCTATGGAGTCATTGTTCCGCCGAGAGACGTGGCCAAAGAACTTCAATATACGAGTCCTGACGAGTGTGGACAGACGCTCTATTACTAGCATAGATGCATTTAATATTCAGTCGTCAGGGTAGGATAGGTAGCTGTCATGCATTTGCAATCGTATGATTATCTATGTCCGTAGGAGACAGTAATCACTTACCATCAGATACCACCACCACCACACCACAACAGCCTATTAAGGTCCCACTGCTGGACCCAGGCCTCTCATCACGAGAGCGTTTGGGCTGTAGTCCCCACGCGGGCGCAGTGCGAATTGGGAACTTCACACACATCCTTGAATTACTTCGCAGACGCGTGCAGGTTTCCTCACGATGTATTCCTTCGCCGAAAAGCTCAGTGGTATATTCAAATTGAATTTCGCACTATACCACACCACAACAGCCTATTTAAGTCTCACAGCTGGACACAGGCCTCTCATCACGAGAGGGTTTGAGCTGTAGTCCCCACGCGGGCTCAGTGCGAATTGGGAACTTCACAGACACCGAAAAGCTCAGTGGTAAATTCAAATTGAGTTTCACCCATAAGTAAGAGGTGCGAGCTGGATTCGAACTGTCGACCCTCTCCATCACATGGCTCGTGGAATGAGCAATAATAGAGTGCGTCAACGGCTTAATTTCTACGCCGCGCGCCTTCTAAGTTGTGGCGTGTTACCTGTGTGTCCATTATTGGTGACGTGCACGTCGTCTATGGAGTCGTCGAAGCCCACGAAGGTGATATCGGGTAGGGCGACCTGCTTGACCCTCAGCACGTTGATGTTGATGGGGCTCTGGTGCTTGCCCGCGCACTCGCGGTACCGCTCGCCCCAGTACATCGGCCCTGGCAGGAAATAGGTATCACCATAGACTTAAACAATACTTTTATCTTTTCTTGTTCGCACGCTAAACTTTGGAATTCCCTCCCTGCGTTTGTGTTCCCCAGTTCCTATAATCTCGGTGTATTTTAAGTCTATAGTGAATAGGCATCTTCTGGGTAAGCGTGTTCCGCCTTAGACCCAACTTTACTTTCCATCAGGTGTGATCAGGGTCAAACGCAAGCCCATTCGTAAAAAAAAACTTCGTATAGTATAGACCCGGTCTAACGTACACGTCATATTCATATGTCCCCGCTTCTTGGTGTCCAAATCAAAGTTTAATCACCGAGCGTGCATGACCAAAAGCTTTTAAAAAAGATTTTTCGAAACTATTCCTCAGTATCTTATAACACGTCTCCTTGTTGGAAAAACACGCAACGACCCAGCGTCAGTGTCACGATAGGTACCTTACACGTACCTTATAACTTTGGATTGGACACCAAGGAAGTATTTATGGGTACAGCGCGACACAATTTAGAAGGCGCGCGGCAAAGCACTTACGCGGTTGACGCAGGGTCTATTGTCGTTTAATCCGCGCGCCATATCAATTGTGTCGAGCTGTATCACTTTGCTCTAACCGAGCGGAAGCCACGACTTCGCGCGACAGCGGCAGAGGCGAGCGTTTAAGAGGATACGTGAGCTGAGCCCCTTTTCAGATTTGAGAAATTTAAATTAATGTTGCTGTCTCGCAGGCGCGGGCGGAGCGACAAAAGCTGCGATAAGGACAACTGCAGCTCCGTCGAAAAATCCGACGTAAAAAACTCAGAAATCTAGGTTTCGTTTTCGACATTTTTCTCCTCCAAAATTAAACCAATCGTAATGAAATTTTGTAAACTGGATGAGAAGGAAATTATCTGTGTCGGACCGTATTGATTTTTGCGTTTATTATTGTAGTTTTTGTATATCAGGCATTTCTTTGCGGCCTATTCAATCGGGCCGTTTTCAGCACTGTTTAGAGTCACCTAGTTCTATTAAGAAGAAAAATATCACTAAAAGCCAAACGTACCGACACAGATACTGACGAAATTGATCTTATTTCAAAAAATCATCGATCTACGAGCAAAATCCAGGGAGGCATATGTCGAGAACGTTTGTATGGAAAAATGACCACTAGCGTGTCCTCTTAACAGACAGCGCGCGACGGTTCCGTTGCTAACCGATGCGCGGCGGGAGTCACGGCCGCGCAATGTGTCCGTAAAACGCTCGTCGCTGCCGCTGTCGCGCGAAGTCGTGGCCTAGCGATAGGGACATAACACGCGGCAACAATTTGTAGCGATATGCAGTCGCGGTTTTCATATCGCTATACTTTTTAAGGTTCCGTAGTCAAATGGCAAAAAACCGCCATGTGCTATGTGCCTATTCTAGTTTCGCTTTTTTGTGAAAACATGCATCATCATCATGATCCATTTGCATAAATGAAGGATATGTATAGTTCATAGTCAAGGCATCCGTAAAAGTTATACTGTAAACAGGCCAAGATTTACCACAGTCTGAGCCGGTACTTCTAAGTTTTGCTTAACAAGTGGTTATTCAATTTATTACCATTAATTTACAAAACCCTCGCCTCGTTTGAAGTAAACTTTAAACTTTTTTGGCAGTCTAACTTACCAATGTTGCCATCATAGCCGAAGTCTTCTCCTTTTGTGAGTTCCGGAGCTGTAAAGAGAAACGAAAACTTATTATTGTGTGTTATTATGGACGTTTCTGCATACAGGTCATTTGTATAGAATTTCAGATTTTTTGAATGAAGACGATGTGAACTGAGAAATGTAATTAAAAAGGTTTTAAAAAAAAATGGAAACTTTACTTTGTAACTGTGAAAGTAAACTATGAAATATAATTTAATACCTAACAGTTTCTAAATGCCATTAATAAAATGTTATAGTTGGTACGGCTCTTTAAGGCCGATTCGCACACGATCTCGTTTTACGTACCTATATCATCGATTCATTGAAGTTGGTAGGTACTTACATTATAGCACGAGAGCATGGCAAAATTCATGTAAGTAACATACGGATTACTTATTATTGTGTGTTATTATGGACGTTTCTGCATACAGGTCATTTGTATAGAATTTCAGATTTTTTGAATGAAGACGATGTGAACTGAGAAATGTAATTAAAAAGGTTTTAAAAAAAAATGGAAACTTTACTTTGTAACTGTGAAAGTAAACTATGAAATATAATTTAATACCTAACAGTTTCTAAATGCCATTAATAAATGTTATAGTTGGTACGGCTCTTTAAGGCCGATTCGCACGCGATCTCGTTTCTCGTACGTACCTATATCATCGATTCATTGAAGTTGGTAGGTACTAACATTATAGCACGAGAGCATGGCAAAATTCATGTAAGTAACATACGGATTATGCAATATCGACTCTATCAACGGCATAAACCGAAGCCGCGTGCCGTAAAGTACCTATTACCTAGCTTATATCGTGCTGAAAATGGCATGTACTAGTGAACTAACCCGTTATATTTCGCTGGCCTTTGTATTCCCAGTGAATACCGGAAAATTGTTATTACGCTATCAATCGTAGGCGTGTGATGGTCATACTGAATAGGAAATTATGGGCAAGGTTTCTGAGCGAACTAACTTAGGTATTTTATATGGCAAACGAGCACATAGATCACCTGATGGTATTCAATCAATTCTACACAGTTACCTACTCGTTACAAAGTATAAAATGAATGAAGAACGTGGTTAGTTACTTAATGAATGCCTAATTCCCGTGCTAATTCTAATTTCGTATCGACAGAGCCCATCCAGCCTTGCAAAGGTAAGGTACGTTGATTAAAACGATGTTTTTTAAGCGGTTTCTCTTTCCCCAAAAAACGCTGAGTGACGAAATACGGAGACACGGATATTTAGATCGGTGAAATCTAATACTCTATACAATTGCTTAAATCCGGTGACAATTACAATTAGGTAGGTATAATTAGGGTTACAAGAAAATTTCGATTACGGTGTTCATTACGATTTGTTAAATCTTAGCTCATAAGGAAATTAATTTATTGCAAACATGCTTTAAGTTACTAGTAGCCGACTTTGAATGAAACTTTAGGAGGCTGATGTTGTATTTAGATCGCTCTCTCATTCGAAACCTTAAAATCGAGTTTTTTTGCTTACAAGTGTCTTAACCCGAATTGCCCACCCAACTTCGTTTTGTACTCTAAATATAGGTCTTAAAAATCGGCGATTCAAATCATTCTATGGAAGGTTTGTAAACTTATTTATTAAAGATCAGATTATTTAAGAGTACCTATACATTATTTTGTTTGATCTCTAGGAGGTAGGAGGTAATAAAACTAAGTTATAGACCTTAACTTAGTTTTATTTCTTAGTCTACTTATACCTACCTACTCTTACACACTTCACGAAATACTTAACTGAGAAAAGCTAACATAGGTATAGTACGACACAACTTAGAAGGCGCGTCGCGATGAAGCTATAGGATAGCTAAGGATACGTAAGCTGAGCCCCTTTTCAGATTGGAGAAATTTAAATCAATGTTGCTGTCTCGCAGGCGCGGGCGGAGCGAGAAAAGGTGCGATAAGGACAACTGCAGCTCCGTCGAAAGATCCGACGTAAAAAACTCAGAAATCGAGGTTTCGTTCGCGACATTTTCCTCCTCCAAAATTAAACCAATCGTAATGACATTTTGGGAACAGGATGAGAAGGAAATTATCTGTGTCGGACCGTTTTGATTTTTGCGTTTATTATTGTGGTTTTTGTATACCAGGCATTTCTTTGCGGGATATTCAATCTGGCCGTTTTCAGCACTGTTTGGAGTAGTTCTATTAAGAACAAAAATATCACTATAATATAATAGGTACTGACGAAATTAATCTTATTTCAAAAAATCATTGAACTACGATTAAAATCCAGGGAGGAATATGTCGAGAACGTTTGTATGGAAAAATGACCACACTAGCGTGTCCTCTTAAGCTGTTGACGCAAAATTGCTTAATCCAGGCGCCTTTTAAGTTGTGTAAACTTATATACGCGATGTTACACTGAGGTTACCCGTAGGTAACTTAGTCAAAATGTACGTAGCATATGTCGTAACATATGCTACGTACATTTTGACTAAATTGGCTCTTGATGAGATCTTCATTCTTCATCAGCCGACCACGTACGTAAGTTGTACAGGAAAATGTGTCGGTTATACTTTTGGTGATAAATTTCAAGAACATGTCACCAGGGCAGTGGGAATGAGAGTAGGCATCAGCGAATGTTTCCTCTACTGCCGGAACAAACCCTGGCATCCTTTAACAGTAGGTACATCTTTATGTGGAGCCGTTCGCCTTGGAGAGTGCGATGTCTCTTCGCCTTGCTCTTGCGGCTCAAGGCGCTAAACGATTTTTTAGCAACTTTTTTGGAGATGACACTGAATGGTGTCACAATCAGTGATGCGTGTACTTGTTTTAAATCTTTATGAATTTTGTTTGAACGTAACTGTCACATATGAACTGATATCATAACTAAATAAGTTAATGCGAATAGAGAAATCAATATACAGGGTCAAGCAAAACGTTGTGACGACATTTTACCCAGAGTATCAGGTATCGATTCTAAGCATGTTTTTTAGGTTTTTTTTTTCGAGTTGGTAAAAAAAAATAGAATGGGCCAGGGATTGATGGTGTGAGCGATTTCCATACAAAAACTTTTTTTCACCAACTTGAAAAAAATTAAAAACCTAAAAAACGTGCTAAGTATCGATAACAGATACTGTGGGTAACATATCGTCACAACGTTTTGCTTGACCCTATAAGCGTATAAAACTCTTCCGTTACTAACTGAAGATGACAACGCACACTCAAAATTGGTATTTAGACTCCGATATGAGGAGACATGACCCCATAAGAAACACGTGTCACATACCTACCCGTTTGCACTATTAAGTATAATAATAAGCATGTAGTAGTTACAGAAATTGGATCTAAGTATTTGGATGCATCTGGGTAAATACCTCAACGAGTTTTAACAAGGTCTCAAACATAATGGCTAAGAAACTAATTAACACCTAATTGTAGCATTTGTAGCACAACAAAGCACCTCAGGTACTGACGCGTGTCATATTCATTGATAAGAATAATTATTAAGGCGCTTAATAATAGTTTGACCTTTCGTCATTGCCAATGCCTCGAGTCGCATTCGCATATCGCTTTGCATACCACAGACTTGGATATCTAGATACGGCTTTAAGAATTGCTAGTACGCTCTGTGTTCTCGTCTCCACTACTTTCTAAGAACAGCCTATTTCATTGCTGGGCACAGGCCTGTCATCATATAGTGCCCTCTCGTTCCCAGGGCTCTATTTAGAACGGTACTCGAGGATGAGCGTCCTTATCTACTATATAAAAACAAGTCGGGTTTTCCTCCCTGACGCTATAACTCCAGAACGCACGAACCGATTTCCATGGTTTTGCATTCGTTGGAGAGGTCTCGGGCTCCGTGAGGTTTAAGGCGGTACGAAGTCCGCGGGGTCAGCTAGTCCTTAAATAAAAATACATTTGGTATCTAATACTAATCACAATCTCCTTCCACTTTAGTGAGATAGTTATTATTGATTTATGTATCACTGAAAAGGGTGAAATTGTCCTCTTATTTAGGGATAGGTAGGGATATTTCACTATCCCTTTGTAACTAACGTTTCAAACCCCCTGTGCTATTGGAACTATTTGGAACTCGCTTCCTATAGGTACTTCTTCTAGCACCATACGGAGGTCGCGAGGTTACTTTGACACTTATTTACCTAATGAAAATCTTTGAAATTGACATCCCACACCTCATACGGCAGTGGCGCCAACTGGCGATTCCTGCTCACGGTGATCCTCATTAGAACTATAGGTAGTGTCGATGCTTACATTGCGAAATGCACACACTCGGCGCATCTAGACACTGACAATACGAGATCGGTGTCTTGTCTGCACATTATGCAACGCAACGGCTCTGCAGACGACTGCCGTAAGTAGAGCGCTGGCTATATTCGAAGTCTTAAAATAATGATCTCCCTGTTCCCTATAGGATCGCTCACGCGTCGCGTGAACTTTAAGCAGCTAGATGTACAGTTCAACTTGACGCGTGAGCGATCCTCATAGGGAACAGGGAGAACCCTATATAAGGCTTCGGATATTGCCCCTGGATTGCTTACTGCTGTACTCGGTCAGAGGCTGTAATATCCTATACTTCAGCATCGCTACATTAAATATAAATATATCCATTCTCTTCCATTTAGAATTTCTACAAAATTTCGGTTATAACTTTACTACCATTTTCTTTTCTTTTTTTTTGACGCTAGGGAAATGCATTTACACATAGGCATGCACCATGCACCAACCGCCCGCGAGGGCTGCGGGATCGCGTTGTCGCATTCTACCGCAGACATTATACACTTTACTATCTGCATTGACGTGTATAGTTAGTTACTTAGGTTCCTTTATTGGTATCCATTGGTTATTTAATCAACCGTTCAGTTGGTGGGTACCTACTTAAACAAAATGAGATACGAGAAAGAAATCGTCAAATATCCTACCTCATATATACAATTACGTACATACAAAAAGTCAACTAACTATATGTCAATACGCATATATATACAGTATTTTCTTTGACGAACAGAGCATTCATCGATTCAATGCGGTAGCCGCCGTGACCAAAGCAAAGAAAACGACGCCTTAACTTTGGAAGAATTGTTTTTCAATCACAAATTGTTATCATCATTTCGCGGTTATAGCTCGAAATGTATATTACCTAAGGCAAAAGTAAATTAACTCAAGGTTTCATAAATGCTAAAGTTTGGTTGTCGTTGAATATTTATGTACATTCAAGTTTTTTTTATAAGCAGGTAGTTATGTTAATCTTAGGCTGCATAATTGAATGTACAATCGTTAGGGGTTACGTTCTTAGCGGCTACTACTAAATCTGTACATCTCGCGGCATGGATCTTGAGCAGTGAGCGAAAGTAGAGGGGATTTCTGCGAATTGTGTGTTCATTGGTACTTGCAGGATTAAAACAAATCGATTGGCGATTACCTATGATTCATCAAAACCGACCCACGCGTTTAACCTCTAGAGTGCCACAAAGGAACAAACATACATAGATATATACATGGTGGGTCGTATCCTATAGCAAATAATTAACCCACAGTATCAGCTATCGATTCTAAGTATATTGTATAGATCTTTAATTTTTTTCGAGTTGGTAAAAAAAAATGTATATGGGATTGGCTGTGTGAGCGGCGCCTGAATCCCATACAAAATATTTTTTTTTACCAACTCTAAAAACATTAAAAACCTATAAAGTATGCTTAGAATTGATAGCCGATACTGTGGGTTAATTATTTGTTATAGGATCCAACCCACCATGTATATATGTGTGTTTGTTCCTTTGTGGCACAACATACAATAAGTTAATAATAATAATATATATTTATTTAGTTATTCATTTACGGGACATATATGTAAACACATTACCCTGCTTTGCGGTGCGCAGTCGGGTAAAAAGAGGTGTAAATGCGTCATTATGACACTGTCACATTTAATAGGTCATACGAAACCTCTAATCTGATAACCAACAATCATCGTCATAAATAAAATGTAGTAATAGGTACGTGGAAAATGAGCAAATCAATCGCGTCCACCCATGAATTAAGTATACGCGGCGAGGCACGCGACACATATGCGATACTGCACTGTTGATGGACACCATATTATAGGTATATCTATTTTGTTCATGTCTCTCTCTATCTAACCGTATATGTAGAAAAATATCCATCGATCCAAGTCCAACGTGAAAATAATATGGTAGCGCGATCTAGGCTTAATTTCTTGGCTTAATTAAGGGGACAATATGTTATTCTAAAAACTCAAAGAGAAATGTACCAAAATGTTCAACTTTTATTATGTAGTCAAACTACTTATAACTTCTTAGTAAAATTAAGTTGAGTTTTAAAAATATGCGCTGTAAACTGAAGAATGCTCGAACTAAGTAATATCTACCCATAAAAATAGTAAATCCAATAAAATACCAAAGACATTTTTCCTTCAAACCTTAAAAATAATCTAGTATCATTGAAAATAGGCACATAATAATTAGGCTAATAATTTTTAATAGGAACTGGCGAATCGTAGTCTATATTTAGGTAGGTAAGTACTAGTGTACGTAAGTGTATATTGAATAACTTATGATAAATGGATGGATTGGATAGGGTATCTGCAGCATGTTTTTTTCCTTTCCTCGTAATCGTAAATTTAATACATAAAATTTAAATAAAAGCACTCCTAATTCTAAAAGGGCATAAGTCAAAATGATAACCCTATTCTGGCGCAGTCGGGTAAAAATGATTGTACCGAAAAGGTTTTCGAATTAACGCCATATTAAAAAAAATATGGTGATGTGATGAAGATGTGATGAATGATTTCTGGGTCGAATACTCGTACTTAGGTTTGAAAAGTAACCTTTGCGTAGGTACTTTAGTACCTAAATCCAAATAGAAAGTTTTTCATGTCTTTTTGCTCGTAACATACAAACGCTTGCACCTTAGTAGTACAATGATAGCGTTTTACATATGTGGCTTGCACGACGTAGATATAATAAAAAGTATTATATCCCAGGTTTCAAACATATTGTAAAGTCGGACAGAAACGGATCGATTTTCATGCGGTTTTCACTAATTACGTCATTTGCATTTTTGCCACTTTTTTCCCCCTGCGTTACTAAGCAGATATTATTAGAACTAACTTCTGACTTCGTCCGCGTGGAATTCGGTAATAGAGTTCCCGCGGGAACTGTGCGTTTTTTCGGGATAAAAAGTAGCATATATGTTGACCGGTGTTATAACCTACTCCCATACAAAATTTTGTTGTAATCCGTCCAGTAGTTTTAGAGTTAAATCCGGACACACATACAGATATTTTTTCTTAAAATCGTTATTTTGTGTTAAGCACGTTTATCTTATTTTCAAATTTCAGACGCGAGTTCTTCTACAGACTTTATTAGTATAGATATAAGTAGATAAATAAAGATACGACTCATTTGTCTTCTTTTTTTTTGGATACCGACCCGGTCGACAATAAACTCCTTCAAAGTACCTGTACCTCTAAGTATTTTTATTCCAAGTGGTCACCGTCATCACTCCATGTGAGATCCGTGCATGATCTTTTCATGGCTCCTCTTGACATCTGATTTATGTGAGATCATCTTTTGAATGCAACAACATCCTGCGTTCACATGTTCAATTTGTTTATTAAATCGCCTTCCTTGTTGCACATCCTGTGCATAATTACTCGCGCTCAGACATATGTATACATACAATTGTAATACTATCCACATAAAGTACCTCCTAGGCACCTCTTCTTTAGCCACATTTATCGGAGTCGATGCAAGCCAAATCGTAATGCCCCGTTAAATCCATCACCACAACAGCCTATTCACGGCCCGCTGCCGGGCACAGGCCTCCTCTCGTCACGAGAGCGTTTGGGCGATAGTCCGCACGCGGGCCCAGTGCGGATTAGGGATTTTACACACATTCTTGAATAACTTCGCAGATGCGTGCAGGTTTCCTCCCGATGTTCTCATTCACCGAAAAGCTCAGTGGTGAATTCAAATTGAATTTCGCACATAAACAATTTCAGAGGTGCGAGCCGGATTCGAACCCTCGATCCTCCAGTTCAATGTTAGTGTGTAATTACAAGATTGTACAGTCGCCATAAGATATATCTGAGAAAGCAAGGGTGATTATAAATATCTGAACATGCACTCTACGTCTTCACTTCATTTTTGATCACTTTGTTTACCCCATTATACTATCTGATGGCGACTATACGCAACAGTTTTCGTAATAGGTGCGTTTGTCATTTGTTGATTTTTATACTCAACACCTCAAACTGATGTTGACTCGATATGTGGTGTCATTGATTTTATTACCGCCACAGTCTAAACGATCTGCTAATTTTGTACATATACCTAATGCAAATGCAAATATTTATTAAACAGGGCCCAGGTGGCCCTGTTTAATAAACATTACAAATTGTAAATTGTAATTGTAGATTACAAGTTACAATTCTACATTTTTCTGTTTAATAAAAATTACAACTTACAAATTTACCACGTCGGAAAATTGACATATTTATAAAATTGTACCTACTATTTTACAAATTTCTGTTTAATAAAAGTTTACAACTTACAGGTGACAATTTACATATTTGTAGGGAAAACTGCTTTATTGAACACAAAATTGTAACTACAAGTTAACAAATTTTGTAAATTGTAGTGCCATTCCTACAGGCGATCTCACTGTGTGTCGTAGCGTTACAATTTTGTCCAATATCAATTATTACAAAAAAAATGGTGTTGACAACGAGTAGCGAAAGTAGTGATGACACTGATGTTGAAGTAGTGGATGTAAGGCGACGACGAGTTTTACGTAAACGGAACAATTTTAGTTTTGAGCTAAGTATCATCACAACCAACCATAATAGTTGTAATTTAGGTACAGTTGGTAATTAAACCTCACTTAATTATCAGAAACATTACTTACTATGGTCCTTTTCCTAAACTTTTACCATGTTGTGTCACGTAGATATCTCCAATCCCTGTTGTAGATGCCTAATGATGTTAATTGTTCGGCAATGTCTTTCCACTTATTTTTTTTTCAACTCGTGAGTCAATTTGTCACTAAACCGCCCGAATAGCACATCCTTATTCTCGTGTATGAGTGATAAAATCGTTAATTTATTATTACATTCCACTATCTCGAAAATGCACTAGTCAAATGTGATGATATAGAAAATAATTACTGACTGACGATAACTATTTATATTTCAAGTCTTCTATAAAAATACATTTTAATGTAAAATTGTAACTTGCAACTACCCATTTGTAAATACAATATTGTTATCTAAATCTACAGGCGTTTTTTACATATGTAAGCGTTTATTAAACAGCATTTACTATTGAAAAAAATGTAAGGTTTTCACTTGTAAATTCCTTACACATTTGTAATGTTTATTAAACAGCATTTGTCGCACATATTTACAAATATGTTGCTTTTTTACAAAATTGTAGGATTGTAACGTTTATTAAACAGGGCCGTCTTCTTTTTTCTGTCAATGATAATTGTGTTTGACCTATGTGTAATAGGTTAAACAATTAATATACATTTTCGTGTTGACGAAACTGGGTTTTGCGGAGGCAACATTAAGTTAGGCTTTAGACTTAGGTATACATATAAAATAACATAATAGGCTAATACAATGCTTTAGTGCTATCATGATTTCGAAAGTACATACTACGTAGTAGGTAAAACTCCGTTGATTAGGGATCAAAAGTTCCTATAGGTAGCTATGAATATGATATAACACATTATCGCAAAGCGTTTTTGTGTCAAAGATGTGTGTGAAGTCCCCAATCCGCACTGGGCCCGCGTGGGGACTATAGCCCAAACCCTCTCGTGATGAGAGGAGGCCTGTGCCCAGCAGTGGGACGCAAATAGGCTGTAGTAGTAGTAGTAGTAGTTTTTGTGTCCTATAAAAAGAAATCTACCTTTGTTGATAACAGAGCTTGCCACAACTCGGTCGTAAGTACAATAGATTTAATTTGCCGCTTACAACGGCCAACCTTTAAATAGACCAACCTAGTTCAGCCGTGGCATTACTTTTATCCTATTATAAAGCCGTGTTAGATTGGAATCACACTATACGGATCTCTATAGGGATTCGGTGAAGTGCGTCACAAGAGGGGGGAAATATCAGCTTTTTCTTGATGGAATTTTACATACCTATCTACTTACATCAAACATGAGGTGAAAATTGTAAACTTATCCGAACCACAGAATATTTAATATGTAGTACTACATACGAATGGCCACGGAATCTCCCGCCTGAATCTAGCCGGCGCGCAACTCGCCTTTACCGTCATTTGTTTCATCTGGAGATGGAGAGTGAATCGTTGGCCCGCGTACTGGTACACACATTTACAAGTGTATAGACGTCCTCGCACGCACACAGACGTCCTCGCACGAAAACATAGACACTTCATTTCATTCGAAATGTGTTCGAAATCGTGCTTTTATATGCCGTGTCCGCCCTGTGTCCGAACTTACAAAAAATCTGCTTAAGATTTCCGATTTCAATATACCATTCTACATTAACTGTATCTATATTTTATTAAGAAATCTTTATCCACGTTTTTCTTTAATAGGTAAGTACCTACCTAAGTAGGTACGGTATTAATTGACTGATAGTCGAGTAGGTAGTTTTCTTTTAACTTAACAGTGAACTTTTCTCGAGGGCCTATTTGAATGACAATTAACAACAATGGAAGTACAACAAAGGCGTATCATGCTTAGATCCGAAAAAGCAATTGTATTCAGTTACAAAGTGAGGAAGTCTATAATCCGCTTAGAAGGATTATATTACCTTTGTCAACGCAGTCCGTACTCAATTTCACCCTCGTTAAGTTTTGTTTTGTCACTGAGATGACAAATGCGAATAACATCAACCAACTACTTACCTATTAGAGGTGCGAGCCGGAATCAAACCCGCGACCAGAGGCGGTAGGTCGAACCACTAGGCCACCACGGCTTTCGGAATTAAGTACCTACCAGAGTTTAATTTGTTTGAAGGGTAGGTGTAAAGTAAATTCACCTAGAGTGTTCATTTTCATAGCTGGTGATTGAATAGGGGTTTAATAGTCATTGTATATTTTATCTGACGTATTTATTATCTTCTTTTTCGGTTGGCATTGTCGTGGTTTTCATCATTAGGTACTTTTAACAGGCAATGACCTTTATTTTTGACTCCGTGCTCTATTTTCGACAGTTGGGCCGCTGACCGCTGCGCCCGCGCGCCCGCTGCATACCAATGCCGGCAACGGTCATTGTCGTCACTCATTCAGTCACAACTCACAACTGTGACGAAAGATACACTTTTTTTTAATTAAGTTACTCGCAATGTTCATCCAAGATAAGATGACGAAAATGTACTTGAAAGTTTCAAGTGCACTTCGCCCGCGTAGTATTCGGTTATTGCGTTCCCGCGGGAACTACGCGGATTTCCGAGATGAAAAGTAGCCTATGTCATTTCTCGGGACCCCAACTATCTCCTAGCCAAATATTATCTCAATCGGTCCAGCGATTGAAGCGTGAAGAGGTAATAGACAGACAGACAACCAGACAGACAGACAGAGGTACTTTCGCATTTATAATATTAATATGGATATCCACCAAGAAATTCATATTTCTCTTCACATTTAATTGAAAGCTGTACCTGGCTTGCTGCCGGAGGCAGCGGTGTGATAGTTGATTTCCCATCAAATTGGTAGTTGCCACATTATGTTGATTTATCTATTGCATTCGCCGTGAAACTGCTCGCGAACCTTGCAAATTTTGTTTATCTGTATTTCAAAGATATCTGCATACCTAGAATCGGCATTTACACGGATTAGCATTTTTTATTGCTCCACTTTCACCATAGCTATAGCGGAGATATTATTATGACAGTAAGCGTAAAATGGGTGTTTTTATTTATTTACGAGCTTTTACCCGCGATTTCGTCTGCAGGGAATTTAACAGTATATTTCCAGGATAGTTTTAAAACCTTTTCCGGGAATACGGGATTTCCGGGATTTGTGGGATTCCCGGGATTTCTATTCAAAGTCCTCTTCCGGCGTCCCTCTAAAGATTTTCCGGGATTTCCGGGATAATAGGTAGCCTATACGGTAGCTTATTCCAGGTTACAAACTATCTGTTTGCCAAATGTCAAGCCATTATTTGAACCATTTTAGCGTGATTGAGCAACAAACATCTAAACATCCAAACACACAAACTTTTAGCTTTATTATATTAGTAAGATTGATTTTTCATGACAGGAAGTACCTTTATGTACTTATCGGGTGGTGGTAAATTACAATGTTATTTGTTGTCTTAGAACAAGTTCAGCGACGGTACGAAAGTAGCTAAGTAGGTATGTATACCTACGTGTATTTTTATCGAATCAATTTGGCATTTGGATCCAATTGTATTCTCACGGCCGAGTCACGGACGAATACTTTAGCTGGACTCTTAATCGAGATAATAACCATTGTTTGTTCCGAATCTGGTGATAAACACAAAGTAACGGGGGCACTGGTTCTAGTCCAACCGCTATAAATGATTTTTATGGGTGATGCATCTTACGCGAATGCAGCCAACTCCTGTTTAATTATAACATTTGTAAAATACAAATCCAACCCGAAATGTTACGTGAAACGGTTTTGTTGTGGCCGCTTCGCTTACATAATGGTTACATTTAAGAGATTCCAAACGGCGTTAGGAAATTACATTTAACTGTAAACAATGAACATATTCTTTTGTTTCTGCGAGAGGAATTTTTGCGAACAATCATTTTGTAAGAATTAACAAATTGCCTAAGCTTGACTTGAGTCGTGCTAACCTTATTTTATATCTCGCCTTGGCCACCGAACTGTAGCGAATCTGGCGATTTCATATCGTTTGAAAATACACTGCTGAAGGTCCGACCGAAGGACATCACTTGTGATCGTCGTTAAAAGAAATCGTTTTTTTATGTAAAAAGATTGACAAACAGACGACCCACCTGGTGGTAAGTGGTCACCGCCTCCTATAGACATTTGTAACACCAGAGGCGTCACCAATGCGTTGCCGATCTCGAAAGGGGAGGAGGATAGGGCGTATGCGATAAGGGATGATAAGAGACATGGGATTAGGGAAGATGGGATAAAAGGATAGGGACAGGCCCTCGGTCTCCTCAATCGTTTCATTTTTGTGACAAATATTAACCGCAACTTAATCAGTTTTATTACTTAATAGGGATGACGACCACTTTTTTCCTTTCAGGAAGTCTATCAGGAAGATTATTGAAAAGTATTGGACCCTTTTTTTTCTTTTTTCACGTAATCAAACTTATACGTAGATATATTGAAATGAAATGTCGCGTGACGTCACTGTTAGGTACGATTTATACCTAACGGTGACGTAGTTAGCCCCCCCTCTCCAACTTTAATGCGTTTTAACTTAGTCATTCTTTGTTAATTTGATAAAACAAAAAATACGTGTCTAATATTTTTTTATTACCTGACTGACGGACTAATTAGAATTTCGATTTCTTCACCCTGTCGTCGTCCTTATTCAGTTCGTCGCGTGCAGGGTTGAACGGTAGCGTCAGGTGGTGGTAGAGGCTTTTTTCCAACCGCACACGTCCATATTAAATTGCGTTTTGCGACCGAATGTATAATGAAATAGGGGAAAAATTCTGTTTCGTACTCGTCGACATCTAGTGGCTACTTTTCCTTCTTTGTAACTTTGTAACTATTCAATTCTGTGCTGTTAATGCAATCCAAGACAAATAATGGTGATGGCTGCTTTTCACACATACTCCATCTATATTATAGGTACTTACTAAAATATTACATTAAACACACAAGTAGCTCTTCTAGCATCACCTGCCTGTTCTCTCGCTATTTTTTTTTAACTTGATGTACCTACTTGGAGATAGATTGAAGGGCGGAAAAGGACATTTTACTACTCTAGTTATTGATAATTTAACAGTTTCGTTCATACTTAATATAGGCATACAATTTACACTCATGGCCTTTGAAACCTTCTCAATTTTGTAGTACCTATTATAATTATGTATTCTCGAGATTACACGGCTGAGCCAGAAACATGATTTGCATTGATCACCAACTAAAGTACTTAGATACCTACGTGACTGTAGAACAGACGCAGTGGTATTTTTTACTACGAGTATAATGTTTGTTTCGTGGTTTTCATAGGGTAGCACAAACGCAGTTAGTAAATCACCGTAATAATTGAATAAGTAAGTAGGTTGTTCAGGAGGTTGTCGTAAATCGTTTTGCTGACTTATTTAGAGGTAACTGTTAGGTATTACCTACCCGTACCTACCTATATCCCAAGGAGTTTAGCTTACATGAAGACTATTACTTTCCCTTTATCTTCATTTTATATTTATCTACATTGCCGAAGTAAAGCTTTTATTTTAAGAAGAAAAGTACATATTTGCCTTAATAGCATTTCTATTTGCAAAGAAAATATGAGTACAGGTATACGAGTATATCTAACCTTCTGGTGTACGAACGAATACCATAGGTAGACCTAGGAGGTAAGTACAGTCGAAGTCAAATATATATTTACACTTTTGGACCTTAATACAACGGAATAGGGTGAAGAAGTGTACCTAAACATCTCTTTGACGTCGACCGTACATAGTTTTAGTAAAAATGTTTACACACTTGTCGAAGTTTCGAAGGCTTTATTACGTATTCTAATTCCGGGTGTTTTACTCGAAGAAAGTGACCGCTAATAGCCGACAGCTCATTACACTAATTGGTAGATAAACAGTGACATAAAATAACAACATCCTTTATCCTTTAATGATGTTATTATGACATCGATCAAAATTAATAGGCAGTATGGACTAGACAGTGTCCATATTATCACCTTATCATAAATATCAAAGAAAACTCATTGATATTTATTAATAAGCGATGTACAAACATTGTTTCGTCGAGTACAAAAAAGCACATGCATTTTCCGACCGTATATGTATGTAGTAATAAGTAAGTAGGTATATTTGATCTAAGAAATTCTATGACAGAAGTTTTTGTGACCTCTTTTTTACCTAATAATTCTAATGTCTTACCTAATAGCTTTTTGTGGGTCGCTTCAACAATGCTAAGTGAATAAGTAACGCGTTAAATCTATTACTATTACTATAATACATATAATAAGTCTATCTGTAGGTGAAGTCGGTTGTAATGTAACTTGAAAATTAAATGAAACGATCAAGTTGAGGGGACTATAACAACGACGAGTACTGAACACGGAAAAACGATTTTTAGAAAAATAGTCTGTATGTTGTATGTCCGGATTTAACTGGAAACTACGGTCGGATTGCAACAAAATTTGGAATGGGGGTATTTTATAACGCTGTTTAACATATAGGCTACTTTTTATCCCGAAAAAAAACGCATTGTTCCCACGGGAACGCTATTGCCGTTTCCACGCGGACGAAGTCGCGGGCAGAAGCTAGTAAATAATAATGGAGTGCTTTGACGCGAATAGGTAGGTATATACCTAACTACCGATCGACGCAACGTACCTACTTAGAGTAGGTAGGTATATGTCCCAACAAAAAAGGCTGTATTAAGCCGGAACTTGGCGAATCCCCGTACAAGGATGTGGTCGAATTCTTTTATCATAAAGTGCTTTACCAACACGTGATCGCAAGTTGGCTTACTGATAAGTATCGAATAATTTAGCATCCATCACGAGCGTGCCTTTAAATAAATATGGAATACCGCTCCTTCCTTATTTTTTTTAACTAAAATCGATTTTCATATTAACATATTTACAAGGTTGTATAAAAGGTAGGGTCAACAACCTTCCTGTGATGTTTGACGTAAATTGAAGAGTATAAATTATTAAAGATAAGAAGGCAGCTGTGCGTTTCCTTGTTGGCGTGAAATAAATAATGCCGGGGAAGTGGTATTGTCGTTCTCGTTTCACTTTCTTGTGGACAGCTTATAACTTACAAGGGACCCACAAAGTTAGAAAGTGAATATTTACTAGCTTGAATAGATTATCACCTTCGTTCTATCTGGCCTCCATCGCAACAGTTACGCCATACAGCTAGACGGGACCTAAGCCTCCTGTTTTTTCGAGAGAGGCCTAGGCCATTGGTCCCATTGGCATTTATAAAACAATACAGTAATTGATGATGTGTGATATTCCATGTTTGGTGTCTGACTGATTATTCAAATATGAAAGCGTTAACGTTACGGTACCTAATCTCAGTTATGGAAAATTAAATCTTTCACTGTTGCTCATGGTGAATATACGACACGAGAATTCGTTTGCTAACAATACAGAATTTTAACCAAGTACGTGTAAGCAGGCAACCGTAGTATAGGACTAGGCCGATCACTTAGGGGTCAGAGACTTCGAAATTTGACTCTTAGTAAACCATACAAATTGGGCGAGAATACGCAATACGTCAACTTACACTAGACCTACCTTCAAATATAGTTCCCCTGGGGCTATATTCGAAGTCTTAAATAGCTAAAGGGAGATTCCCTATAGCATCGCACGCGCGTCACAGCGCTCAAGTTGAACTTTAAATCTAGCGTTTAAGGTTCGGTTGCATGTGTACGCGTGAGCGTTGCTATTAGGATTCTCCATGGCCCTATTTAAGACCTCGAATATAGCCCCTGAGCGTTATTTGACTCTAAGTAACCTAACCTACACGAGTTGACGCATCGTGCTACAATGCGCGGTACTGCATGCAGTCTACATTTCTATGGCTAGACAAGACTTTCCCATGGACGTGTTGTGCCGCGGTTAAACTTTCAAGTTCCTAGTTAACGAGTTTAGTTTCTGTGTTCTATACTGTTGCTATTTTCAATTCTTCATGTTTCTGAACCCAACTACATCTCAAGGAGAGGACATAAAAAGCTTTTAAAGCAGTTTAGTGACATACCACATCATAAAAATGCTAAGGATACGAAATATGGATAAAGTAGATAGATAGATAGGTATCAGGTATCTATCCAGAAATCCACATAGCTTTCAGCGCTGCGTAAGCAAGAGTTTGTAGATACTATATCCATTAATAGCTTACGTAAGTAAGTAGGTACATATGTATAACAATGTTACCGTTTCACAACGTCTCAAAAGCGCTCACAAGGTACCCATTTAGTTTCATAAAGTTTCGTATTACCTAATTAGTCCCCAAATAATTCATAAAAACATTTCTTGAGACGTATTTGTATGTATACCTTATGTTAGAATAGGTAACTATGTATAATTTCTACTGGCCTTAAATACTATCAGAATGCGATGAATCATTTTCAAAGAAATTATCGGTCTCTATAGCAGGATGCATCCCCGTTACTCTGACTCAACTCGACGGTAAGAAACAACTAAGTGAGTAAGCATGGAGTTGAATCAAATAAGAGTGCCTCTTGAAAACGGCATATCAGTCAGTAATCACTTCCTTGCACCTATTGTGTTACATGTTATCATTATGAGTAATAAAAATATTATTAAGTTGGAATTATACGTTATTACCTGCAATCGGTCTGAAAATATGGGAATATGCTTAGCTTAATTTAACTTAATAAGTACTATTGCTATGATGATACTGACCAGCAAAACAATTCGCGTACAGGATACCAAAACAACCAATCAAAAACCTTTTTTAACAAATACAAATACAAATTAATATGAAAAATGCATTATTTTATTAGCTTAACAAATCACATAGGTACTCTGTAGTTAAACAGATAGGCATTTATACATATATGGAAAAAGGGTATGGGCATAGCTAATGCTGATTTTAAGCCCATCCGACGTCAATATTGATGGCTACGATATTGATGTTTCAGTTTTACAACAAACAATGAATTAATGTTTAATTAGCACTAATACCACAACTTAATTATCTAATTATTCAAGATTGTGTTTGAGATTGTTATTTGACGAAGCATGTTGTGGATATTCTTTCTGGTATTTAGGTATGTGTTCCTTTAAAGTAAAATGAATTTTCATAGACTGGATTCATTTCTATCGCTAATGGCTCAACATTTCTAGTATTATAACGTAGGACCTTTTTCTGGACCCAAAAAAATATTTTAACCACAACTTCCTTCCAAATCTCTTGAGAGCAAATGTTATGTGTTGGTCTAGAGGGCAAAAATAGTAGATTGTATGACTAGGGAGCAAAATGGTATATTTTACCGCGGGTGACGGATTGAATCCAGAGCGACGCGAAAGATTCCAGAATAGAATCCCGAGCGTAAGCGAGGGATTCTAGCGTGGAATCTTGAGCTAGCGAGGGATTCAAGCTTTGTCACCCAAGGCATAAATAAGTTTGCTACCGTGTTGTACACTCTGCTTTTCACCCCTCCTATGAGAAAACCATAAGATCATTCGTTCATCATTGTCATTAAATGAAGCAAAACAAAAAAATAATACATTTAGAAACAAACAAGGTTAAAAAGAACGTGTGTTTCGCGCTCCTATCATAAATTCATAGGCAGAAGGCGAAAATGGCTTCCATATTGAAGAATCTCTAACTACTTCATTGTATTTATATTCTGTCATGCTCGCATGCGTTGCGTTCATAATAATAGGTAAATTTTAACAAATGTGAAAAAAATACATTTTATTACAATCTCGCTCATGTATCAAAGTTTTTTAATACATTTGCGATAAAACGAAAAAAGGGCAGTGCAATTCATATTACGTACTTACATAATATTCCTTTGGAATTCTCAGAGGTGTTGATCCCAATACATTGATTGCATCACCTAAATCACTTTTTGATTTCATTCATTCTCTACGAAATAATTCATAACACTACATAAAGTACGTTTTATTTTGGAAATTAAGTGTAAAATAATACGACAAGGAAATGAGCGCTCACGAAATTCGCGGGTTCGAGTTTTTTTTTTTAATTCGATCACACGACGAGTTTGCGAGGAATGCTACGGCATTGGCCTGCACCATTCAGCCAAATTGAAAATAAAAGTTAATAGAAAATAATTTATCAAAAGTAAGTAAATATTTATGAATTTATGGATTTTTAGTATGTGCATTAAAGTATTTATGTAAAACGCCGATATATAAAATTCTAAATACGAAAAAGATACGACTTTTGAATACAACTTTTTACAGTCTCCGAAGCTCCGTGAACGCACTGCTAAAACGTATTTTGCTCCCTGTTAGCGGGGCAGAAATGAAAAAAATTAAAAAAAAAGCGAAGAGGGAGCAAAATCGCATTTTGCTCCCTCTAAACGGGCAACAAAACACTTCTTTTCGAATAGGAGGGGTGAAAAAGATATTAAATAAAAAAAGTATTCGATTCGATCGGTTTCTGCATAGATCATCGATTTCTAGCCCACACTTAAATAAATCCATTATTTCCTAAGTTTAACAGTTACTTTGAACATCTTTTAATAATAAAGTGAATGTAAGATAAGATAAGATAATTAAGTATTTATGGACCAAAACTGTATGGCCATGTACAGTTTACGTAAGCATTCACACGTACCGGCGGAACTTGCCATACATTCGCCGCCGGTTACCTGGCACGGGGCTATATTTATTTATTTAAACTTTATTGCACATAAAGAATACTTAGTGTACAAAAGGCGGACTTAATGCCTCGAGGCATTCTCTATCAGTCAACCTTTAGGCAAAGCAGAAAATGGTCACACGTCAAGTTGAACTTTGAATCTAACTGTGCAACGTTCACGCGACGCGTGAGCGGTCCTATAGGGAACAGAGAGATATTTAAAGACTTAGAATATAGCCCCTGGCTGGCTACCCGGTAACCGGGACGTATGAAAATGCACGAAGATTATGGCAAGTTACGCCGGTAAGCTTACGTATACAAGCTTACGTTTTATATTGAATAAATATTTTCTTCTTCTTCTATACATAAGAGCCCTACACTTCGTCGCCGGTTACCGGCACCGGCTATCTGGTACCCAAAAGGGCGGATCCAGCTTTCGACATACAACCCCCCCCCCCCACCCCTTTTTTTCGCGTCAGGGGTTCAAAATACATAATAGCAGTAGACCATTAGGTAATAATAAAGCAATTAATGTAAATATATTCACTGTCCCTTTACTAAATATTATGTGCAGTTTAAGGAAAGAGCCTGCGTTATAATGTTAACACAACACGGTAAGGTAAGTAAACATCGCAAGTATCGCAACCACGAAAAATTTCGAACGCTGCACGTCAGTCAATTAAGTATGCTAATGATAGGTAAGCAGACAGTTTTGCTGCAATCAAATAGAGAATTTCAAATCAATATTACTTTATTGACTTGCGTTTAAAACTAGAGTCAGTAAAGTTCAGTCATAAAAATATCAATTGACTAGCAGAAAAGAAACCTAACCCCAAGAGCGGACACGGCCTATAAAAGCACGATTTCGAACACAATTCCAATAAAGTGTCAATGTTTGCGTGCGAGAATGTCTGTGTGCGTGCGAGGACGTCTGTACACTTGTAAATGTGTATGTACTATTACGCGGGGACGCGGGCCAATGATTAACTCTCCATCTCCGGATGAAAGAAATGACGTGGGCGAGTTGGGCGCGAGTTGCGCGCCGACTAGATCCAGGCCCGGTTCCTATATCCACGAAACGCCTCGTTTTGCCTACGGACGGTTGATTTTTGACATTTGTTCCATAGAGAATCTGTCAAATTTTAACCGTCCGTAGGCAAAACGAGGCGTTACGTGGATATAGGAACCGGCCCTCAGTCGGGTGATTCCGTGGCCATTCTGTATGTAGTACTATTAAATACTTATTCTTGGACATAACACCCGCATTAGTAAAGTTTCAATAGATAAGCCAACCTAGCCAAAATAAAATGTTTCTTATTTTTGTCGTTCCTTATGTTAATGCAAGTTCCGCAATTCACTACGTTATACATTACCTAACTTTGACAATCAATTCCTTTTTATTTTTTGCGTATAAAATATTTGAAAGAGAATCATAAACCTGGGGTTCTATTCGACACGGTAGGTACGTAGGGATAGACAGGGCCCCTATCCCTAAATATAAACACATTCTCTCCGTATTTAGCGAGGTAGCACCTAGGTATATTAGTGTTAGGTATATATACTATTACCAATTATATCCTGTTAGTGATTCACCATCTCTCATATTTAGCGACAAGGCATATTACAGATACACCTAACTGAATGAATAGGCAGAAAAAGTAGACTTATTTAGGGATAAGGACCCTCCCTATGCATATGCAACGGTAGGTATATACCTACCGTTTAAATAAGGAAATACATTAAACAAAACATTCGATATCCCTATTTAAGAATATACCTACAGAATCGAATAGACCTCATGATAATTTAGATCCTGAACAATTCAGACCTTGTCGGGTACGGTATGGTAGCCATGGATTTCGGACCGGTATGCAATCATATCCGTTCCAATTAGATTAATCAAATGCCATTAAAAAAGTGGAGGTTCAATTCGCTGCAATTTATAACTTCTGTGTGTCACACAGGTGTCGGTAGGCCCCCAACAAGATGGAGTGACGATCTTGTAAAGGTCGCGGGAACGCGGTGGATGCGAGTGGCACAGGACCGGTCTGAGTTGCGCGCCTTGGGGAGCCCTATCATTTAATAATTTAATTATTATTCAAACATGTAACATTACAGGTGTAAAACCTAAGTCATTACAAATTCGCATCACATTATCGCTACACACATATTTTAATAAATATATTATAAAGTACAAAAATATTGCTATGTCATCTATAATATGTTTTATTAAATACTTGTAATTAATACAACATCATAGTCCGACATCTTTTTATTGAGTGACCACAGACTATCCTTGTACATAGAGTAACCATAGATAAGACATAAAGAACATATTACATCCCTTTTCTTCTAATAAAATTAAAGTACACACATTCTAATCAGTAACATATTCTGACAAATACTTAGGTGTTTTAATACTTCTACCAGCTCTAGACTTATATACTTCAGTACTTACATTTGGACTTACATCTGTATTAGTAGGATCATTACTTAAATTATTATTTGAATTTACAGCATTATCATGTACCGAAGCAGAGGCGCTTTCATTAAATGAGTTTCTATATCTATTACAGTTGTCATTATTGTTCACATGTACAGCATCATGTACCATAGCAGAGGTACTTTCATTAAATGAGTTTCCAAATCTATAATAGTTGTTATTATTGTTCACATTTACATCTGACTTATTATGTATTAAATACCTTCTATTTCTATAAATTACATTTCCTTTCTCTGTTTTTACAACATATGCATTAGGTCTTTCATCACGACATACAACTTGTCCATACAAATTACACTTCCTGTCTGAACTATCTTTAATAATAACATTTTGACCCTGAACAAGCTCAGGCAACTTCCTAGTATTCCTGTCATAATAATATTTTTGCTTATAAGCATTCTTACATAACCTATTCTGAATTTTCAAATCTTTATCATGTTTTTCATTTACAGGCAACAATCCCCTAATTTGTCGACCCATTAATAACTCTGCTGGGGTTTTAAGATCTGAATCATGTAATAGTGGAGTATTTCTTAATTCTAACAATGCTAAATCCTTATCTTTATGTTCATAATCTGCTTTTCTAAATATATTCTTTACAGTTTGTACAAATCGCTCTGCAAGACCATTTGACTGTGGATGCAGTGGACTACTGGTTTTATGGTCAAATTCCCACTCCTTGGCAAAGTCTTTAAATTTATAACTAGAGAAATTGGTTCCATTATCAGAGAATAAAACATCTGGTATGCCGTGCCTACTGAATAATGATTTTAGTGTTTTAATAGTATTTTCTGCTGACAGATTATCTAACTTAACTACCTCGACATATTTGCTAAAATAATCTACCACAAGTAAATAGTTTTCATTTTCATAACAAAATACATCACAACCTAACATCGACCAAGGTTTATCTGGAAAAGTTCTTATAGTCATTGGTTCTTTACAATTACTTTTCCTAAACCTGTTGCAAATATTACATTGAGCTACCTTATTTTCTATATCAACTGTCATTCTTGGCCAAAATAAGCATTTACGGGCCCTTGATTTACATTTCTCTATTCCAAGATGATTAAAATGTATTCTGTTTAACATTTCTTTTCTTAATGATGATGGAACAACCAAACAATTATTTTTGTATATTAAATCATCAAATATGAACAGTTCTTCACGATACGTATAATATGGCTTTAAGTTATCTGATAAAAAATTTATTCTAGGCCACCCATTACGTATGTATTTTGTTAATTCACTCAATTCTTTGTCCTTCGTGGTTTCTAGTTGGATACTTTTGTATTTATCTGACTGAATTTTTAAATTACACCTAATCATGCTAACATGAGGTTCAACGAGATCATCCAGAATGGTATCATCATCTTTAGAATTATTAAAATTGCGTGACAAAGAATCTGCTAGTAATAATTCTTTTCCTGATTTGTACTTAACTACTAGATCATACTTTTGCAACTGTAATCTCATTCTTTGTAACCGCAATGGCACATCACACAAGGGCTTTTTAAATATAATTTCAAGCGGTTTATGATCTGACTCAACTTCTATAGTTTTACCGTAAATATATTGATGAAATCGCAAACAACCAAAGACTATAGCTAGCATTTCTTTCTCAATTTGTGCGTACATCTGTTGCGTGGGCGTCATAGCTTTAGAAGCATAGGCTACAGGTAGATCATTTTGCAGTAAAACTGCTCCTAAAGAATTTTTTGAAGCATCTACTGACAATTTACAAGGTTTATTAGGATCATAAAATTGCAACACTGGTTCAGAACTTAAAATATCTTTCAACTGTTTAAACGAATTATCTTGTTCTTTAGTCCAAATAAACTCTACACCTTTTCTTACTAATTTTCTTAATGGATGACAAACTTCTGACAGTGAAGGGATAAATTTAGAGACATATGTAATCATACCTATTGCCCGCTGCAAGTCTGCTATATTCTTTGGTTGCTCAAGGTTTAATATTGCTTGTATCTTTCTTGGGTCCGGTTTGATGCCATTTTTTGACAAAATGTGTCCCAAATAAGTTATTTCTGAAACACCAAATTCACATTTTTTTAAATTAAATTTAATACCATTTTGTTGTGCAATTTTTAGTACCTCCAATAATCTTTTATCATGTTCATCCTTAGTCTTTCCATATATTATTAAGTCATCAATAAAAGCTTCACAACCAGGTACCCTTTCAAATATTTGACTATATTGTCTGTGAAAAATTTCAGGTGCCGAGGCCAATCCATAAGGCAGTCTTAAAAAGCAGTATCGACCAAAAGGTGATGCAAAAGTGCACAACTTTGAACTATTTTCATTTAGTTTGATTAAATAGAATGCAGTTGAGGCATCTAACTTACTAAACACTGTAGCACCAGACATCTTGGCCGATACTTCATCAAAAGTTGGCAATTTAAAGTGCTCTCGTTTAATACAATTATTAAGATTACTTGGGTCAAGACATACTCTTAGTTTGCCATCTGGTTTTTTTACAATTACAATATTGCTAACAAAGTCGGTAGGTTCTGAATTTTTTTTTATTACATTTAGTTTTTCCATTTTATCCAGTTCTCTCTTAAGTGGCTCATATAATGCCATGGGTACACCTCTACAAGGTTCAACTTTAGCCTGACAATCATCTTTCAATTTGATCTCATACTCTACATCCTTTAATAAACCTAATTGTTCATCAAACAAATCTACATTTTCTTTAATAATTTTTTCATAGTCACTATTATTATTAAGAGTGATCTGATTTAAATACTTACGTTTCAATAGTTTCAGTGAAAAAATCGTTTTATAACCTAAGACTGCCGGAGATTTTTCTTTACTATCAACCACCTGAAACAATATTTGTGTATTTTTTCCATTTATTAGTTGACATTTTAACATTACTTGTCCTACACAATTAATTTCAGAGCCATCATAATTATTGAGCCTTAAAGTATTTTTGATCATTTTATGTTCTAATGACAATTTTTTAAGGATATGTAATGGTAAAACATCACAATCACTGCCTGTGTCCAGTTTTACATCAACAATTTTATTATTAATCTGCAAAGACTCATACAATTGTCTGGCCAAAGATTTATTAATATTATACTGTACCATACCTAACACAATATCCGAGTCATCGCTGTCCTGATTTACAGCATGTACTTGAGACGGAGTCTTGCACATCTTCGCATAGTGTCCAAATCGGTTACATTTCTTGCATCGATAACCAAATGCTGGACACTTAAAGCCATGGTAGTAACCGCACCTTGTACACTGCTTCCTTACTGCTTGACGACTGTCCCGAGTTTCTGGCAAGTTCTCATTCCGCTCACGATATTCCAGCCTTTGCTTGTCTTGTTTATGTGGCGTTTTACTTATATTATGTACCTGCATTTCATTGGTCATTTTCTTTACGTTTTCTGTCGCTAATTCAGCCGCTTTACAAACTCTAATACACTTAGGCAGGTCTAGGTCCGGATCCTGAAGTAATGCTTCCTGTAATTTGCAATCTCCTATGCCTCTAATAATTTGACTTTTTATTAAACTGTCTTTTAATTTGTCAAAATTGCAATCCGAACTTAATGTTTTCAAAGCCGTCACAAATTCATCAAATGATTCGCCTTCTTTCTTCTCTCTTGTGAAAAATAAATGTCTTTGCATTGTCTCATTTTTTGCTGGCGAGCAGTAATTTCTAAATTTCTCTAATATTGTTTTAACATTCAACTTTTTTTCGCCATTTTTGTCCACTTCAAACTCAAATGTGTTGTAGACCTCTAATGCATCGTCTCCAATAACATGTAGAAGCAACGCATTTTGACAATGTTCATCCAATCTTTCTTCAGCCCCTGATGCTTTAAAATACAGCAAAAACCTTTGCTCCCATCGCTTGAAATTTTGCGAAATATCGCCCACTAACGACAGCGGCGGCGGCTGTTTTAACATCTCCATCTTGATTTTTATACTATTACTGTATTACTGTTTTAAAATTCTTACCGACTGCGCCATATAATATGTTTTATTAAATACTTGTAATTAATACAACATCATAGTCCGACATCTTTTTATTGAGTGACCACAGACTATCCTTGTACATAGAGTAACCATAGATAAGACATAAAGAACATATTACATCATCCTTTAAAAAATATGTGACTCTAACTTTGCTCTGACTACATATTATGACAGTTTTCAGAAAGTGTCATAATTCCCTACCAATCAGCGACCAGCTGTCCGCAAACAGGTCTGAATTTAGGCGAGTGTGAAGGACGTTGAACATGCGAGCACGGCATACCTATAGGAGAGCCCTATGTCCAGCAGTGGATCTATTGGCTGAAATGATGATGATGATGAGACAGGTGTCAGGGCAGAACTCCGGCTGTTGTGGACGACTTGGAAGAAATAGGAGCCCTGACATTTAAGTAGACCGCAACTGATCCTAGATAAATCGAACGACTTACTCGTAGACTGGACAGTCGTGATACGCTTATGCATAAAGTGTATACCTTCTTTAGCTTTTGGACTTTTCTTTTCCAATTATGGTCTAAGTATAAAATAACGTATTAGTAGGTATTTAAAATCATTGTAAGTACAGTCAAGGGTAAAGATATGTATACAGCAGTAACTATAATGAGGCTAATGTCATAGCACCAGAGTCGCGATATTTTGATATTTTGGTGTTTATTATACGGGGTCAAGCAAAACGTGACGATATTTTACCCACAAAATCAGCTCTCGATTCTTAGCATGTTTTTTAGGTTTCTTTTACAAGTTCGTGAAAGAAAAATTATGGGGTTCAGATATCACTCACACCGTCACACCATAAATCCCATACTGGGAGATAAAAATTTTCTTACCAACTTGAAAAAAATTAAAAACCTGAAAAGAGTTAGGTAGAAGTAGAAGCCTTTGTGCTCTTATTTCCGTTCATGTGTCACATTTCCATTCTATTTGGCGTAATAATAGCGTAGCTACTACTTTCATTGTTCACCGTAAATGCCAACCGAACTACTGTTTTCTGTTTTAAATTGAATAAGACCTTCTTTTAAGCAAATCAACTCCCAAAACCCCGTTGCATGATCGTTGTAGATTGACTTCAAAGAGTTCGTTGGTTTAATTACGAACACAGCAATGAATTAAAATTTGCACGCACTCTGTTATCTAAACTATAACATATGCTAAAAAAGTTTCATGCTAAGTACCTACGGTGTCCTCACTCATACTGACTTACAGATAGATATTTCAAGAGCATTTTATAATTAAAAGAAATACTCAAAATATTATTTTTACTGCATTATATTAAATCGGTTTTAAAGACGTACCTTGCAGAAGAGCGAGCACGAAAACCGTAATTATTACAATATGCATAACTGCCACTAAGGAATCACTGGTGTCGATCGTCCTTTAATTTTTCACTCGATTCGAAATGTTCGTTTCTGTCATAGTTTTTTGTCGGCCGTTGACCATCGTGCGCGCGGCACGGGGCGCTCTACTTGACAACTGTCGGTGGCAGTTTTCCCCCGCTTATACTGGTAGCAAGCAGCCTTACGCGGCTTACGCCCCTACTGTTCTGAACTTCTGACGTGAATGGGACAGCTGCTTCTGCCCGGCGTTTTCCGGGCCGCCTTTTTAATACGATTTATTTCATAAACTTGCATAAATAACACTGACGGAAATAAGACATTATGTCATGTTATAAATATGTCCAAATCATTCGTGGCGATGTTTGACATGAAGCGCTGGCAACCGTTGACACTGCTGTAGAGCCAATTATGGATGAAAGCCAATTAGTTTTAGGGTAATAATAAAATAATAATCAAAATCTTGAGTTAATTTGACCTTTCTGAACAAAGCGCAAGCTTTGTTGTGCCTTGATATAGAACCGTGCCCATAAGCACGTAAACTATTTCGTGTATTCGTATCACATGTTTTTCAGTTCAACACTTTCTCCAACGGTCACTTCGATACCGGCCCATAAGAAGCTCACTGCCCAACATACGAATGATCGCACCATGGGCTCCGTGCGCATCAATTTTGACCCCCGCGACCTTTAC
Source organism: Aethes cnicana (assembly GCA_963971205.1). Classification (NCBI taxonomy): domain Eukaryota; kingdom Metazoa; phylum Arthropoda; class Insecta; order Lepidoptera; family Tortricidae; genus Aethes; species Aethes cnicana. The sequence continues at coordinate 9,404,976 of OZ020280.1, forward strand.
CGCACGTCGGTGCTCCACCTTGTTGCAGGCCTACAGACACGGCGCCTTCCGGTAGATACGAGACCGCCATTTAAGGGTTTTCTGATGCCTTCTGCGCAATAGAAGCGTGCTGGGCCCATGACCTCTCGTGTAGAGAGAAAAACCCGTTGAACGTCTAACCAATGTCAATGTCTACCCTAACTAATGTAGATACGAAAGAAAATCCGTAAATCCATTGAAACAAATTCAGGCACGGAGATAGTTTGAATCCCTGGAAAGGACCAAGGATAGATTTATCCCGGAAATTATTCCTTGAGGAGTTACAAAGGGGCTAGCAAGAAGATTATCTATCTTTTATCTGTCACAGATACAGGGTCGGGGGTTCGATTCGGGCTCGCACCTCTAAGTTTACTTATGTGCGAAATTCAATTTGAATTAACCACTTCTTTTCGGTGAAGGAAAACATCGTGAGGAAACCTGCACGCACCTGCGAATTAATTCAAAGATGTGTGTGAAGTCCCCAATCCGCACTGGGCCCACGTGGGGACTATAGCCCAAACCCTCTCGTGATGAGAGGAGGCCTGTGCCCAGCAGTGGGACGCAAATAGGCTGTAGTAGTAGTATCTTTCACAGAACTACAAGAGGCTCTTAAATTTACGTTCGAGTTTACCTATCTAACCTACTCTTCAATTCTGTTCCAGTCCAGTAACAGAAAAACGTGATTCTTAATAATAATAAAAACGTGTACCTTAGATAATTATGAGCCATATGAGTATTTATACCTACCTAATTTAAAATTCAAAAGTTACACGTGTCTCCTAGGAATAAGAGAATTCTTAGTTACTTATATGTTTAATTCAAGTGAATTACCTAATAGGTACTGATTTATTTCTGACAACGATTGCGTGATGAAGGTAAATTGAATAAGGTATAAATAATAAAAGAAATTGAAGCAAAATTTGTGATGCTTTAATTATACCTATTAATTATATAACTAGATATTTTTTTATACCCACCGTAAATAAAAATATTTAAAACCACCGTATCGCACCGTAAAATTCAGGGACATGGGAAATCTAGGCTCATATACCCCTATTAAGAAACTCGAATAAGGGCCCTGGGGCCTCATTCCGGACTCAAAACGGATTTCAATGAGAAGCTATAATACGTAACGGCGCTATCTAGCAATAGCAACTTAAAGTTCGGTTTCAGCGCCGTGACGCTTTGACGGTTGGGATAGGGAAGTTCCCTTTCCCTATGTAACGTTTCGAATAGAGCCCCTGCTCCATTTGCACGCCAACCGGAATTTTAAACCTATGAAAAATTCTATGACGGGAGTGCCGCAGGGATCCGTTCCTAGGGTCAGAACTGTAAATAATCCTAGGCCCACTTGCACCAAGCCGCTAACCTCGGGTTAATCTCTTAACCACGTCAAATTCATACAAACAAATCTGAGTTAAAGCGGTTAAACCGAAGTTAACAGGGGCTATATTCCCTGTTCCCTATAGGATCGCTCACGCGTCAAGTAGAACTTTAAATCTAGCTGCTTAAAGTTCACGCGACGCTTACGTTCACGCAGCTTTCTGCAAGTGGGCCTTTCCTCCATATACGATCTGTCAAATTTTAAACGTTCGTAACCAAAACTCGGTACTTCAGATACCTATATATGGCCTGTCCACACATACCTAAGTTGGTTCATTGGTTTATTGAATCATTGTATATGCATATAGAAGTGCGATTAACCGCGGAAAGTCCGATTTAGTGGGAATTACTTCAAATTATGCCGTGAATTGTTTTACTTTTCGGAAATACCTACGTATGTTTTCCTGTAGAGACTGTGATGAACTGGGAATTAAAACAGTTTGCTTTTCAATCATGTTTAAAATGTCCTTTACATTAGACGACCGACTAATAGGCCATTTATCTCCTATACTGGTTGATCAATGATCATAGGCCACGGCAATTTTCCTTGCCAGTTCAGTATGGAGATTTTTCAAATTGTTGATGTAGAATAACGGAAGTAGACACTTATATCTTCATAGGACGTATTATAGAGCGGAAGACAAGCGATCGTAATCTTGAAAGGCAAAGTGGATAAAGTAAAGGTTATCCATAATAATAATAATATCATGGACCGATCTGGATCTTTTCGTTAATCGAAAGAGCCGCCTGTTTGAACCTATCCTTTTCCCACCTATTCCTAATAGGATCTCCACTGGTAGGGGATAGGTACTCTTCCAGGATAGGTGGGGAAAAATCCACTTATCCCTACCAGTGGAGATAGCTTGGAAGGAATAGGTGGAACCGGCTGAAAGTGGTATGACAGCGTCAAATAGCTCACTAACTTTTTTTCTTTTATTTGCTCTTCTATTTTTTAACACCTTCGCTACACTTTAGGAAAACTGCGGGTTAATTGTGCATGCCATTTGGTTTGCGATCCTCAAGACAATCGGCACTTTCTATGCGAAAATTCCATGAAAATTCATTTTTTTTTGCGTGCGCATCCTTGTCACCAAAGTGCTTAGTTTGGATGGTCACTAAACTGTAGCTTCATTTCCGTATGCAGGAAAGTACCGGTAAGGTTGTCCTAGGGTTGGGATCACAATGTAGCATTCCGAATGAGCCCGCTGGACGTAGTAATGCAAAATCAAAGTGCAACCGTTTCAATCCACATGAATTTGTCATATCGGATTTCATTTCACTCATTACTGTATAGATCATACCCCACATATTATGTACGTTCAAACCCTAAACCCTCATGGCAATGTCATGAGGGGTGAAATGTTTTTGCCTAACTACGCCCTACTCTACTGGACTTTCTGACAGTCACACGGCGGACACGGCCTATAAAAGCACGATTTCGAACACAATTCGAATGGAGTGAATGTTTTCGTGCGAGGACGTCTGTATAGCACGACACAACTTAGAAGGTGCGCGGATTAAGCAATAACAAACTCTGCGTCAACGGCTTAGTGCTTCGCCGCGCGCCTTCCAAGTTGTGTTCTACTATACACTTGTAAATTTGTGTGTACCACTACGCGGGCCAACTCACCATCTCCGGATGGGATGAATCAAATGACGGTAAGGGCGAGGTGGGCGCGAGTTGCGCGCCAGCTAGATTCAGGCGCGTGATTCCGTGGCCATTCTGTATGTAGTACAATAGTACTAATTTTCTCGCTAGATCACGACCTACACTGGTCATAAAATATTCTGTGACACAGTCTGTGTGTCAAACCAATAAGGTTCACTGTAGATGCTTTATTTTATGTGCTAGACGGTCCATGCGCTATGACCAGTGTAGGTCGTGATCTAGCGAGAAAATTAGGACAAACTGTAGCCTACTGGTGAAAATTTTTCATAATCGGTTCCAGTTAAAGGCTGCCATGGCTGAACTCAGGACTGGACTGGCTGGTGGTCTGCATTCTGAATTATTGATTTTTGAATTCAAACCTGACACAGCCGCCAAATTATTCCGATTTGAAGGTTCTTTCCCATAATTTGTACTGAAGGCTTCTAAACCTCTTACGGAAGGGGGTAAGGGATTCACGCACAGCGTCATAGTGGATTTGTATGAGTTTTCGTACTAGATGCGGATTTAGTTATCCGGGGACACTCCACGAATACGGATTCGACGCGGTGCGTGGCCGCCTTTACGATATCAATATAAACAATTTCTGTATTGGACTTCACACATTTATTGTATTTTTGTCTAATAAAAATACTATATCATATAACTATTATAAAGAGGATATCTACAGCAATTGACAGTCTTGCTGGTTGTACACACTCGTCAGAGCACAACGTTATAAACTCCTATAAGTAATGCTTTTAGTGCACTTTATTAAGGATTTTTTTTTCTCTAACATTAAACTAATTTAAACCTTATTTTACAGCCCTATCGTATCTAAGTTTTTGAAGAAAAAACTACTAATTTTGCGATTGGTTATAAATGTATTGCACTATGGAAACAGAAAATAGTGTTTCAGAAGAATATTCAAAAAAAATATTTTCATTGGATTTTAAACCCATTTAGGAAACTTTTAGCATACCATTTAAGTACGCGTTCGAAATTCAGGCACAACAATAACATTACAATTTATTCTTATTATACCATTCGAAGTGTACTATTTCATAAACGTTATAGATCCACACTGTTTAGAGATATTCTCCGAATAGACACCGAGTGACAGCCACAGGGCCAGTGTTATTTCGTCCAATCAGTACAAAACGTAGGTAGAGCATTCTTCAAATATTGTCCGAGTAGCCGTTTAATTTAAATGCCATGTTTTCGTTGCAATGCTTGACATTAACTTAACTCGTTACGCGTACTGTTTGCCGGGCGATATATTTGAGAAATTCTCTAAAGCAGCTGCACCTCTACACTACAGTCAAGAAGTAGAAAAGAAATAGGAATGAATAAACGTTTTACATTCAGATATGGAAATAAGCTTATTTTACACACTTGACACAACTCAAACCCAGCAGTGATGTTTCAAGCCTTGGCAAGATGGACTTTGAAACTGTAACATGCACAAACCATCTCCAGAAGTACGTTAAGTGATTTTACTATTGACTGAAAATTAAGCTAATATTATTATAGACTGAATGCTCAACCGTCAATAATGTCAGGTGCAACCTTCAAGTGATATTTAGTAATTCCAAAAATAGAGATAGACTCGTAAAATCACTGTTAAGGCTACGCGCTACGTATGCTACGTTGATCAAGCACTGCATGCAGTGGTAAATGATTTCAATGGACTACTTAATATACGTTATAAATATGTACACGATGTAAAGTATCGACTAACCTATAATAACTCATTTGCAACATTCACCATTAAAAATAAGCGAAACAAATCAATCAAAATTTCCCTGTGAAAGGCTGAACCAATAACAAATCTAAAGTTATTCTCTTAAGTTCATAGCCACAATATGTATAGTAATTTTACCCACATATTTTTATCGCACCATAATGAAATTAATCCTATAATCCGGTTGCTTATTGCAATATAAGCGACAATTTAACAATACTTCAGACATTACAAACAAGAGGTAGAAACCAAAGCATTATTTCTAACATAACTGATTATTATAAGCGTTATTAAATCATGTACGGTTTGTTACATAGAACCAGAAAGTACTATAATCTGCATAGTAATGTACTCACTCATATTTGATAATTTGCCTTATAATAACGCTAAGAACGTGAAACGGTCTACGATTCTACACACAGCATACATAGTATGTACAATCAGAACTATTTACACAAACAATCAACACGGCAAAGGTTGAACAAGTGTTTCGCTTGTTTACGTGAACACACATGAGCAATTATTCGACTTGCACTTAGGCTGAAGTTGTAACTTCTTACTCTAACTTGCGGTTTGCTTAAAACTGCTTCGCGTGTCTGTTATTGCATCAAATATGGTGCATAAAACTGGTAACTCTTATTGTCCAAAACTATTACCCACAGAGATCCTTGCACTTGATTACTAGTCTTGAGGTCTTCATATTGACGCGAATATATGCTACGGAAACTTACGGCTAAATGAAATGTATTCTCTATAATTTTAACCCATCATCGGACAAACTACGAATACGTTATTATGTATTAGATAAGACTTAAATTGAATTGTACCTTCTGACAGTGTGACCCGATAGGGATAAGACGAATTTATATCAAAAATATGAGCCCAAAACGTAGGGCCTTGCAGGATAAAATTATAGTCACATTTTTGACGATTTGTCATAACTAAAATAAATCTAAGACTTAAGGTGAATTATAAACGAAGTCATATTAATTAGGGGTGTATGATGTTGATGTAGATGTAGAGAGTATGTTAACTACGGTAGTTGTGCGTGGTACGAGGGACGCGGGGGCGCGCGCGGCGCGGTGATATGTCGGTGACATGATGCAGTAACTGTGTGAAGCCCGCGGCATGTCTCATTACATTACATATTGAAAATAGCGTTCTGCTGCAACTACAGTACTGTCTCTTAACTATACATCATGTCACAAAATATTTACTTTCATGGTTGCATTATTATTATCATAAATATATTTTATTTGTACATTACATGTGATCGTTTAAGACTATTTACAGATAAACGCATAGATCTGACCTTCACCTCTATTCACACCTCCTAAATCTAACTAAAGTCAGGGCTGTAAAACCTAACGTTAACTTAAAAGTTTGTTACTTGAACAATAAACGAATAGTCGAAGCATCGGTCAGCCAATAAACAAGTTACATGTCTACGTTTCTCTTCTATTTATCACGTATTATTTCATTGCTTGTTCGCTCTTAATGTTATTTATACCTTATTATACTGAAGACAGTTGAATGGTGGTCCATCGTGATTGTAAAAGTATTACCAAAGGTATATAAATTTTAGATTTACAAATTGTTATGTGAATAATAAAGCGCAACAATACAATTAATACACATGCAAATGTGATTGACGTGGGAGACATTTGATTTTGTTGTTTACGTGCCTTCGACGACATCTGTACTCTATACAAGCATCATAGTAAAAATAGTTACAACACTTACTTTTCATCATAAAGAAATCTATCTAGCCATTTGGTATTTGAATACTGCCCTGAAATGTGTCTGCATAGCATCTGTTGCAGTGAATAATTATGTATAATAATGCACACTGGATGGGGCATGAGTCGAATGTGGTAGGTGACGGTTACGAATACCTTATAGAAATGTTTACACGTGCATTCAATCTACGACTATTGATTATATGCAAAATGTTGAGTGTCACGCCAGTAACGCATTATTCCTACGTCGGATTGGAGATTTTGCTGTAAGTACATTGAGCAACCCGACATAAAAAGTTATAACGGTCGAATTCTAAACTATGAATGTAGCTTGTGTAATTACGATATTAAGATGGTTAAACAAGCATGCATTCGAGTCATACCCCCGCTTGAACTATCAAAGGTTTATTCACTACTGAACATCAGAAAAATAAGGTTGCTAATCGACTAAAGAATAATAATAGACATAAATTATAAATAAATATTTTTTCTATAATCGCAAGATTGAGTTTTTAAATCTATGTTTCTTTTTTGACGGACGCGCTCGGTGCCGTATCCGCTGTAATTTGATGAAAATGTAAAACTCAATCATGTCATCCATCATTTACAGTCGTAATAATCCAACCTCGGAGTTGAATTATTATGACTATGGGTTAGTGCAAAGCACAGTTTGACTTCTATCTACTGATGCTCTTTTGATATAGCATCAAGTTGTATTTACTGTGCAAAGCCTTAACCAATTGTTAAACCAGCTTAAAGACAGGTTATGATATCAAGGTACTTGTAGAAATGCAATCAGAACATCGCAAACTGTGAATCGTAATTTCTACGTCTAGGAGGGCCCGCTCCGGATAAATTGTGCAAAGTTCAACTGCATCAAAATATCAAATACATCTATAAGGCTCTGACGTGGTCAGCTCACAAGCACACTAACACGAGAAAACGTTTATCAACAACTGGTATTTCTGTAGAGCCAATCGGACATTGCCAATGAATCAATAGGCCCGTCGGCGGAATTACAATGTGAATAAAATCAAAGTAGCAATGGCTACACTATTACGATTGAATTTTCATGTTAGTTATAATTAGGCCAGTACCATTTCGGTATCCAACAACAAACAACGTTTCAAGAACGACATTGCATGCAAGATCTACATACGTGTACGTGAATAAATCATGTACAATTTTAGTCACTCACGCCATACTGACGCTGTTAAAATCGACCAAGGTAATATTTGCTGAGAAAAGGCATAGGGCACGGATCCTGAGCTCAGTCAAAAATAAGGTCTAGGCGGAGGGGCGCGGGACGCAGCGGGCGCTAGCTATGCCGTGCGCGCACGTTTATTGGCCCTTCAGTCGTAAACATGCGCAAAAATCCCCTCTACTTTCGCTCACCGCTCATGATCCGTACTGCGGCCTGTACCCTTTGGGATTTGATGATACGCGTTTTTAAGTTTACGAAGTAGCTCCCGTTGCGGGGTTGGTCGGCGTCGGGGTTCAGAGCTTGCGCGGGCGGGTGAGGCGGCGCTTCTTGCGCTCGGGCGTGGAGTGCGCGTCGGCGGAGGCGCGGCGGCGCGTGGGCGGCGTGCCGGCGCTCTCCTCGCCGCCGCTCGAGTCCGACTTGTGCTCCTTGCGCTCCGGCCGGTAGTCGGCCTTCAAATTAAAAAAAAAAACATTCTAGTAACATTTTCCAAATATTATTGCATCGTCATTGCAAAAATTGGATCAAGTACTTGTTGTGTACCCCTTCCCCTTTCAACGCGAACGAACATTTATTAGCATCGCAGGTCCAACTCCAATCTAAATATATAAAACTCAAAGGTGACTGACTGACTGACTGACTGATATAGTGATCAACGCACAGCCCAAACCACTGGACGGATCGGGCTGAAATTTGGGATGCAGGTAGATGATATAACGTAGGCATACGCTAAGAAAGGATTTTGCGAAATTCCCACGGGAACGGGAAAAAAACGGGATTTTACATTTAATATTTCTGCGCATACGAAGTTGCGGGGAAAAGCTAGTGACTTATATAGGTCAAGCAAAACGTTGTGACGACATTTTACGTACATAATCAGCTATGGATTCTAAGCATGTCTGTTAGGTTCGGTTTTGATTTATTTTCGAGTTCGTAAAAAAGAAATGTGTGGCCCAGTATGGGATTGATGGTGTGAGCGATACCTGAACCACAGGCCTATAAAAGCACGATTTCTAACAAAATTCGAATGAAGTGTCAATATTTGCGTGCGAGGACGTCTGTACACTTGTAAATGTGTGTGTACCAATTACGCGGTGCAGTGATCCACTCTCC
>OZ020280.1:9414018-9595492 GCA_963971205.1 Aethes cnicana
GATAAAACTACAAGGAACAAATAAAACAAGCGATCCGATTACTGCTATGTCGCACGTATTTCTATTACAATAAAAATGAAATTATTTTTGGGCACTACAGTAAATTCTAAAATGGTGGCCGTGGCTAGTCGGTGATCACTTCTCGCCGTGAATGCATGATTTCTTTTAATTTATTGCTGGTTAAAATTACGTGAAACTGAATAGTATACACTCACTCAAGAGTTCATGCACATGTTTTTTAATTTAAGGTTTGATTCTATAGAGAAATTAAAATACTAAGACGCAATAGTTCCCTAGTCCGCTACGCTTTCACAAGAAATATTTTTTTGTTGAATTGGATTGGTTGCTCGACTGGAGAAAAGAAAACGTTCAAGCTCCCATAGATGCGCATCATATTGTCTATTGCTTTTAAGGAGAAGCTGCAATTTGAGTTGAACTACATAATATGAATATATCATTTGCTAAGAACTCTTCAACAATATCAGTGCAACTAATTGGCTATGCCAATTAACTTCTAAACTTCTAACGATTTCTGCTAATAAATTTGCAGTAGATTGCTTGCAAACATGTCGTTTTTTGCAAAAGATAAGATAAGATAACTGTGCATCAACAGTGTATCTGTGGGTTAAGCCTGCTGTCAATGTCAGTGAATGTCATGTCAGTGTGATGACATTTATCATTTCGTACATGTTTTTATCACCTTATTTATTACGCAATTTTATTTCATTTATTTTGATTTAGGTTTAATTGCGTCTATTAGATATTCTCATAAGGTACTACCAGTCTAAATACACAATTGCTCCTTACGTGTATATCGTAAATCTTAAATTAATATTTCACTCCAAGAGAATGGCCTAGAAATTGTAAATAAGAATTTCCGAGCAAAATCTATTACCCCAGGATGTATCCCAGAAGCGGTAGTAGTGGTTCTATACAGAACATACATCAGACACCGTCATCATCGAACCATAACTCAGGTAAGTAAATTCGTTAACCATAATCAAAACATTAATTTGTGTTTGTAATCAGCACGTCGATAAACCTCGTGTCACATGCGTTGTTGTTACGAATCACGTTACATTGCAGAAGATGATGACGACAGCGGAGACAACAAAGCTTCTGCGCTGAGTTTTAAAGAGAGAAGACGTGAGGCTCACACTCAGGTAAATAAGATTATTCTTTTTTTCTAATTAACACACATTTGACCACCGTTTTAGAAAACGTGGTCTAAGATAAGTTAACAAAGAGATATGATATTTATAGATATTGTTAATAATTTCAGGCGGAGCAGAAGAGAAGAGATGCCATAAAGAAAGGATATGACTCTCTGCAGGATCTTGTGCCCACTTGCCAGCAGACGGATGCTTCGGGCTACAAACCCAGTAAAGCAGCGGTAAGCTTGTAGATTGGTTTACTAAACAATTATTTTTTTCACTACCTAACCTGTGAAGCAGTGGCATAGCTAGGTATCTAACGGCCCTGTGGCAAAAGTAAATGGGGTCCTTTCAGAGCTTGACCCTGTCTTTTTTATTTAATTAAAAACCTTTCTAAGTAAAAAACAAGGCCACAAAACTAAAGGGGCCCCTGAGGTTGGGGGTCCCAGGGCACTCCTGACAAGCTACACCACTGCTGTTAAATTTTCTTCATGATATATCTATTTTGAGGCAGAGTAATAATAATTGTAAATTGAGTGCCTCCAAAATTTATTTAATAGATATACTGGGTAACTGGTAATTTGATACATTCCTTTAAGGGCATTATAGTACAAATCATAAGCTATGAATTCAACCCTATATTTCATTATACAAATGTTGACTGTTACAGAGTAATTTTGAAATCATTGTTAACCAAGCTATGTGAATTTTCACTAGCTTCAAAATGGCTTATAAAATTACTCTGGAATAGTTAACATTTGTAAAGGCAATATTAGGTTAAATTCATAGCTTATGGTTTGTACTATAATGCCCTAAAGGAATGTATTGAATTACCAGTCACCCTATGTAATACTTGCTCATAATAGTCATAATACTACTTATTTAATTCAGTTTATCTAATTACAACAGAAATGATATTTACTTAGTTTCTTTCTCGTATTACTTTTTTGTACAAACACTCGAGATCCAAAAAGTCATGACATGAGAATAAAACATATCATAATAATGCTTGTTACAGGTATTACAGAAATCCATAGACTACATACAATACTTGTTGCAACAGAGGCGTAGGCAGGAAGATGAGAGGAATGCCCTCCGCAAGGATGTGGTGGCCTTGCGCATTATGCAAGCCAACTATGAGCAGATTGTGAAGGCTCAACACTCAATCCCCGGCCATAATGAGCAGAGGCTTACGGACCAGGACAAATTTCAAGTTGTAAGTATATATTTTTTTTTACTATCTTATTCCAGCCATTGACACAGCACAGATTTGCTCATAGTCATCCGACTGATCGCATAATAAGCACAGAAAAAAAAAAAAAAAAAAATCTTATTAGAGTTATTAAAACCTCTATTTATATGTACAACTTACAGTTTAAAAAGCTGTGGTGGCCTAGTAGTTCAACCTATGACCTCTCATGCAGAGTGTCGGGGGTTCTATTCCGGCTCGCACCTCTGAGCTTACTTATGTGCGAAATTCAATTTGAATTTACCACTGAGCTTTCCGGTGAAGGAAAACATCGTGAGGAAACCTGCACGCATCTGCGAATCAATTCAAAGATGTGTGTGAAGTCCCCAATCCGCACTGGGCCCGCGTGGGGACTATATAGCCCAAACCCTCTAGTGATGAGAGGAGGCCTGTGCCCAGCAGTGGGACGCAAATAGGCTGTAGTAGTAGTAGTAGTATATGTACAGAGAATGTCAAGAAAGGCTAATAGATTTTTAGTGTTAAACTGTGGTAAGGCAAGGCATGCCGAAAATTCAAGTTTAAAGTTTGTGACCCCATCCATCTTGAGTTTGCATCAATATCTCTCACCGCTACCTCCAATCATAACAGCAACCAGGCACAAGCCGCCTTTGTTACTACAAGACGTTTTATCCTTTACCACTTCACTTTAACACATCCTCAATTTTCTAAATTAGTAACTAACTGTGTTTATTTTAGTTTCAGGGTATAATGGACAAGTTATATGAGTCGTTCGAGTCTGTACCTACCAATAACTTCGCGGAGTTTTCCGCCGGAGTGTTCAACTGGCTCGAGGAATACTGCAAGCCACAATCTCTGCGGACGATGGTGCACGGTGTTTTACGGGAGCAGAGCTATACGCCTTAATAGCTATCATTTGGTAATCACGTCTTTATCAATCAGCATCAAATAAATATAATTACCATCATGTGTACTCTTCTTAACATTGCTTGTCACACTTACACTCTCTCTACATGATAAAGAACTCTTATTTTCTTCCTTCTAAGTTAAAAATCTGTCAATGTTGCGTAGTGGTTGTTAATTTGATGTTGATTGCCTTTTTGTTGGTTATGTAAACAAACACGAGAATTTATTTTTATACTTTTGAGCCCTATCTTAGTGCAAATATTAATTTTATCGTCCTAAGTCATTTCTCTTATTCATGTGGTGGATAATGGGAAAATATATTATCTACTTTTAACAAAATCGATATGAAATTGGATACAATTGTTGTTGTTTTCTATATACCTATGTTAAGTAAATAATTTTATGTGATATACTTTTTACTTCCATTTATTCCATTATTGTCTTGATCGCGTAAAACTGCAGTTTTACTATCACAGTGTGTTCCAATAAGAAGTCCTTGATTCATACCTAAGTCGTTTTAAGAATCATTTCGATTCAGGGATTGTAAGTAAGTATAAGTTTTATGTTGCAATAGCATATTCAATTTTAATGAAAATTCATTGAAAATTTTCACATTTTAATTCGTTTATACATACAATACAATATTGACAATATTTAGTGCCTTATCAACATTTTGTATTATTTATCATACACTTTACAATTATGAAATACAGATTAGTTATGTTGGTATTCTACGCCTTTAATTAAATGAACTACCTGTCTCTTGCACAAGAACCCGCGGAGGTCCTATTTTTTCCAGCTCCCGAAGGAATTTCAGGAAATCCTCTTTTATGCTCCCCTTCTAGGCTCCCAAGGAACCTACGAGTACTTACATGCCAAATTGCATTTTTCTACGATCGGTAAAAGAGTTAGTGTTATATTTATTGATAGAAAGTCGATTACAAATGGCTTTTTACACCCCCTTGCATAAATATAGGAAATCGACGACTCCTGAAATTCACATTAAATCTATATCCTTACTAATATTATACATGCGAAAGTAGCTCTGTATGTCTGTGTATTACCTCTTCACGCTTAAACCTCTGGAAGTCTAGACCGATTTGAAATTTAGTATGGATGTAGGTAGTGTCCCGAGGACATAGGACTTTTTATCCCAGAAAAACACATAGTTACCGCGGAAACGCGTTAACGGAATTCAACGCGAGCAGAAGCTAGTAATATAAACCCCAAAGGAGAACGTGACCATAGATTCCTAATTAAATAATAGTGCTCTATATGTAGGAACAGTTTATCAAACAGTCTTTCCTGTTCATTAATTTAATGCCACTGTTTAGAAATAATTGTCTATTCCGGTAGTTTCCTTTGTTTTAAAAGCTCGGGGGGTGTTTTGTTTACGTGTGACGTCATTGGTGACCGATATACCCTGTTTCAACATTTGCTTTCGCAATAATGCTTAAATCACAGGGCAGGACCGGCTTTGTTCTAGCTATGAATGGGAATTGAATGGTCTAGTGGGAATGACATTAGATGGGTGGTGCCAGCGATTACATTGTTACTAGAATTAGATAATAAATTTTAATAAATAACTAAATCACAAATAAATCTGCCTTATATAGTGTTCCTACTATAAATTACTTAAGAAATATTCATTAAATAAGGAAACGTATAGTCTAAAAATCTCTTCTTAAATCTCACATAGGGATACAGTAGATAATAAATAAGAACGGGTTGAATATATACTTTAGGTGGCGGATCTAAATTTACAAGGGTCAAGTCAAGACTAAACAGAAAATATAGGTACTATCTTCAGTCAGATGGGTCAATCACCCCAAAAAATCCCGGATCATTCCATTCATTGGCGCTTTCTCTTATTAAAATACCAGTGGTGCCCGTGTTGCCCATTTTTTCGCCAGACTTCGTTTAAATTCGACTATAACTTCAAACCCGTTCACTCTTCGTAGACTGCGACAGTAAAGTTATATCTCCAAGTGGATAGCTCTCGTTTCGCGCGGCCATTTGTTTCCTTTCCCTCTGAGTCCCGCAGCAGAGCCTTTTCAGCACGCACGCATAGCACATGAGGAGGGATAGCATGAGCAATAACCCTAGTATCACGGTCACTACGAGAAGTATGCTTAGCTCGCCGTTGGAGTCGTCATTTGAACTGTTACGACCCATCCTGATTTTCATTGGCTGCTGAACATCTGAAACAAAATATAGGTAACGTTAATGACTCAGCCGAAAAACGTCCACTGCTGGACATAAAGTCTCCTCCGAGATTGGCCACACAGACCGTATGCAACTAACCTCTTCACAGCATAGCTTGCGTCATAATATGGCAATGTATTGAGAAAATCCTTTCGAAAGAAATAACGCTCTTCCCTGCCGCTGTAGGGCTGAGGGAGCGAAATCTGAGGAGTGGTCATTGGCTTGGCTTACCTACCGAGTTACATACAGGGCAATCCTAAATGATGTTCTAGAACTTTTATGTTAAGGTAAAGAAAAAATGAAATATGAATGCACACGAGCGTTGTTGAAAATGTTAAGAGCCTCTTACTTCTGGAACCTACTTTTTTTGTTAACAAAGATACCCCAGTAAACATTGTTGTTGATACACATCCAAAAGTAAATATCTAATCCCTGGATTCCCTGCTGTATGCACATTTTTACTTAATATAAATTTTTTCATGTTTACTTTCCTTTGCGTCGTCGCGCGTTGATGTCTAATAAATAAAAGAAAAATAAAACAGAGACAAAATACATCCATCATATGCGTCAAAACGTTACACGCTATATTATTCATATCATGGGTAGTCTTATTATGTATTATCAATGTTCTTTTATTATATTGAAAACTGATTAAGTCTTTGAATAGGTGATCGTATCATGCACCATTATTGGTGAAGAAAAAATTGCTATTATTAGACATCAACGCGCATGCGCGTGACATAAACACGAAATAAGAAAATTACCACTAAAGAGTTAAACAATTAGAAAGCTTTATTATTTCACTTTTTAATGTGCAGCGAGCTTATTTAATTTTGTGTATGTATAATATGTATATATATAAAAAACAGCTTTAAAGTTCGTAGTGCCAAAAGAAGAAGAGTTGTTTCCGAGCTCCCCGCTAGATGTCGCTGTTTCGTCCGTTGCGATTCCTGCATCGCGCTATCAAGATTTCCCCCGGAACAAGGACCCTCTCGCCGTACTGTTAGGAACTCATACTTACCTGGCGTAGGGGACACCGTGATCAGGAAGGCGGTTCCCCCAGGGCGAGGCCTGCCCATTGCACTGCGGGCGGGTTGACCCTTGCGATTATCCCTAATGTGGATAACTCGGACGCGTAATTTTTGGTAGTGGGGACTGCGTACGCGCTGTCCCCCCCCTATAATTTTAAAAATTTACTAATAAATTGTCCAAAGCAGTAATTAGTAGTATATAGATGCCGCGAGTTAAATTCGCTAGGGTTCCTTTGTTCCGTCATGTCCGTCTATCTGTCCGTCCGTCGACTGTATGTGACAGCCATTTTTCTCGGAGACCATGGGTATTCTATGGTTGACATTTGGAAAGTAAGTGTCGGACGCGTAGTTTTTGGTAGTAGGGTGCGCGCTGTCCCTTACAAATGCAAAAAAGAAATGGTTCTTTTTCTTGAATTGATGAGAAAGTTGACGGACTCCTGGTAGTTAAATATGGCCGCCGAGCTGTCATTCCATACAGAAACGTCATTTTATCCCATAGTTAAATATTTAACGCAAACTTTAACGGACGGTTTGAATCAATTCGCCTTAAGTCCGGGAACATTTATTAATTTGATGTTTATGTATTAAATCCGTAATGCATTATTTAGGCCTTAAATAACTAAAATCATCTTAAATATAGATTTATATTTCATTATGTTAACTATTACAATGTCTCAGTTTTATGTAGCCGTGGTGGCCTAGTAAAAGCCGTGGTGGCCTAGTGGTGCGACCTACCGCCTCTCATGCAGAGGGTCGGGGGTTCGATTCCGGCTCGCACCTTTAAGTTTAGGTACTTATGTGTGAAATTCAATTTGAATTTAACACTGAGCTTTTCGGTGAAGGAGTGAGGAAACCTGCACGCATCTGCGAAGTAATTCAAAGATGTGTGTGAAGTTCCCAATCCGCACTGGGCCCGCGTGGGGACTATAGCCCAAACCCTCTCGTGATGAGAGGAGGCCTGTGCCCAGCAGTGGGACGCAAATAGGCTGTAGTAGTAGTAGTTTTATGTCAGCGTTTTATGTGCCACATAATACCTAATGCGGTAAACATCGACCAAGAAATGTTTCTTTAAGAAATGACTACGCCATAAACAAACAGTCTGGAAACTACGGAACATAATGATAGCTGTGCGGAATATTTATGGTCGTATTGCAAAGGATAAAGAAAGTCGTATTCTCTTCAGGACATCCCTGCACCGACAGGGCGCGGAGCGAAGGAGATTGTCAGTCTAATATAATAAGATACCTTGTCTCCGACAATATCTCCCGCATGCAGATATTTCCGTAGTAAAATACATACTATAAATAATTAATAACAGAATCGCCTGATTGATTTCATGGACAGCGTGACGGATTGGAAAATAATCTATAATGAAGCGAGAACGTATCTGCTTAATTTCAAGGTAATCTTATCAGTTGATAGGGATGCCATGCATTCCATGCATGACTAAACACTATCCATCATATTGTCTGTGTAATTTTAGACGTTGCGGCGCTTCTTCTCAAGCAATGAGTCTAGGAAGCGCTGCTGGTAAATTCTTTTTCTGACGTGTAAAAGTGCCCTTATGTGGCCAATTTGCTGAATAAATGATTGGATTTTTTTTTGAGACGCACTGAAGTAAAGTGAGTCGGGGCAAGTGCACAGCTGGCTCAGTTCACAAGGAAATGGAAAGAAACAAAATTTAGGCACACTTGTCCCGAACAACCTTACTCTGATTAAAACTGAACTTAATTTTACACTGAACAACTTATTAAAATTAGAGTTTTCACAGATCCCCGAAAACCGATCCCGTCAATATTTGGGTTAAAAAGTAGGTACCTATCCAACGTTATTAATTTAAAGGTACCGCCGGTTTGACGTGAAGAAAGGCTGCACACTCACATTTAGGTACCTACATATTAATATTAGTATGAATAGTAGGTATATGGATTCCCATTTCCACACGTAAGACCGTAGCTTATCCATTATCCTAGGCTAGGAGGCGCAACCCCCCCCCCCCCATATGAAAAAAGAGTACTCGTGACCAATCTTCATTTATTCGCTCAGCTAGGCCACGCCCCCCCCCTAAACAAAAATCTTTAGGCCAAGCCCCCCCCCCTCAAACAAAAATCCTGGATCCGCCACTGAGCTCGCTTTTTTGCTCCATACTCAAGGAAAACCGTCTTGATAACACGATCTTCAAACTACTACTTTCCCTAATTAAGAGGGAAGAATACCTACTACGCGTCCATACAAAAAGAGAAAACGTTTTTCCACTTCTAAATATTTTCCAATCTCTTTGATTTTTTTAGTACCTATGTTATTGACACAATGAAATAGGTTTTCCTTTTTTTTTTAATTTACAATGGATTCAAAGTTCTTGCAAATAAAAAAAAGGAATTTCATTGTGTCAATAACATAGCAAAAAATCATGGAGGTAGGAAAATATTTAGAAGTGGAAAAACGTTTTCTCTTTTTGTAATTTTTGTATGGTAGTACCTACCGTACCGGTCGAGTATTATTCTTCCCACTTAAGCTCATTATAACTCAACCTCATTCATAGTCATTGATCATAGAGAACCTAGGCCCACTATCACCATCGCAAGTTCGAGTTCGAGATGGTTTGTTGTGATTTTCCTCCCGAGCATTTTACGAGCGCATTAAAAACGAGGCCGTGTCTGAGAGAGCACCAATTTGATAACGATATTACTATCCTATCTCCCTGAATTACTATTGGGAAAATGATTAAAACGGCTTCCAGACCCAGCAATCGTTACTTCGGGTCGAAGCTATGATATACATTTTAGTGTTCTTTGAATTTATGCTTTGTTTGAATGTAAACGTAAAAAAATTAGGTTTAAAGAAGGATTTTTGTAATATTCTTAATTTTAAATTTCAGTACGTAAAATATTATACCTACGTTTTGTAGTACCTATTCATATAGCCGTGGTGGCCTGATGGTGCAGAAGGGTTAGATTAAAATTAAAATAATAAATAAATGACTTGTGACATTTCACTCATATTGACCTAGCCCCAAACTAAGCAAAGCTTGTACTATGGGTGCTAGACAACGATAAAAATACTTATATAGAGAAATACTTACATATACAAATACTAAACATCCATGACTCGAGTACAAACATTCGTGTTCATCACACAAAGTTTGCCCCGAGCGGGACTCGAACCCGCGACCATCGGAACAGAAGGCGGAAAGGGGATTCCGGCTCGCACCTCTTTTACTTATGTGCGAAATTCAATTTAAATAATAGGACTATAGCCCAAACCCTCTCCTTCTCCTAGATATATGCTAGATAACAATCTATTTTGCGCTTCTACGAATTTTCGACATTAGTAATCGGATTCGTGTGACACATTGTTCTTGTTTAGGGCAAAGCTATCAGGAGTTCCTTTGTAAAAATGTAAAAAAAATACAACTGGGCTGATTTATATTAAATCTGCTATGGGAAATATTAGTTATTATCCTGTTGAAATATAAAGTTCCCGCGGGAACACTATATAGCCGAATTCTGCGCAAATTGCTGACACAACACAAAACCCAGCTTCTAGCCTTTTTAGGCGGAGGAATAAGTAGGTGAAAGGTACTATACCTACGTGTTTATCGTGAATGGTTTCGCCTTAATAAATTCGTATTTTGGCAACACGAGACTAGGGGCTATATTCGAAGTCTTAAAATAGGGATCTCCCTGTTCCCTATAGGATCGCTCACGCGACGCGTGAACTTTAAGCAGCTAGAATTAAAGTTCAACTTGACGCGTGAGCGATCCTATCCTAATATAGGGAACAGGGAAATCCCTATTTAAGACTTCGAATATAGCCCTAGATATAATGTAGTTGCTAGGGTAGATTTCCCTTTGGACGAGTAGATAATTTAGCGGTGTAGGTGTCTGTAACATAAACATCATCGGAATGGGATGAAATCTGGGAAGCTAAAAATAAATGGGGCTTCTGGAATTCGAGGTTATGAAAGTAGCTCTCAAATTATCTATTTATTAAGTTATCCATATTAATATTATAAATGCGAAAGTAACTCTGTCTGTCTGTCTGTTACCTCTTCACGCTTCAAGCGCTGGGCCGAATGAGATGAAATTTGGCATGGGGATAGTTGGGGTCCCGGGAAAGGACATAGGCTACTTTTTATCCCGGAAAAACGCATAGTTCCCGCGGGAGCGCGATAACCGAATTCCGCGCGGGCGTAGTCGCGGGGCAGAAGCTAGTTATAATATTATAAATGCGAAAGTAACTCTGTCTGTCTGTCTGTTACCTCTTCACGCTTCAAGCGCTGGGCCGAATGAGATGAAATTTGGCATGGGGATAGTTGGGGTCCCGGGAAAGGACATAGGCTAGTTTTTATCCCGGAAAAACGCATGGTTCCCGCGAGAGCGCGATAACCGAATTCCGCGCAGGTGAAGTCGCGGGCAGAGTAGTAGTAGTGTTACATTTTAATTGGCTTCTGCCTGCGACTTTAATCGCGTGGAATTTAACTACCGCGTTCCCGCGGGAACCTAGCGTTTTTCGGGAAAAATACATATGCCGGGAAAATTCGGAAATTCAGCTTTATTTCCTTCCACGTGACTCGAGCTATCTCCATACCCATCTAAATCGGTATAGCCTGGTACAAGTCTCATTGTATGAAGTCCATAATCACGTGCCTACAGAAAGAAAGAAAGAAATGGTTCAAAAGAGTAGTAACAAAATAAAACTTGAAAAAATAATCAGGTACTTACACTATATTTATATCCAAAACGGCCTCATCATATTAATACAAATAAGTACAATACAGTGAATTAAAAAGGGTCGAAACTTTAGGGCCTTGGGGGCCCAGCGCACGTCGCCTTTTTAAGGATTTGTCCGCCCGCCTCATCGAGGCCTCTGGTGACCAAAGGGCTGGCCACTACTTCGCTCAGCGAATAAGCATTGCTATCCAGCGCGGCAATGTTGCCAGCCTTTTCGACACTGCGACACTTTCAAGCGACACTGATCTGTGCCAATTTTTTATTTATAAGTTATTTTTAGTTATAGTTTTTAGTTTTATTTTTATTGTAAGTATTTTAGTTTGTGTTTAAAAATAAAAGAATTACCTCCATTAAAAAGGATATATAAAATACTCTTCTCAAATTATGTGGAGCATCTAGGGTGCCAATATTTGTTTTGAGAAACAAGCAAAGATTCACAAAGAGACTTGTGTAGACGTTCTCATGTTTACAGACATTTTAAACCTAGACTACCTTCTTAGTTTTGCTGACTATTTTCTTAGAAATTATGTATGATTTCACCATTATAATACCAACCTATGTTAATTATTTTAACAGTAAATAAGAATGAAGAATGACGATCAACGCTGATCAAGAAATACCAGACAGAAGAAACAAATGTACCTACGTAAGCGTATTGTGTATAAAACGAAATATAAAATCCATTGCAGCCTGGCAGCTATAAACAAAGGAAACATTCCATAATTGTTAAGATGAAAAGCTTGGCTGAGTAATCGAAATGTTAAAGAAACTGCCCGAGACGTGATTGAATTGAAAAATTAATAAACTTGGTCAGACTTAAATTTACGGAGACAACGGAATAAGAGAACATAATTCTTAAAGCGGCGTTGTAGTAACAGTCCTTATTTAATAAGTCAGATGAGATTCGCATTTTTGTTTCGGCTCATTCGGCTGAACTTAATAGGCACTTTCAGGCGCTGGAAGACAAAGTGCCCGTATAATTGCATTTGTCGTCTTAAAGGAGTGCCTTTGCGAAACAAGGGCCACGAGTAGAGAAATCTTGGAATTTTATGATACATGTACCTACCTAAAGGTGAAGTTGGTATTTCCTCTTCAAACTTGACATTTTCCATTGAAAGCTCACTTTGTTACCTGGCATTGAATTTTTAAAGTCACAAGTTATCCAAAATGTTCTGTTAAATTTTCATGATTGAAATACCTATCTTTATTTGGCTTTTAATAGAGGATTTATTATAGTATTCATTATACCGTATTTGGTTTAATTAAAATTTCGATATACTTACAT
The DNA here is from genome assembly GCA_963971205.1 of Aethes cnicana. NCBI lineage: Eukaryota > Metazoa > Arthropoda > Insecta > Lepidoptera > Tortricidae > Aethes > Aethes cnicana. The sequence goes on from OZ020280.1 coordinate 9,426,540, forward strand.
ACATATATTATATTTAATACATTTTCCTACAGAAAATTATGTTGGTAAGTAGGTATACTTCGTTTTTATTTAAACGTGGGGAGTATAAACAATTGTACAATTATTAATTTTATAAAATACATCTTGAACATGTTATGATATGAGTGGGTAACTATTAGTAAGCGTACCTACATAAGTCAGTTAATCAGCCATGATGAAATACTGTATACGTGCGACAGAAGAAATAATTAATTATCGTATATAATATAAAATACACGTTACATGTTCCATAGAGCCAAAACGACACGTTAATTTAGATAACGTAGCCACTGCATTATATTTAAATGACTATGTTTTTTTTTATAAAGTGTTGTGTTGACCAAGTTTTTGTTTATTCATAATAAAACAATACAAAAAAAACAGATACGTCACAAGTACTATCAGGAAATTTTCATACAGTTTACCCAATGTTGCTTAGTAAAGATTTACACTACCCAATTTTTCAAGAGATTCTTATATAAACTCGAATACCTACGGTCAGGAACCGCTGCTCCGTTCACATTTATGGGATTTCCGCAACCTTCGCCAGCCCGCTCTATTCTCTCACCATCCTTTTGTTATTAGTTATTGAAAAAATATCCGATGAATATGAAATGTAGGTAAAGAGCAAATCTAAAACGGAATAATTATATAAAGGAAAGGAACACAATTTCCTTATTTTTCCTTCACGATAAAGTAGAGCGCCCTAATATTTTGGGGTTATGTCTTTTCAGGAGCGGAGCTGAAAAGACTATATAATACCTATTATATTAGCCCAGTTGAGATTGAACTAATAAATAGTATTTTTCGCAATCGTGACATAATAGAGAGCTTTTCAGTCGAGTACCGTGTTTAGGCCACGAAGCTTGCTGAGTGGCCTAAGTAAGGTACGAGATTGAAAAGCTTGATTATGGCACTATTGTGAACAATACTTTTTGTACGAGTCCATTAAAATTAATAATTTAACTCATTAGTACGAGTATATAAGAAAAATAAATGTCGTTTGAATTTTGCTCTTCGTGGTAGGGCCTGTAATCTAGTTGGTCACGACGTGCATCTAGATGGCCATGCCGAAACGTGAAAAAGTATTTCGATCGTCTAGAGCGAATCGAAATAACTTATTTCGGTTGTTTCGGAAGTATGACTATTTAACGATGAAAAGAGTGACATTGCAGTATTCTCTATGAAATCTTAATACACATATTTCAATTGACGAGTACAAAAACACACTTTTACTATTGGTCAATCGTAAAGTAATTCTCTAAAGGAAGTACCTACTTAGCGCGGCCTCTCATATAGAAAACTTATATGGAGAGACCAAATCTTTTTCGTTACTCAGCGCACGTCCGTTTTTAGTATGTTTACATCATAAAACTGTTTATATGTTGTACTAGTTGCGTTATTTACAACCCGAGAAACAGTCCACGCGAAATGAGAAACCATCCTAAATCCGTAACTCCGGATCGCTAATGACTTTTTTCTTACTGGAAACCAGGTTTCCCAAACGTTTTCATTGCAACCATTTTTGAGAAAACGTCCCTGATGACCTACATTGGACGTTAACCCAATTTTGAATGACCTCATCATGTTCTTAATGACTGTATTAATGAACTCTTTTATAAATGATGTATTTCATTATTTATTGACATTTTGAGACTGTCGACATCTATGGAATTTATATTTATTTGACAATGGAGGCCATCTCCATAATTTTTTTTTTCTGGACCCTTGGAGACTATACATCTCTAAGATCTTAGATTTAAGTTTAAGTTAGGGACTATACTTACATCCCTTCAATGTAATTGTAGTACGTACCTATATGTATATTTTAAACATGTAATGTACATTTTGAATAAAGGCCTTCTGCTTGAGTTTGTTGCGGCGCTTCTTCTCAAGCACCCATTGCTTGAGAAGAAGCGCCGCAGGAAGCGCTGGTAAATTCTTTTTCTGGCGTGTAAAAGTGCCGCTATGTGGCCAATTTGCTGAATAATGATTGAATTGAATTGAATTTATTTTAAACAGGGAAAATGGAACCTCTATTTTGAATGCGAGCAGAGTTAGAAGAAAGGGAAAAAAAGCTTCACAAATTTTCTTTTTATTGAATAATCAAGTTTTTCAATAAAAAGAACAATGAGATACAAAGCGAGTTTGTGTCTCATTTGAAGCAAATCTTACAAGAGCTCAATATTAAATACACTGAACAGCAATGGGTCACTTTGTATGGGAAATTACCAGAATTCATTGCCGTGCAGTGTAGATACCTAACTGATACGATACTGTAATAATAACTAAGGACCTTATTTTGTCCTAAATTTATTGTTTAGTTTTTAAACGCGAATATAGTGCTTTAACGAAAAATAATTATGATAACCTTTCTTTGAGAAAAAATGAAATGAAGTATAAAGTAAAGGTCAGAACATATTATTTACCATCGCAGAAGGGAAGTAACCCTTGGGAGTCAATTTGTGTCCTTTGCTCCGACACTGCCTGCAGCAATACGATATCCAATTAAAAGTTTCAACGACTTACCATCGTTACTTCGTGTAGTAAATCTTCAATAACAAGTCTTCTTAACAATTAAACCGAATACTTAATTACTTTTCAATCTTACTATTAAACTCAGACGATATTTTCACCGGACGTACCTAAGCCCAGGACTTTTTAAACTTCCAAAAAGTAATTTTTTCTTTACACTTAAAGTTGATGGCATTGACTCTACATATTTATTTTAACCAAGTTAAATTTTATAATGAAGGTATTTCCTGATCCAAGTAAAAAACGCGCGCGCTCTCACTCGCGTTAGAATCCACACTGACCCATTCTCTACCACTGATTCTATTTCAATCGCGTCCTGCGATGCAATCGCTCGAACGTCTTCCATTTCCGCTCAGCATTAGTGGCACAATGCAGAACTCTATAAATAAACCGCAATGAAATAAAGCCATTTACGTAAATACTCTTCTTCAATTGTTTCTAAGGCGAAAAACGTCCGGTACAGGATTTTAGAGACAACAGATTAAGCTCGCTCGGCTTTTGGACAATCGCAATCGTGCTTTCTTCTTCCAAAAGATTTGGAACTGTTTAGTTTTTCCATGTGCCGTCATTACCAGGGGACTTTACTGGAATATTACCTAATATTGAAATGCGAAAGTAACTCTGTTCTTCTCAGCTATACCGATTTCGATGAAAATTGCTCTAGAGATTGCCGGGGAAGGACATAGTCTACTATTTATCCTGCAAAAAGTATAGGTCCCCCGGGAAAACAATTTAATTGCCTATTTGCGTCCCACTGTTGGGCACAGTAGGGCTCCTCTCATCATGAGATGGTTTTTGCTACAGTCCCCACGGGTCCATTACGGATTGGGGACTTCACACATTTAGTTAAGTACCAACTTAATTTCTTCGCAGATGCGTGCAGGTTTCCTCACGATGTTTTCCTTCACCGAAAGGCTCAATGGTAAATTCAAATTGAATTTCCCATCCGGACGGACTAGTAAGTAGTAGGTCCCGGTCTAGTATGTATCCATACTATATAATATTATAAATGTGAAAGTGTGTTTGTTTGTTTGTCCTTCTTTCATCCGGTACGCAATTTCAAAGACTACGCGGGACGAAGTCGCGGGCAAACGGCTAGTTATACCTACATAAAGTTACTGGCTTATGCTCCCGACTCCTCACGACTCCAATATTCCCTGTAAAAGGTGTCAACAAAGTGAAAAGTGTATATTAAAGCAGACAATTGGAAACTTCGTGAAGACAATTATCGTAATTTTCGTCTAAAACAAAACTGTCTTACCCGACTATAAACTTATAAGAAATCCCTTTTGATTTTTAATATTTAACAGTTCCACCGTCGTCAATATGGCTGGTACCTTCAACCAGTCTGGTTATCATTATAGTACAGGTTTACACAACTTAGAAGGCGCGTGGATTAAGCAAAAATAGACTCTGCGTCAACTGCTTAAGTGCTTCACCGCGCGCCTTCTAAGTTGTGTCGTGCTGTACCTTCATGTCCAATAAAGGTCCTATCGGGTTCATCCAAAAAGAACTTAAATCTATAACCGTTCCATAATATTCCAAGTATTCATCTTTCGCGTCCACCAATTTTAATGTACATACCTAGGTAATAAAAAAACGCTAAACTCTTGCTGGGGCTTTGGTTATTATAGGAACAAAGACCTCCGCTCCACAACGACGATCGTTATGAACGAAATTCTTCAATTTACCAGCTTAATAAAGCTATAGGTAAAGTGGTTTCTACAGCTTCAATCCGAAATCCGGCCGCTTGCCAATTTCAAAGTATAGGTAGAGAATCTATCAGGAAGCGAATAGGACTCTCCTTATCTCCTACTACTACAACAGCCTATTTACGGCCCACTGCTGGGCACAGGCCTGCTCTCATCACGAGAGCGCGGACCCGGTGCGGATTGGGCACTTCACACACATCTTTGAATTACTTCGCAGGTGCGTGCAGGTTTCCTCACGATGTTTTCCTTCACCGAAAAGCTCAGTGGTAAATTCAAATTGAATTTCGCACATAAGTAAACTTAGAGGTGCGAGCCGGAATCGAACCCCCGACCCTCTGCATGAGAGGCGGTAGGTCGAACCACTAGGCCACGACGGCTTCTTATCTATTTTCGGATAAATCTGTGTTTGAGTTAAGTTTACTAGCCATCCCTGCTAATGGCTGAACCTATACAAGTAAACATCATCCCACCAAAAACATTCTGTAAAAAACTAGCCAAGTCTCGATGGAGCTGCTTGTTTATCTCTAAAAAGTAATGAAATCTAGACAAAGTCGTGCCAAGTCTAAGGATACTGCGATTTCTTTATTATTATAGTTAATGTTGTGTGACTTGGCCGTTTGTACCCACTAACATATAAAGAATGTTCAACGGCTTCTCTCGGATCGGATCTCTAATAGTTTGGTTGGGCTCTTGTGTTTTCTAATCAGGGTTACCAGGTACTCCAGATCTTCGATTATCCTAGTTTTTATAGTTTTCCATTTATGTGGCCATTAAAACCTAACTCTGTACCAAATTTCAGCTCTCTGAGTTTATTTGAAGTACTAGTTCTATTTTGATGATCATGAGTGAGTGAGTGAGTGAGTGTCATAAATGCGAAACTTTGCTTTCGCTTAACTTCGGAACTAAATGACCTACAGACTTGAAATTTTGGATTTTAAGCATGTGATTATAGCTTACTGGATGACGAAAATTTCTGCGTTCTGGTTTTATCCAGAGGTTCTCAAATAGGGACCTGAAAATGCGGCGAAATGGTTCCAGTAAAGGATGGTACGGCAGTGTTTGCTTCGCGCTCGACTTGGCGGGGGCACTGCCGTGCCCCCCGATTGGTTACAACCAATTTTGATCGAGTTCTTCTTCCTTTAAAGCCAAGGAGTTCGTAGGCACAGGCTACTTACAGCCTTAACTGCCAGTTTCTAAACTAAGTAGTTGGGTATTTTTCAAAGTACAGGGTTACTTATAACAAAAAATAACTCAATGTTGATTGGAGACTTTTTATATTGTTACAAAATAACATCAATAAATAAATAATATAAAAAGCACAATACATTTTCGTATTCCTTTAGTCGGTGAGTAAAACACCCGAGCTCGTCTATCGATTGTCTATAATGACGTGTAGGTAAAGATATCATTCCATCTAAATACGCCATGATAAAACATCAACAGAATTATTTACTCCTAGATCATCATCAGCCTGGCCAAAATAATATTTAATAAAGTTACCTACTTATATTTTATGCCACAGCGATTACCTATTTTATTGTTATATTCACAATACATGAACAATATTAAATTATATTTAACTTGTTGTGCTTCGTAAAGTCATTCAGTTGAACAGTTCAGCTTCAGTTTTTAAAACTATTTTTTTAATATGGCAACCATATGGCATTACATTATTGTCAAAATATTAGTTAAAGCTTTCAGATTTACCTGCTATATACGTAAGTTCATTCTTATTTTATGTTTACAAGATCTATTGAAAATTCTTTGCTCGTGGTTAAAGAATACTTGCCAGACGTGATCGTGATTTTATGATGACTGAAAAAAAATGAAGTACATTATTTCTAAAGTGTTGCCAGTCGATGAACAACATTTCCCTAAATTCAAACTATAGGAACCCAAACATCAGTTCAAGATCTTAAATACGATCTGCAGCCATTGTAAATGACTTCACTTGTTATTTATACGTCTGTTACAATAAATTGGCAACGGCTTTTTAATATTTAGGACGCTAAAGCTAAACATACACTTGTAAGTTATTATTTCATATGACAAGCGTGAACTTTGAATACAGATCAAAAAGAGCGGAAGACGGATTAAACTAGTACAGTCAAACATTTCATTTGAAACGAAACATGGATTTAATTTAAAAAACATAAGAGATATATAAGATTTGCGATATATGAAAAATAAATAAGAAGCAAAGCTTAGAAATGAAAGAGACATGCGAGAATAAGTTAAGATAGTACCTATGTCAGTTAATCTAAATTTTATCGTCAATTTATAAATAGGTTGCTTATAAATAACAATAAATAAATCTTAAGGCACTGTTTTAGGTACCAAGATCACAATTTTATCATTTTCTAAATTTGTTCGTGTATTTTATGTAGGTAAGTACGCAAAATGGTTAGAAAGAGGAATGTAATGTGTGGCGAGGGCCAGGGGGGCCGGCCCAGGGTCCAGTCACGGCTACATCTCACACGGACCTCAATTCCGCAATTTTGCCAAGGAAATGCAGTTCAAATCAATACCTAACACCTCTAACTCATTCGTTACAGTTATCTGGTAAATACTTAAAAAGACATAAGCGCATACATTTAATTATTTCTGCATTGTGCAGAATAACAATACCGACACAATTTACATATATTCAAAAACTTTGAACTAAATAATACCTACGCGAAACTTTCCACCTTATGTCATGCGACTACTTAATAAATTAAATTCCTATCGGGTTATATATAATCGTTGTCGTTTGTGTAATCGCGATTTTATTTGTATTTACATGGAGTCCGTCACTGATATTTACACTGGGCTATTTACACTCCACGTCCCGCGTGTGAGTCTGTCCACTTCACTCAGCGGTACGTGTAGGAGGAGGGGAGGACGAAATCGCCGAAGTAGTAGAGGGCGCTGGCGTACCAGTGCACGCCGCGGGGGGTCTGGGAGCTCCAGCCCGCGGTCCACCGGAGGGGAGCCATAGCAGCGTGCGCCAGCGAGTGGCTGCGCACGATGGCGTAGCAGGACGCGAGGGCGTCGTCTACTATAATCGTCCCTGTTTTAGTCAGCGGAGCGTACAGGCCGTGCCTAACGACTACTCGAGTGTGCGTCACCCGAGACGGCCGCATGACGCCGCTTTGGCCCCGCGTCAGCAGCACGTCGCCCGGCCGCACGGCCGACGCGAAAGACTCCCGCCAGCCGTCCGCGGCCGCAAGCAGCAGCAGATGCGACGGTGTCGCTGTGATCGCCACGCCGTTCTCCGACGTCACTTCGATGAAATGTCGCGTCGAGTTCGGGTCCCGATCGATGAATGTAACAACCTGAAATTAGATGAAACAGGACTGAGAATGCATTCCATTTCTGAATAATGATTCAGCTGAGTTTAAATAAGTACTTATGTCTGTTTTTAGGGTTCCGAACCTCAAGAAGTAAAAACGGAACCCTTATGGGATCACTCGTGTGTCTGTCCATCCGTCTGTCACAATCGATTTTCTCCGAAGCTACTGGACCAATTAAGTTGAAATTTGGTACGTATATGTAAGTTTGTGACCCAAAGACGGACGTGTAACGTAAATAAATGAATTTTAAACGGTTTTTCTAAAATATATCGATGATATAATAAGCACAGACGGTAATCTTTGGGTGTTAGTCTTTTAAATAAAGTGATCACTGTAAAAATATCTAAATCAGGGCTTCCCAAATTGTGCGCTGCTACGTCCTGGTGGTGCGGCATGAAGTCATGAAGTGTACTTATAAGTAAATAGAGGGACACCGTCGTGAGGCATTTGCGGTTACAAAATAAGATATCGAGCAGCTAGGTGGTGCCGATACGAAAATATATTAAACCTCAAGTGCGCCGCGAACTGAAAAAGTTTTCGAAAAAGAGACTGATTAAAAAAGTTTTGGAACCCCTGTTAACCCCAATAAATGAACCATAACATATTGTATAAAAACAATTTGACTTGTAAATGCAAAGGAAACTGATATGGGAATAAATATTTGCCATTAAGGTTCCCTTCCTAAGCTAAGACGCCAACTGCAAGGTATAAATAATCAAAGATGAAAGTAGGTTAAAAGTAGGATGGCAATGGCACTATAATTTTCTTAAACTACTAATCTTAATCTTTACTTTTTAGTAAACTAGACATCTACTTAGATACATCTGGAAATATGGTTTTTAATGTTTTGATTACAGTTAATCAAAACAGGAATTGGATCAACGCGACACCATTTCTTAACTTTATCGGACACCTGTTGTGATGAGATGAGGGTTGTGCCCTAGCAGTGGTTCATACGTAAATAGTCTGTTGTAGTGGTGGTGGTACTGGACACCGAATCCATCATCGGTTAGTTTAACCTTGTTTAATTAAGTAGGTACCTACCTAGTACATAAATGTCAATTGACCATAGGTGCCCTCACGAGAGTTGAGGTGAATGAATGGCACACACAGCATGGTATCATAAAGAACAGCTATCCATACGGGCCCAGTATGGAATGGGGACCTCACACACATCCTTTAATTACTTCGCAGATGCGTGCGGGTTTTCCTTCACCGAAAAGCTCAGTGGTAAATTCAAATTGAATTTCGCACATGGAAAAATTCAGAGGTGCGAGCCGGATTCGAACCCCCGACCCTCTGCATGAGAGGCGGTAGATCAAACCACTAGGCTACCACGGCTTTTATACATATGTACGATTTTTCATTATTTACCTCTGAATAGACGGTCTTGCCGGTGTCGTCGGCAGCCAGCACTTTGTCCCCTATCCTGAGCAAGTCGATGTCCCGGGCCCCCACCGGCGTGTGCACTATCGCGCCGCCAGGGAAGCACCCGGCCCCCATGCCCACAGACGACTCTGGAATTATAATAAATAGCTCGTTAATTATATGATACATCAACAAATAGTTATGTATAGCACGATACAACTTAGAAGGCGCGCGGATTAAGCAATAACAGACTCTGCTTCAACGGCTTAAGTGCTTCGCCGCGCGTTTTCTAAGTTGTGTTCTGCTATAGTACAAAACTCTCTTCATAATTGCACATCATAAACAAAACACAGAAAACCTTAATGAATATACCTTTAACAGGTAAATAACAGGCGCAATGAAATCTAAACAGCTATGCATTTCAGTACTTATATAGATTGGGAAATATTTCATGGGATCAGTGGTCTGGATAGAGGAGTTCTACCATGTAAGAATAGGACATGGTAGAATTGAAGTAAGTCAATATTATGAAGCCTCCGTACGATAATACAAATAATTACTATTAATTAAATAAGTACCTACCACACAATTTTAAAATAACGTTCTCAGAACATCTTGCAATGTACAATCAGCAGCAGAAGTAGATAAGCTGTCCAGGTGTTCAAAATGACCTACACACGACCTTATTCTTAAGACGTTAAGGGCGTGTGTAGGTCATTTTGAACACCTGGACAGCTTATCTACTTCTGCTGCTGACTGTACCTACACACGGACTTAGAATAGGTAGCTAATAGAGCGATCTCTGCTAATTAACCTTAATGGTAGTGGACATTCCACCACCACCATAACCACAAAAGCCTATTTACGGCCCACTGCTGGGCACAGGCCTCCTCTCATCACGAGAAGGGTTTGAGGTAGTTCCCACGCGGGCCCAGTGCGGATTGGGGACTTCACACACATCCTTGAATTACTTCGCAGATGCGTGCAGGTTTCCTCACGATGTTTTCCTTCGAATTGAATTTCGCACATAAATAATTTCAGAGGTGCGAACCCTCTGCATGAGAGGGGGTAGGTCAAATCACTAGGCTACCACAGTGGACATTCATAAAGACATTTATTTGGCATATTTGGCAACGCCAACCTTTCTTTTACCTACGGTACCTATAGCATGAAATGAATATCGAAATTACGATAAATCAAACATCACTTAAAATCTATTAAGTTAAGGCAGATAGCTGAGCGCAAAGTAGTATGAATTTAATTACTGACCGACTATGTACAGTAATAAATAAACTTTCAATACCTATATATACAGCATCAATTTAGCACCAACCATAAAGTATTAATATGAAATGATCATGCATGAAACCGTTGCGTGCGAGCCGTTGCGCCGATGAAAAAGCAATAAAACAAAATCGAGAACATAAAATCGTGCAAGGGACGATAGTAAATTAGCTCGGAGCAGTCATATCCCTTTAAGGAATAAAGCGCCCGTAATTAAAATCGGATAAGATGCGAAACAAAGGGAATGTCAGGGAGCAGCCGAGCCGGCGGCTATCGGCCATCGCAGGTAATGCACAGCCTCAAAGACAGTCTTCCCACGGAATTTCAACGAATTCCCTAATCACTTGCTAATACAAATTTTTAGCGGATAAACAAATCCAATCCGTTTTACCAAATCATTTTACAAAGCCAAAAAAAATAAAAAAAACTCCACCCTACCTAGCTCAGGACTCCGGCACATATTTGTTTATAATCTAATAGTATTTACTTAAATCCTTATCCCGCTTAAACTGTACCTGTGGTTTATCTCGGAATCGCTTTTGCAAAAAGGTGACTATTTACGTGTAACCAAATGGTATTGAGGAGATTAGGGGCTTGGGTGCGAGCAGGTCGCCGGCAGCCGGGAACACAGGGCGGCAATCACACGCGCAAGTGAGCTCGGAACCAATACGTCACAGCGCTGGCGTTTGCGCGAGCTCGTTAAGTTTTGATTTGTTGTGTAACCGACCGATAAATCCCGAGGCCGAACGCGCACAAAGCGCCCCTGAACGCGTCTCACAATAACCACACAAATTAGATTTCGTTCAAAGTCAAGCGCTCATTGTCGATATTTGTTTGTTGCGCATCACACGATTCATTGGATAGGTGTCGGCCACCTTTGCGGTTTTTTTTGCGGCTCGGATGCAATTCATCATAGATAATACACTAACAGACACCATATTCACTAAACTTGGTAATAGATACGGGGAAGCAAAAAATATAGCCGCATCCGCCACCAGTTTAATTAACTTTAGTTGTGATTTTTCAACAACTGCAACAGTTACGGGAATCGGAAAACAAGCTGCTACTACACTATCAACGTTTAGTCAGTGGCCTAAAAACGTAAAGCAGCCAGCAAAGAAGGTGGAGCGATATGAGCTTGAAAGCGCTGGGAAGTTTACTAAGTCTAAATTCATCTTTAAAGCCTTAAAGCTGAAACTATCGCTAATGTAAGTTCAAAACGATTACGTAACGCATTGAGAGCTACCCATAAAGGTGCACAGATAATATTTAAGGCTGTGAAGATGTGCCGATAAGTGGTGGGGGGAGGGGGGCCGGGGAAGGCCTGCGCGGGCGCCGACTGGCCGCGCTGACCCCGCCCCCCGCGGACCACCGGGAGAGCGGACACCGCCTCACTACCCGGTAAACACACATACACGTGACATTCATAATTCATCTCGATAAGATTCTCATACGCGTGAAAGTTTAAATTATTGAACGACGATTAATTGCGAGCATTTTTAACGTTCCACGCAAGGTCGGCGATTTTTACTGATGAGGAGATGATATCTTCTCGCATACATACTCGTACGCGTGTGGTGTAATTTATTGACTTCTGAATGCTGTATTACCGACATGATTTTGTTTCAAGATTTAATTTAATAGAAACTACCTACACGAAATGCTGCAATTTACTGTAACACCTGTTCCAAATTTTTATTACTCATGCAATTAAAAGTTGGATAGGTACTTTACTTCTCTAAAAAACAGTGTTTAAAACTAGTTCTTCTAGTGTTTAATATAACCTATAAGTACATGAATATCGAGCATTTTATCCTGGTCAATTTCATGAAACGAAGTATGGCAACAATGTATCTTTAATCGGCGAAGCGCATCGGTGAAACTACCTATACCTGATTTATATTTTATACCGTATGGAATAACAATTAGCTGCAAGCCGCCTGTGCATGCACGCGGTCGAAAATGAATCATGTGCGTAGGGGAAAAACCTTTTATAATGTAACATAACAATGAAATGAAGGTGGGTACTGAAAGTGACTATGATTAAGAGAAAACCATTAGAATGATAAGTTTATTTTTCTTTACCACATTAAAAAATGGTAACTCTATAACTGTAGGTAAGTGTGTGATAAATTAGGCATATTTTCAGTATATAATTCATAATTAAGTAGGCATGTTTTGGATAGTTCCAACGAAAGCAAACACGAGTTAATTAGCTGATTTAAATTTATGCTGAATAGTCAGCAACTAAGTACACTTAATATAAGCAACAGAAAAATATAATAGAAATAGATTGATATAGGCGCTTAGGATCTACGTAGGTAGGTACTGCTTAATCAAATCAAATCTACGCTACCACATAGGTAGGTAATATTCAGAAGATTGTGAATCCAAGTTGATCTAAGTGTAAATGTGAAACAAAGCTACCTACTTATGTGAGTCATGTCTGTCAATATATGATATATATATCTCAATAAATTTAATAAACTCACATTCGTAGAATTAATCCGATGATTCATGCAGCCAACCGCGTGAATAGCGAAATATTTTAAGTATGATAAGCGGTGAAATTCTAACGCAATGAGTACCTATTAATGCATCGGTTCTTATTAGCATAAGTTGTGAGGTACCTACTCTCATTAATTATCATTATCAACACTGACTCTCGATTGGTTGAATTATCGAGTCCGTATAAATAGAAATTAATTACATTCGTAATCGTTAGGTACTTATTTACCAAACTGTAGGTACACGTTTGTCTATTAACGGATCCATATAGTTGAATTACATTTGTGTACTTAAATGTAGCTTTATAAAATAACAGGTGCTTCTTTACGTTATGTTTAGTTTAGGTATTTGTCTTAATTTGAGTAGGTATGTTTCTGCAAATGTTCGTAGAACAATCTTTAAAATAAACAAAAGACACAATAGTACATTACAGACCTAGGGTGGTGAATTCGTAAATGTCCTAGATCGCAGGTTTCTGTGGCCCGAACCGAAGGTGAGGCCACAGAAACCTGCGATCTGGGACATTTACGAATTCACAACCCTAGGTCTGTAATGTACTATTGTTCTGCAATAATACTTTTACCAATTTTTAATGAAGTCTTATTTACTTATACTTTCTATGATAGATTTGTATTTGTAGACATAATACAAGCAATCCTGCTTGTATTTATGTCTACAACTAAAGAATCCTCTTTACGTGAGTTGCTTTACATATAATACCTGCCACAAAATTACGGATTCAATGTTAAAGGTGACATATTTATATCGTTTAATGGTTGACCATTTAAAAACACTTTTATTTTTCATAAGCACCGCCATCCTACACAAAGTTACCAGGTCCGCGGCAGATCACCGTGGAATTAGCATAATAGGCAAAAAGATCGCTTTAGGTCGTTGAGGCCGTTTTTAAATCGCTCATGTAAGTTATTACACATAACGCCTTCATATTAAACGTTATTTTATTTAAAAAGTATGTCGAACTGTTGACTGAAATTTATCAAGAGCTTCTAGGCAGTATAAATGTGATATTAGCTAATAGTCTTCCACCAGAATTTTAAAGAATCACTCCAAATAACACTCAAGTTCTTCGTTACCATTTTTCTCTGATTAATTTCTTATTTTAGTTCGTTTCCATTATTTGAAGTTCTTTTTATGTGTGAGTTGTATGATTTTATTGATATTTTTCTTCGTATATCTGTTTTAGTTTTCATTATACTGCCTTAATTTTAATCATCAATATTAAGATATTATATCCACCTTTTAGCGACGCGACAACGCGTCCCCTATTTCCCCTAAGTAGGTAATTTCGTCATTAACTAATCCACCCCATATCCCTTCACGGTTACAGAACTTCATTGAACCTTCAAAATGCCTCGGATTGTTAACATGTGACTGACTCCTAAAATCCTGTGGGAACGTCGCGAAGACCGCAACCTTCCGGGATGTGGCGTCTCGGGTGTCAGCCTTTCGCACGCATGCCCCGGGCGCGCTCGACCGATATCCCGGTGATACAGCCTTAACATTCCTACAGGGTTGTTGCACAACTTGATATATAGGGGATGTAGCACAACCTTTGAGATAGGTACGCCAAAGTTCATCGAAAGTTATTTTATTTTATTGGCTCCTAAAACAAGTCTCACACAGTCAATGGGTATACATAAATGATTAAGACTAGAGGTAAGTTAGTTTTACAGCTAGACGAGGCCTTATAACTCTAAACTATTAGATACAGTACCTAAAGTGACACTAATTGTTTTGAAAATGAGTGGCGGTGAGTAGTAATAATATACACTAAAATTAAAATTTTAACATGGTACATATGTAGTTATAGAACTTTGTGTTGGCGGATTTGGATAATTTTTGTTTTTACTTTCTAAGTATCTATTTTTATAGCATAAATTAGGTAGCTATATTTTGATTTAGAAGAAACGAAGAACTGTATATTTAGTATTCGTGATAATATTTTCTTCGATTCTTTAATGAAATAAACATCAACAAGAAAAAATTAAGGACAGAGTATTAACCGAATAAAAAAAAAGTTCGTTATGTCTATACAATTACAAAAGCTTATAAATGGTTTTCCTCTCGGTTCACAAGGAGTCTTCGGAAGGTTTGTATTTTTTTTCTAATTAGTAGCTTTATATCCTTTTCAAAATCTAAATTCCAATGAACTCCATTTCAAAACATAATAGGAACTACCTAGTAATAATGTAACTTCTCAGTAATACTGAAAATGCATGAAAACTCCTGCGTATACCATTTAGATGGCTAGTTATTTGTATGAAGCCGACGCGAGCGCCCTTTTTGCTTTCGACTGAAGCACCATATTAAACGTTCGGCGTAACCTCACAACCGGTTGAGAATACGGTTACTGGCATTCCACGATTTAAATATCCTAACGTGTTCTGGATTCAAAATTCATAGTAAACTGGGAATCAGAACGATGTTTCATAACATTTTAAATTTAATTATTAAAAGTATCAAACTTTGATTTGAATGTGATAGAATAAAAAAGAGAAGAGCCTCTGATTGAATTCTTCACAAATAAAGTACATAAATAATATTTTGTGATTTCTACTAAGTACAACTGAATTTTATAAGCTTTATCAAAACGTGGCTAAACAACAGAACTTAAAAGTTACATGCAAATGCTTACATTAAAAGCGTTTATTTATAACATTATGGATTTAAATGGCCACTAAATACCAACAAATGTCATGTTAGTACTAAATTGAATGCAAAACTCGCTCAGAGGGTTTATTATACCTACATGAATCACAGGTACATTATGCACTTAAAGCTTTTTTTTAACTCATACATAGGTGCTCAAAAATGTCAAGTACCTAAATGTCATTACAAATACCTACTAAATTTAACTATCTTTGCGATGCTTAATGCTATAGTTGTGACAACTTAATGTAACTAAAAAAAAACATTTTGAAATGCCTATGAAATTATGGAAAAATATATTTAGTTAATCACAAATTCGTAGTGGACTCTAGATCAAACTCCCGGATGCTCGAGATCGTAACTTTAAACGCCAAAACTATTGTAGTCCACATTCGTGTATTATACTTAATTCGAGTCTTAATGTCATCTAATGACACTCGGGTGTCGTTCGTCCTTCAGACGACTTCGTGACCGGCCGTCACGCCCCATCTGGCCACTCTGGCGCAGGCCTAATGCATTGTCTTCTAAAATAGTCTTATACAAAAGATATTAAGAAAAAGTGTCTTATAATCAACAAACAAAAATCTCAAAATTCCAAAAAAAATCCTATACATGTTGGGTCAGATCATATAGCAAATAATTAACCCACAGTATCGGCTATCGATTCTAAGCATATTGTATAGGTCTTTAATTTTTTTTGAGTTGGTAAAAAAAAACAATTTTATATGGTATTGGTTGTGAGAGCAACGCCTGAATCCTATATAAAATATTTACTTAGAATCGATAGCCGATACTGTGGGTTAATTATTTGCTATATGATCTGACCCACCATGTATATTCTATTATATGGCATTGATTAGTTTATTTTCCGTAAAGCAATCTATAACCTCAACTGCGTTTATTTACATTTTAAGCAACCTTTAAGGTGTACGACCTCACATAATTAGATGTATACATATCTAACTTTAATTTTTAAATGACATTTCAAACAAATAAGACGTAGATGCATAATTTAACGGTGCTATTTAAGACTAAATCACAATACTACTTTGTTTTAACTCGAGTAGGTTTTGCTTTTTATTACAATCATTACCAAAAGTGACTTTAAGTTGAAGTCAAACTTTGCAAGAACAAAGATATATTAAACAAAAATATATTGTCCTCATTTGTGACAATAAAAATACGATTTATAAAATTCTCAATGATATTAGATAAATGTACCTAGTACCTATTGTTTAGTTTAGATCTTACCTAAATGGACCGGTTAGTGTTAAACTCAGTAAAAAAAATTGTAACCATACAAATAGAGCCTAAATGTTATTTTTCTCGTGGTGAGAGGAGGCCTGTGCCCAGCGGTGGGACGCAAATAGGCTGTAGTAGTAGTTATTTAAGACGAATTT
This sequence comes from Aethes cnicana, assembly GCA_963971205.1. Lineage (NCBI taxonomy): Eukaryota > Metazoa > Arthropoda > Insecta > Lepidoptera > Tortricidae > Aethes > Aethes cnicana. The sequence goes on from OZ020280.1 coordinate 9,443,370, forward strand.
ATACTTATTTATAAAAAACTAAATTTATCCCAGTTCCTCTTAACACAACCAGTGGTTACACTAAGCGGTGTAAATACATCATGCACTGGTTTTTATTGCTTCGACTAAAAAGGAGAGACACGTAATTTTTTGCACGTAAACAAGTTTGTACAGGGAGACAAATTGGCGGAGACTTTTTTTTAATGAGTGCTCTGTGATGCAGTAGACATGAACGAATGATGTCACTTAACTAGTTATAAATAGTCATGGGCTGATGGGAAATTGATGAATAATTTCGAAAGTATATCATTTTTAAACGTCACCGCTCTCGTAAACAAGAGCAAAATTTTACACAAAATTACATGAAATTATTTACTCAAACGAAAGTCTCTGAAAACTCTGAGTTATGAAAAGGTAGAATATATATTTTATGTGCTTAAACAAGAACAGCTTCACGGAAAATTTAACGATATTAATAAAATAGCAAAAAAGTACAATCACAGCCGACCAATGAAGAGTAATTAATCGGAGCTGTAACTGTCTAATCCGTAAGGTTGTAAATGTTTAAACGCTATTCGGTAAAGTAAATCTTATTTCATTCACACAAGGTGAATTTGTGGATAACGTTTTCTTGAACATACGGCTGTGTGAAGATTTTTTTGTAGGATTAAAATTTTATAGCACGATGATCGGTGATACTCGCCTTATACGAGGCTATTAAGGTTTTAACACAAAGTTGGAGTTAATAAATAATGTTGAACTCGACGGCCAAATCTAGGTGCCGTATTGTTGGATGGATTTTCATAGAAGTATATCTACCTAAGTATAAATTAGATCCGCTAAAACAATCCATAAATACTAAAATTATAAATGGGAAAGGAACTCCTATCTGTCTGTCTGTTACTTCTTCACACTTAACACGATTTAGATGAAATTTTCCAGAATAGGTACCTATTAGCATAGGCCACTTTTAATCCCTTAAAAATGCATAGTTCCCGCGGGAACGCGATAACCGAATTTCATGCGGGCGAAGTCGCGAATGGTACTTAATCAATAAATATTCATAACTTCTGAACTATCTTGAAATCAAAATTTATTTAAAACAAAGGTTGAAATAACTCATCCATTAAGTTGAAAAAGATCTGCTTGCTTTTGGAGTAAGTTCCATAAATTTTCTAATGGAGCAAGAACTCGGCGGCAGATGATGGGACATTGGTACTTTTTTAATACATTACGAGACGACGGCAACTCAAAAATACTGTTGAAAATACGATATGAATAAAAACACTTAAATAACACAACTTGGCTTTAAAAGAATACAATTTTGATTTGCCACCTTTTACGGGTTTACTATAGTTATTTATAGTAACGCGTTATTTATATACGAACAAAAACTCGCTTCACACAGACATAAGTTGCTATTGAATCACGTAATTATACAAGTGGGGGATTGGCTGCGATGCGGCCGAGTGCGAGAGAAACACAAATACGTCGGGTCAATGGGTGCAAGTGAGAGGGAAGACCATAAGAGGCTCGTTCGTCCGTTTGATCGACGCCGCGGGGAGGGGGGATGCATTCTTGTAAGGTTCAACTATATATTTGGCCGGACGTGTACAGTTATTTACCCGTTTTGATTTTTGGCTTTTGATATTTTAGATTTTTGGAGATGTAAGTTTTGTGTTTGAAAAATTACTATAAACATGTAACGTAATGCCCTCAGCCAAAGCTTTTTGACTCAGTATTTTGTAAAATAATTGTATAGAATTGAGAACATCTAAAAAAAGAAACTAGGTATTTCTCATAAGCTGACAAAACTACTTATAAACTTCTTTTAGGTTTTTTTAAGTACCTACGTATGTAGACTCGTTTCAAACATACACATGTAATACCCTGTTACAAAGTATACACTAGGTGCGTTTTTTACAAGTAATATAAACCACGTTTCAACTAGGGACAAAGTGTCAAAATTGTAATACTGACTAAACTCTGTAAAACTATAGGTGTAACGCTTCGAAGCGCGGCCCCCATACAAAAGACATCAACGCGCTCGGAACCGAATGAGGAGAACCGAGAAAATTGTGATCAATTTATATTTATATATATTCAAGGGGAAGGTTTTAGTATATAATTTAAACACTCAATTCCCGCGAGAACGCTATAACCGAATTCCACGCGGACGAAGTCGCGGGCAGAAGCTAGTTTGAAATAAAACGATACGAATATTAGCGTTATTAAAAAACTATCATTTTAATACTTTTTAAAAATAGAGTCAATTGGTTATAAAAACTGCTATTAAAATTACAAGTTTCTTGCGTTCATTTTAGTGATTTCATTATTTATAGGTAGTATTAAGTACTTGGAAAGTCTAACCATTACATTTCTCATGATAGCTATCATCGCTCGCCTACATGAGAGCTGTTTAATAAGATGTTATTATACAATTTTCCACCTACATAGATGATTTACATTTAAAAGCATATTCATAGACACACAGGCAGACAACACGATTCTATAAGTTTTACTATTTTCTTCTAGGATTATATGTTTGATTTTGATAATGGGCTTTGTATCTTATTGCAGTTCGAGGTAGGTAGGTACTTTTTAATTTTAAAAGCAAACCTGTCACATTCTACGTTCGTTATAGATACCCCCAACTAGGTACTATAACGAAATACTAGTAAATTAGGTAGGTACACTACATATTTTATTAAAATACGAACACGTATATAATGATATAATAGGTATTTGTGAGCGCTTTATATTAATTATTTATGTTATTGAGACATTGTGGACGGGTCAACTCTTAAATTGGAGTAAAACTCATGAATATTTGAAAAATTACAAATCTGATGTCAAATTAATTGAGCATACTCGTAGGCTTGCCGTATGTTGATTGGCTGAGGTGAACGATCGGGGAATTCGCATAATAAATGATATTTTTTATTAATTTAATGTTATTATATTTTTACTACTTCTTGTCCACGATTATAATTTTGTTGATACCTGTTTAGTATCAACAATATAATAGTAACCTACTCTCCATTTCACCCCAAGGGGTGAATTTTGAAAGATCTTTCACCTTATCAAACCTGACATTAAAATAAGGTCCCAAAGTATCACGTTCTAGGTCGACTGTCAAGTTTGCATTAAAGTTTAATTTTTAATCTAAATTACAGAGATTATACATTTATTTTCAATTAGATTATCAAATTTACAGCTTCGTCGTTGAGGGTGATACAGGAAGCACCGGTGTTTTATAAAAAAAATACACTCACACATGCATTTGCATGAGACATTACTTAAACTTTTATTTATCAACCTGGTGCCCAAGACAAAGGTTTTCACTCGGTCGGCCGCTGCTGCTCAATTTGTTGCCATGTTTATTCATTTATGCCAATGCATTGAACGAGCTTCGCTTCGATATTATTTTAATAAGTAGTTTTGCTGTTAAATTTTGCAGTAATACTAGCAATTAAGTATTAAATATGACGATTTGTAATACAAAAAGTAACACGATCTTATTAATTCTGCAAAGTAGAACATGAATCCTCTTTTATGAAATAAGTTAAAAACAAACTGGGTTCCATGATATTAGTTGAAGACGACGACCTACACTATTAAATACACAAACTACTTGTCTCATGTCATAGGACAGGCTCCATCGAATAAATATCGAAAGTGGCATCTAAACAGTCGGATACATTGTTTATTTATATGAATAATATTCAAATGGACTTCAGTATTAATTTAGAATGTAAAATGCACGGGGTCAAGGCCGGGATGGGCACGACACGACTTTCCTCCGACATTATGAATAATTCCTGTATTATTTAGCAAGTTACCTTAGAAATCGCACGGCATTACTGAAGTGTGTTCGTGTTCGAACTTGGTAGAATTACAAACCCTAGTTTGTAATTCTACCAAGCATCAAAATAGTTCTACCTATACAACCATTTTGATGCCAAACGCATAGCGTTAAAACTTAAAATATTTACTTTAAATTAGGTATATACAGTATCTATGTATGCACACTTTTAAATCTATAATAGGCATTACAGTATAGTACGAATACAGTATGCCTACACAACTTAGGAGAAAGCTGAAGGATTTTAAAAGGTGATTCCAAATTTTCAAGCTGGCTCGAAGGCATGATCTCTCACAAAGTAAAATCTAAACTTTCTTCAGTCCCTCCCTCCCGAGCTGGTGATATCAACACGCATTATCTTTGATGCCGACTTGCACCAACGCCAATAACCTTAGCCTATAACTCGAGTTAAACTAATAATATTACGCGGCTAACTCGAGGCTAGCGGTTTAGTAAAAGTAGTCCTAAGAATTTTAGTGTAAGTACCTATTTGTAGAAGCAAAACCCACCTGTTTTCACCGAGCAGTGTATATAAGATCTGCTCTTATAGTACACCCAGTCGAAGCCGGCCTCGTAGGCCAGGCGGGCCAGCATGCCGTATTTCCCGCGGTCTCGGTCGCTGGTGGTGACGTCCACGGCTCGGCCCTCGTAGTGCAGGGAATGCTCCTGGTGCGCCCCCTCCTCGTCCCAGCCCTCGATGACGCGCAGGCGCACGCCCGGCCACTGCATCATCACGCTGATCGCCAGCGTGTTGAGCTTTTCTTTGCATCTCTGGAATGTGGAAGGGGGAGGTCACTTGGCGGTTGACATAATGAATATTTATGACGATTCGTATATAAAAATTTACGAGGGTTCGTATATTTATAACGAAGTTACGAGGATTCGTATATGTATACGAATTTACGAGGATTAGTATATGTATACGAATTTACGAGGATTCGTATGTACGAATTTACGAGGATTCGGATATGTGTACGAATTTACGAGGATTCATATATTTATACACGAATCCTCGTATTACATTCTTGTAATATTGCTATATAGCAGTCATTTATCCCGATTTTTAGGGTACATAAAACAATTGTTTCTCGAAGTGAGCAACAGAAATAATCAACTTATTTTGTAGTGAGTATTTTTATTCAAAGGTACTAGAAGTAAGTACTGATAGATTAGTAGTAGTTAAGCATCAGAATTCTAAGTAGAAAGATATTATTAAGATACACATGCAATGATGAGACCACAACTCTGTCGCAGTCAGTTTGAATCCGGTTCTCATGACGTGACACAATAACTAACGCGTGGACTCGTAAAGACATAATAATTGTTGGACGAGAATCGAGATGCTTTCGGGAAGTGCGCGCCGCGATTTACCAAAGAAGATTTCCCGTTTCCAACAATATTTGTCGACGATTCGATTATTGCAAATTGCAATCACTCAACGGGCCCTCACTAATGGCCTCCGCAAACACGTTATTTGCACAGCAATTGGCGGCGACCGCCTAAAACGCTCGTAGGTAGGTATGTCGGGCGCTTTCAATGACTCTCTCAGAAACAATCCGATGCTCTAAACTCTAAAGACGCGCGTTTTGTTTGCGCCTACTAAAGAAAACACCAATAGACGTGCTAACAAATCAACAAACGCAGCCGCCTCGGCACAGGATGTCTCGCATTTTGTCGTCAAAGAATAAATCAAATTAAAACACGGCTCACAAAGGGATCGACACAATTTGTTTGTGAAATAACTCCGCGGGCGAAATAAAGGAAATGTCACAATATTTATAAAGAAAAGCGAACAATGCGGCTCCGCGTGTATGCATTGTGCCGTGGTGTCAACTCACTCCATGCGGATTTCGTAGTGAAAAAATTAGAGATTGACGTAACGAATCAGGCAAACCGGCGCCCCGGAGCTCGCAGGCCCGCGCGGCACAGCGCAGCCTCGGAGCTTGGAGCACCGTTAATAATTGCTTCTACGAATATTTGAACATTTAAAGCCAGCTAATAGAGTTGCAAGAACTTGTTACATACGTCTCGGTACGGATATTGTGTCGCGCCAAATTGATTTGAGGTCGGTAAATTCCGTAACAACATTAGGTGCACTTCCTTTGGGCCCATTTTTGAATTGTTTATTTACTCGACTTGTCTCAATATCCGGATCACTGGCGTATGAAGTAAGTACGTTTAATAATGAAGCTAAGGACGCTTGTAGGCTGGTAATATGAAACGCGGGCGCGGGGGGAAGCTTCGAGCTGCTTCCTCGGGACGGTGTTTGCCCGCGTCCTCTCCACTAAGACAATCGAATGCTAAACGTTTGCCCAAACACCGTGCACTTTAACGTGGGAAACATCGGTGGCGCAATTAAACATCTCGCACCTATATCGCATCCACATTCCACCGTCGGGTTTCTTAAAATACTATCGTGTTCTGTTTAAAGAATCTTACGCATCAAAGACTAGAAGAAATTGCAGATTTGATTTCTTGATTAGAAAACACTAATTTCGAAGTGCCGCCGGATGCGATTAAGATCCCAACACAGTTTGCAGTAAAGATTCAAAACGTGATCACGGGTTTTGGTGTTCGTGTGGGCGGAATTAGGATTTTATTTTCAATTTTCAGTAGGTAGGTATGTCGATAAGTGATTCTCGATCCGGCGCGGAGAGCCGCTGCGACACGCCCGCCGGTCCATTATAAATTCATTATGCATATTTTTGGTAAACAAGCTGTCGATCACAATGCCGGGCGCGGCGGGGGGCGCTGCACCGCGATTATCATCACGCCGGTATGTCGATGCAGCCTCTCCAGTCTCTCCACGTCAAACACCAAACCAGTTCCCATCACAAACACGATTTACACTAATCCGTTTTCGCAAATTATCAAATTACAACACATTAAAAGCTCATATGCGGTGAACAAAAAATAAAATGCGTATCGAATACCTAAGGTCAAGTTTGACGTGAAACGCCAAGCTACCTGAACGGCGGAGCACTTGCGGACGCATAATGAAGGCCGCTCGATGGTATTGAGGTAAAAAGGGAATAAAAACGCGAAGGATCATCGCTCGGAGTGCAGCAGCGGGCGCGGAGGCACTCGCCGCGTCGCCGTCTCCACTCAGCCACAGAATATAGTCAAATGTCCCAATAGAAATTTGAAATGTGCGTCATTCGCCACCTAGTCCCAGCGCTATATCTCTAATAATTTATAACCGCCTCCCTCGACGACCATAACAATATATTAGGATAATTAAATGGCTCTTTACATTCCTTAACACATCGTTTTTTCTACAAGGCCAGGAGTCGAAAAGCACCGACCAATGCTGACTGGTTTTTGATGTTTAATTTTTTGTCTTTAGTGGAAACCACTACAAATAGTTTAAGGGCTGTTTTTTGTTATGCCGACGGTTCATTTTGTTCACGCGAACCCTCTCCGCCATGTTAGCTTTTATGTGGTGAGATACATAGAAGCATTCCTTGTGCAAACCTGTCCAAATGTAATAAAATTTCTACATTGAAGACACGCACTCGTGTGAGAAGTGGTATAAATGAGAAATAGAGAAAGAGATGCAGAATGGTTCAAGCATGTCTCTAAATATGATTACCGTATGTCTTTTTTGTTTCATGTCATGATACATCGATGAATTGATTTTAGGATGTCCTCTGTATATATTAACAAACGCCGTTTATTTCAAACAACTGCGCATTATTTTCCAATTTGTAGATTAGGTTATTCTTATATGAATCAGGCAAAAAAAAGATAGGTGGTTTGATACCTTCTCTGGGGCGGACATAACTAACTCAATATCAGTTGTGTGAATTAGGAGTTCGCAAATCAGAACGGGGAGGGACAAACGGACGGCGGACCTCACTAAATAGTTACGGAAACCGCAAAACATGACTCACTGCTACCCATCGCCATTTTGAATCAACTTTTTTACATGAAAACAAAACGAGTATCCTGATGAACCATTCCATACTTTTTGCGTATTATCTGGAATTCTTGAAATGGAAATCACGAGTTAATTATGCTAACAAAAGGATCTTCCCGCGCCTCGATTGAAGAAAAACCCGCTTTCGTATGCTTGTTTCTGCATTTAAAGACATCGGCTCTGAAGAACAAATATGTGCCCTAAGCCTTATTAGTACAAAACGCACGAAGCTAATTAGTACAGCTCCAACAGCCACTAAATTATACATTCGGCGACTAAACACTAATCAAATATTGGAGGCACACAGGCCCTAGTGTCGCACTAGTTGTCGAACGGCATGAATATGCATCGTGCATGGACGCTGTGTACCGAACCCTTTCTTATTTGTCTACGAAAAATATCATCTGGTTTGTCGACACCGCTGTCATCACTGCTATTCATTTGCTTACCTACTACTTAGTTTTATAACGCAGTAGAAAACACTCACCAGATTTATTTCCTGAAAACACTTGTCGATTGTTCGAAACAGTATAGTGCAGTTTATGGATACCATCCAAGAATAGAATGCAATGCTGCAGTGTTGTTCATAATGTTAAATGTTAAAATTCGATTATGTAACGGTTAGTTACAAGGAAAATTGGCTTGCTTTGCAATGCAACAGGTGAAAGAATCCAAAACGTCAAAAGAATTTCCCGAGCTGCAACTTTATTTCTCATACGTAGTATTTTGAATGAACACACTGCGTTTTGGGGCACGCTAACAAAAATAACCAACAAGGCTTTTAAGGAGATGCGGACGCCTTTCACTCGGTTAAAAAAACCCTTTGAAACAAGACACCGATATGTTGACTTGGGCCGCGGAACTCTGTTAATGAAACGTTACACTTCATTCATTCAAGTGGAGCATGTGTCTTCTATAATGGAGTTTACTATGTACATACGCGGGAAAGAAGCCGAGACCATGTGTTAGTTCAACACGCTTCGGAAGTTGCAGTCGGACAAACACAGAGCTAGTTAAGTTAACATTTCGTACAAGCGCAAAGTAGCACGTTATGGCACTTCAACAGATTTAGTGTTATTAATGCGCATGTTTGTAAATCTACGCACAATATCAGTACTCGGTAAGACCAGGTGCTAGCAAACCATTCACAACTCGTTGGGGCCGATTGTGCGCGGCCCTAGGGACCGATCAGTTATTTACACTTCAATATTGTGGTTTTCGCTCAATACCCAGAGGATGTAAGCCCATTATTTATATTATTGTGATCGGCCTGACGGGGTCAATGGCGGAGTCAATGAGAGCATGCTCGCCACTTGCAAGTCATCCGAATGAGCGATGGAATCCACGCTTCCGACATAGATCAACTTCGTATTTGACTTTTGTTTCCCACCGCGCCTTGACTCGATTTGGACATGTTTTAAGAATAAAGACAAATTTGAACAGATGTACCGTTATCATGCTTAAGAGGTACGTAGGTACGGTGTGAATTATTTATTACCCCCGTACATTACGCGAAGGTACTAAGGCTATTGCACCTAGTTAGTATTAAAATATAATTTTGCAGCGCGCACGTAATAGGTATTCCCCGGTTTCGTTAAGTACCTCGGCGTGGCCGGCTATAAACATTAACTGGTGTATCGTGCTAATTTACAGCGTCAACCCTCGTCGGGCGATAACTGGCGTCGATCGATTTGCATCCATAATTACGTTGCTTTTGCGCGTACGCAGGTGATGAAAACGCGACAAGTGCCGCCGAGATTGCGCCTGCGCCCGCCCCTTCCGCCCTCGACCGGTTGCGCTTTTACTTCACGCCATCACGCCGCCTAGCCTCGCACCCGGCAATAGTGCAAAAGCTAACCACTCATTCGTTTCGCAAGTTAAATGAGACAAGTTCAACTGGGCTCTTACTTATCGAAAACGCTCTTAAAGCATGAGTTATTGATTTATCAGAAGTTCACGATTCCAGACGTCGCATCGCGTTTAGTCCGCTAGAGCGCACGCGGCGGCGGCGCGGCCTCCGCGCGCGGTCTGCCGCTCACTCTCATCGAAAACTCATCTTCACACAAAAAATAAGACACGTAATCGCCGCTATTATTGTTTATCCCCAGCTCAAAGCGAAGTGATCACATCACACCACGTGGGTGTAGAGTAAACACTCGCTCACGTATTATAAAGGTTCTCTTTTGCTGACGGTCCCGGAGAGCCTCTTGATAACATTTTATAAGACAAATAACCTGATAAAGATGTTTTGACGTGAACCCCTGTTCATCGCTCACACTAAAATGCGTCCAGTGAACACGTTTAATAAAATATTTGTTACAATGCCCTGCTTTCAGTTAGAAAAGGAAAAAAGGTGTAATTTAGTGTCAAGTTTATTGGTGGCGAGCGAAGCGTTAAGTTAAGGCGATCGGCGCGGGCGCGCTGACAGGACTTACGGCGGCGCGCTTTGCGCGCATCCATTAGCATTGTTTTAAAGGATTAAACACCGTTTACGAGGCGCATTGTGGGGCGACATGTCGCTTGACACGCATATTTTTATGACACATGTCTTTTATTTTCAAATAATCAGTGTGAAAAGACTACCGTGCGCCTGTGCGGCGATAAGTCGACGTTTTGTTTTTGTTTACATATTTATATTTTTTTGTGGTCTTTATCAGTCATTTTAAAGGTTAAGATAATGTCAAAATCAAGGTGTATGGAATTTCAGTTCGGTAAGGCGCGGGCCGGCGGCGGCGCGGCCGCGCGGTGTCGGGTTACGTAAAAGGTTCACGATTTCCAGATCGTTTTCGGTGCTCAAATCAAAACCGATATCTTCAGTAACTTGACAAAATCGCCTGATGACAGAGGTGAACTTTTTTTGCAACGACAAACTAATCTCTGACCGATACTTGTAAAATTTTTACTGAATTTAGAACCGTAATACCTTGTGAATTAATTGATATGAATTCGATGCAATGTGTAAAGTTAATTTGGTAAACGTATACGAATATAGGTTTACATCAGTTTACACGTTCGGAATAGGACGACATATTATCAGGGGACCATTCGATACGGGGTACTAATGCTGTTGTGGTCGCTTCCACTTCATTACATTACGGTCTCAATAAGAATCTATTGACATTGATTTGCGGAAAAAGATACCTTTATAGGTATCTGTATTTTTGTAAAATTTCATGGCACGAAAAAGTAAATTAATTAATGGCTTCTAGGTATTGAATTTTACCTACATATATTCACATAGATAGTACAATACTCTAACTGAATCAACATAGTAAATAAATTAACACTTCTTCACTTCGCAACTTGTCTTACATATTGTTGCGGCATAGCATATGGGTAAATACAGAACAATAGAAGTCAAAATTCACCAAAGGCCTTATAAAATTGAATTTGAATTTGTTTAAGTTGAGGTAGTAACTGTTTTTATCAATGGCCGTCCATTAGGTGGAGTCTTTGTGAGCGGGGGCGTGGGAAAACGGCGCGCTCAGCCTGCACATAACTCTTTGATTACGCATCACTTTCCACGTTTGTCTTTATTGCTTTCTTTTAATCGACAACCGGGAAAACAGGTGTTTTAAAGGGAGCTTGAGAATAGCATGAAACACTATTAAACGGCAGGAGATTTTTTTCTTGTAGCATAGGTAGGTCATCATCATCATCATGCCAGTCGATAAACATCCACTGCTAAACAAAATCCTACCCCAAGGTTAAATTGTATGATCAAAAAACGGTAAAGGTAGCATTCAAGGTAGACATTTATTTCTCTCCATTTATGAGCCGTGTGTATCTTTAAATCCAACGTCAATTTAGCGCTTAAAAGAAGCCTAGTCTAGAATATTCTAGAATACTTACCCAATACAAAAGGTCATTTTGAAAGATGAATGAACAGTGTCCAGGGGAAATAGACAATAATTCTCGGCGATTATTTATGCCGCTTATCGGGAACAATGCCCGTTCCAAGCATCACTCACACGCCATTGTGCTTACTGGACTGTCTTCTGTAGAGAATGCGAATTCACGAAATCAATCAGAGATTCCTATCATATTATTTTACGGCTTAAAATGCTGTGATAGTCTAATGATTTGACACCTATCTCATGCAGAACCACTAATAATTTCTGGTAAGGAAAACCGTGAAGAAACCTGCATTTTCAAAGTATACCACCTACATATAATTCAAAGACGTGTAAAGTCCCCAATACGCATTGATTAGCCGAAACCGTCTCGCTGAGAACGCCTATGCCCAACAGCGGGCCGTAAATGGTCGTAGGCTGGGGTGGGGATTTTAGCAGGCAGTTTAACGGAAGTCTCCGCGTGTTTCGACCCCGAATTCCGGGACGATCAAAGGCCACGGTCGAAAATTAATTATCAATTTGTCGTGGGTGCCAAGTGGCAGGGCGACATAAATCGATCGGCGTATCTGCGCGGGCGCATTAGCCACGCTGCCTCGATAAGGATAACAAATGCTCAGTTTAGGGTTATCTCGACATCGGACACGAGAGAGCTTTTTGCCACCGCACCTTCGTTCATTCTTGTTTCGATTTAGGGTATCACCTTCAAATAAATTTTATTAAGATCTATGTATAAATATAAAATGCCGAGAATTATCCAAGCGCTTATGCTAATATTAAAGGTACGCTTTAATTATTTACGCAGAAAAAACATAGGTACCTCCAGTGTAGTTTAAAAAATCTGGCTAACTATGTATAAAGATACGAGAGGTCCGGGCAGTTAGCTGATAGATAACATCTGCGATAAATAGAACATATTAATATGCATGATCCGCCACGCCGATTACCCTTTACATTACAGGGGAATATCAGCGACTTATACGAGTTTGTAAATGCAGAAATAACCAGGTAAAAAAAAGTGATGGAAAAATTGCGTATCATACTCTGATCATGATAAATATTTTGCACATTTCGTATCATGACCTAACATGATACGAAATGTGCAAAATCTACATTTTAAAAAGTGGGAGCCCTATACTGCATATGCAAAGCCCAAGGTTAAATTGAATATAAAATGGCGTCCTTTTTCAGCCGTGGCTAGGGTATAATTATCAAGCCACGGGCGTATGCGAAATTGGGGTCTCACCTCGAGTCGGCGGCCATAAATAAAAGAAAATGAGCGGCGTCGGTGGGAGGAACACTGCGCTAATGAATAAGCTGGTTGACCCGCGCAGCGGGACTCTCCGGGCGCAACCTTCATTGGTCGACGCACCCGCCGCGCGCGCCGCCGTCGAAGCCCTATCTATTAGATCACGCATCCCGAACTCAGCCTAATAGCACTTCGATAACGCTCAATGAGCAACTCAAACACCGATTTATCTCACTTACTACACCAATTCGAATTCATCATTCAAATAATCGGATTACACAATTGTGAATAAATGTTAGAAATTACCCAACGCTAGGCCGATTTGAATATGAATAGTTAGGCGCCATGTAGGCAGGTACATGAAAAAACCGGTCCGAAATGATAATAGTAGACAAATGTCCCGGGCGAACACAATGAGCGACCTCTGAGCTCGGATCAATTTCACTTTGACACTAATTTATTTATTCACGTGCGGTTCATTCATCCATCATATTGTGACAAATTGCAAATTGATGTTCAATGTTGTTACATATAATATAACAATTTACATTTCATGAACAACTAAGTATAGAGAAAGTAAACATTGTTTGCCGCAATCATAATAAATACTATTTATAGTACCTAGAGAACCTACCTACTGAAATGATGAATTAGCCAATCACCATTGATCGAAGATATTCAATTTATCTACCGGGCCTACCAGAATAACGCGGTACCTACTATACCTTCATGAATATAAATAAAAAATCACGTCATTCACCACCTTAGCCTTGGTGAGCACTAATTGGCAACTAAATACGAGTAGGTTGTAAAGTATTTGCTTACCGACATGTCAGTTACTCGAAATACATGAATGGTATAACGAATGTTGGTGTGAATAGGCAATAGGCAATGACTGCGTTTTGAAGCATCGCACATTATGTGGCTGACCATGTCCTACCAGTTGTAATGTTTGATGCTTACAATTTACGCAACTGTCATTAACTCCGCTTATCTCTTGGACATTGGACAATTTGGACATAGGAACCTGTTGTGGTATGGCGTTTGGTCATTGGTTTGCGATACCGAAAACGAACAGTTATTTTACTAGACGAAAATGTGCGCCACGCGTCTTGAATCGATTCCGACAACGACCGCTTCTCCAACCAAGTGGCTAAACGCAATGAGCCTGCTGTAGTTGGAAAAACGTTTTGAGGCCTTCTGAATACCCACTAAGTCTAGATTCATAACAATATACCCAATCATAACTTCTCGGTCGCGTTCACATTTTTATTTACCTACAAAGATCGTCAATTCCTATAGGTACAAACGGTCAGAGAATAAGTATGCAAAAGTTTTCAAGATTTTTTATATGTCGAATCTGTTTGTTGTATTGTATAAAGCGGAATGTAAAAAATAAAACACCTGCACAATTTATCAGCTTAGGCACGCTTTCTTATCGTGGTTACTTTAAAACATGACTTCGGATGATATAAAAATAGCCCCCGTGATAGCTGGAAGGGTCGTTGGTTTCGCAGGTAGTTCGGGTGGGCTATTATTTAAATTAATTGGGTATAAAATGTATAAAACGACGAGCGCCGGACACGCTCTCGTGTCGCGCGACTGTCGCCACGCGGGCCCTTTATCACAATGCCCAGAAACAGGCGGCCAAAGATTTATGTCCGATACACTTTATACACTTACACCAATGAGGGTAGAAGCGCTGAGGTGCAGTGTTGCCAATTTAGCACATTATAAGTACCTAAGCTAAATTAGCAACACTAACATCTCCGAAACCTCAAATGTCTCAAAAAACATTAACACTTTATTTATTAGAGGACTTTGTCTATTAACAGGGTTTTTTCATACAATACATGAGAAGCTATCACATATCTATAGGTAAGACCAGCGGCTGCTTTTTAAAGTAAATTTTAAGTTTAACAACAGAAGAAACTATTTCAGTTTCTTGTACGGTCGTTGTGGTTTAGTTTTAGTTCCAAACAATGGATAGTTACGAAAGCGTTATTGTTTTACAGCATGTCAGGTGGATAATTTTAGGGATTAGCGCGGTTGCGCAGGAGACAGCCCCGAGATCGTTATCGGACAGTGCCATCTTTTGTTCCGACACGGTAATTTATTGCCACCATACACTTCGCTCGGAATCACCCAAATGATTCCAATTTAGAATTCAATCCGGCCGCTGCAAGAGATTTTGAATTTTGAATCCCGACCGCGAATTTCCGCGCGCCAAATAAAAAATCTCGCGTGGAATCTTGGCCCATCTGTTTAGACAGACGCCGATACATTCCATTAGAGGCTCATTGTTGAGAAATAGATTTTGGAATGTTGATAAATTGTATTTGACGTGAAATGTCTTTAAAATCACAACGACAGTAGAAGTCAGAGAAGAGGAATGTCACATTTCGTCACGAATTGGGAGATCTCGTCTAACTACAAAATTATATTATTAATTATTAATCTAAATAAACATGATCATATTGACATTATTTAGCTCATATAATCAGTTCGAAGTTTTCTTAAGTTACTATCACGAGCGCTGACGGAGTCACGAAAACAGAATATACATATACATAATATATTTAACTTATTATGTATTATGATAATGAGTTATAGTTTATTCTAAAACCTTATCGCAAAACAATTTGATACCTACAAATAAAAAGTTTACAAAAGTAGGTAGCAATGAACTTTGTTTTCAAAAGTAACAGGTTGTAAAATGAGACTGGTATCTTGCAAAATGCGCAAACCTTTTTTAACAATGACCGGACGGGAGAAGGAAGAATTTTCAACAATCATTAATTCACAGCACTCATTGTGTAAACAATAATACGACATCTGGTAGCCTAGCCATCGTGCATTTTTCAGAATACAAAAGGAAATCAAAATAATTCTCGGCGTATATTTAAAAGCAGTAAACCCTGAGCAGAACAGGTCAACGTTTCGCAAATTAATAGTTAGGAAGTTTGCCAGCGTTTGTAAGACAATACCCAATAACTTCTTATTTATACCACATCAAGTAGCGAGTTGCGTTCTCATCGCTTTATCTTTGGCCAGTGCCGCCTTAGACTATAGTTATGATTTTAGTTGTTCGATAATTGCGTCTACTAGCAGTGTTTGTGAAAAGCTCGGAAAAACAATTCCTGCAAACAATTCATGTACAAAATTAACAAAATCCTCCAAATGCCACCACATTTTGTTTTGAATAATCACTCTCTACTACAGCCTATTTGCGTCCCACTGCTGAGCACAGGCCTCCTCTCATCACGAGAGGGTTTGGGCTATAGTCCCCACGCGGGCCCAGTGCGGATTGGGGACTTTGAATAATCACGGAGAAAGAAAATTTTAAATTTGATTCGGAATAATTGATCATTACGACATCTAGTACCTAAATCTTTAGAATATTTAATACCTATTTGACATAGTTATCGAAAAAAAACTAAAAAAAATGCAAGCTAAATTCATTGATGTTCTCGTGGAGGGAAGCTAACTAGGCCATTTCGGGGTCCAAAGGCAACATATCACTGTCTAAAACATGGCATCGTGAAGCAACTCCACTTTCCAGCTGCTTCTTAAGTATTAAGAACACAATGGAGCGAACTGACGACCGGCAGCGTGTGCCTTATCGGAGGCACGAAGTCGATCGCTCATAGTCAAAATAATAACGCGCCGCAGAAACAAGTACCAACATTAGTTTATTAATCGTGGCCGTCGCGCCTCATTGTTCTCCCGGGACAATCGTTTCTAGACCAAATAACGCCGTGTTCTCCTAAACCCCGACATAATAACGAGAAAAAACTAAAGCCGTGTCACATTACGCGCCAGTCTGTTGCCGACTACAATCTCAAGGCGATTCAGTTCAAATCGAACCGGTGACCGCTTTGACACATCTTTGATTCCTGCTCACAATTGTTGAATACGATATTTTAATTACAATGAAACTATAAACAATTAATACATGAACGCCAACTGCGTCATGCTCGCTTTTTGCCAATCGTATTGTAATCGAACATTTAACGTTTCCGAAGTCATGTTACTGAAACAAGGTGAGCCATGCGATTAACATTCAACAACTGGAAACCTATAAAATGAAATATTTCATAAACAGTTCGCTACTTTCATAAACATGTATTAGTAGGCTGTAAATGGGTTCCATAGTGGTTCCATAACTATAAAGAAGTAACATTACGAGGAACCGACGTCGTTGACGGATGGCGGTTTCCGACGATGTTTGTAAACAGGGTGGTATTTTCTTTCGTTGTCGGGTAGAATTGTATCTTGCATCTCACTCTAATCTTCCAGAAAATGGGAGTAGGTGATGTGTTTCCACGCCCGGCCCGCCGAGGCGCGCCCGCAGCCGCGCTCCGATGCCTTTTCATATTAACAACACTCCCATAAAGAAAACCAATTATATGCTCATGAAACCACGTTAGCAACAAATGAAATTTTAAGCAAACATCTCGAGTATTCCTCGTTACGATAAAGTTAATTGAATTTCAATGACTTTTAATAAGCGTAAGAATTAGAAAAGGGAACAAATAGAAAATTACTCGATTAAACTAGTACTGTATGATAACTTGCTAGCTGAGAAACAAACACGATTAGTGGACTGTATTTATAGAATTTGAAACGTACAATTGCTTCGAAACTCCCGTGGGCTCACCTGGGTACATTAGATGAAGTCTTCTGGGAGCTCCCTGCTTGCCTGGGTTCTTCTTCTTCTTGGGTCGCACGATACCAAGCCCAGGAGGACAGGATTTCACCACACAATGAATTCTTAGCGCTTGTACGTATTAATCACGAATTAAAAAAAGCTAGAGCAAACCGTTGGACTGCTTTACATGTCGGCCATCATCAACGGAAGAGGAAGTGACGTCATATACGTCGTAGAGGTGGCAGTATTGAAAAGTGTTTCAATCTACGCATGTTAAACATTTACTTATATTATAAAACTATTCTACATACCGCCCGCCTTAGAGGCACCAGCTCTAACAGAAAGAACGGGTCGGAAAATACACTAAATTACACAAGTACTAACACTAACAAGAAGATGGGTCCGGTAGCGGACAGATCTTCACAACAGCGCGCCTATAAGTTCCGCGTGCAGTGCGCACAGTGACCACGCGCACCACGCCATCGGCGCCGGGGTGCGTCGCCTCGATGACGCCGAGACGCCATTGCATCGGCGGCGCGTTATCCTCAACAAGAACTACTACCGAGCCTATCTGTATATTATCATTAGACACAAGCCACTTAGAACGCTGTTGTAGAGTGTGCAAATATTCCCTACTCCAGCGCTTCCAATAATGCTGAACCATATTTGTCAATAGTTGCCACCTAGTCAGCCTATTAACGTTTTCTGAGGTCAGGTCTGGCTCGGGAATAGCCACCAGAGGTTGCCCGATTAAAAAATGCCCGGGTGTCAGCGCCTGCGGATCACTCGGGTCGCTACTGAGAGGACAGATGGGCCTCGAATTCATCACTGCCTCTATTTGACACACGAGAGTGTAAAACTCCTCATAGGACAGAGTTTGTTGCCCTACAACACGTTTTAAATGGTGCTTAAAACTGCGCACTTGAATTTCCCAATAACCGCCCATATGCGGAGTGTAACTCGGGTTAAAATGAAATTGAATACCGTTATTTACGCATTCTCTATGTACTTGGTCCCTAAATTCATCCGATTTGCACAGCTCGTGAAATTCCGAGAGAACCTTGTTCGCCTTCACAAAATTGCGGCCACAATCACTGTACAAATCTGTACATATCCCGCGGCGACTACAAAACCTCTTTAAAGCACTCAAAAAGGCTTCCGCGGTGAGCGAACTCACAACCTCCAAGTGCACTGCGCGGCTACGCCCACAGACGAAGATGCAGACGTAGAATTTCGCCAATTTAGCATTACGGTGACGACCTAGCTTTATCATAAAATGACCACAATAGTCAACACCGACCTTCATAAATGCGCGGTATTCTTCAACACGAAATGCCGGCAGATCGCCCATTATTGGCTCGACATTTTTAGGTTTATTCCTGAAACAAGTCACGCATCGGAAAACTCGCTTCTTAACAACACTGCGAGCCGACAGGATCCAATACTTTTGCTGTAGTAGATATTGTAGTGTCTGATGTCCAACGTGCAAATAAATTTTGTGGAAATAGTCTACAATAAGAATCGTCAAGGGACTATTCTTAGGTAGCACGATCTGATGCTTCACATCAAAAGGCAGGGAGGATTTGGACAACCGCCCGCCAACACGCAACAAACCAGCACTGTCAAAAAACGGTTTCAAGCGCTGAAGAGCCTTTGAACAAGGCTTATTGTTTTTCAGGCGCTCAATATCGTCACTGAGTTCAATTTGTTGGACAATCTTTACTAAACACAACAACGCGGTGTCCATTTCACGCACAGAAACAAACTTCGATTTATTCTTTACTGCGTTCAGACAGTTAATTTTGAAACGCAGGCACCAAGCTGCCACTTTCAACAATTTGCTCAAACTAGAGTACCTGCTTATCAAGTCCGTGGAATCTGCTACAGTCGAAAACGACTTGACGGCTCGCTTCTCGCTCTCAACAACATCTGAGTAAGAGCTACACAATTCCGGTGTGGAAACAGACACGGGCCACTGATCTTCACTCAGAGACAGCCACGCTGGACCGTGCCACCACAACTTATGATGAATCAGCTCCGACGGCAATAAGCCGCGAGAGGCGCAGTCAGCAGGATTGTCGGCCGAAGACACATGAAACCAGTTCTCAGGCGACACATTGCTTTGACATTCACTTGCTCTATTTGCTACAAAGGTCTTGTATTCGTGTGAAAGTCCCTTTATCCACGCCAAGGCAATAGTAGAGTCTGACCAAGCAAACACTTTGTCAATTTTCAACCTTCCGTCATAGATGGACAACACATATTTCAGTAACCGTGAAACAATAACAGAACTACACAATTCTAACCGTGGTAGACTGATACGTTTGAGTGGAGCCACACGAGACTTCGAAATCAGCAAGTAGGTGTTCCAGACACCTTGATGGTTCAAAACACGCAGATAAACAACACCTGCAAATCCTTGCTCAGAACTATCTGAAAATCCGTGCACTTCAGCTTTTACACAGTCCTTCAGAACAAATCGATCTAGCGCGACATTAGACAAGAGTGGAAGTTCACTGACATATTGCAACCAGATATGATGCAAATGATGAGGTAAGCTCTCGTCCCAAGTGACGCCTATAGTCCACAATTTTTGCATTAAACACTTTGCAAATAGCGTGACTGGACTTAACCACCCCAGTGGATCGTAACACTTAGCAATTTGTGACAAAACTGCTCTTTTTGTACATTCGGGTTTCCCTGGCGATATATTGTAGACGAACTGATCACTCTGCGGCTTCCACTGCACGCCTAGCACCTTGATCATGCCCTCGTCGTCGCTAGAAGAGAATGCAACACACGATTCCTTGTCACAATCAGGAACGTCCTCTAGCAAAGACGGGTCGTTACTCGCCCACTTGCGTAGCGCGAATCCCCCCGCAGCACACAACTGGACCAGTTCAAGCTTCAGCTCCCGGGCAGATTCCAAACTGGCGGCTCCGCTGACTACATCGTCAACAAACACCTCGTTGACGAGCACAGCGGCAGCACGCGGGAACCTGGCACCTTCGTCTGTGGCCAGCTGCTGCAGCGTCCTTATCGCTAAATAGGGAGCCGAGGAGAGACCATAAGTGACTGTACGAAGCTGAAACTCTTGAACTGGCTGCGAGGGACATTCGCGCCACAATATTCGCTGGAAGTCACGGTCTTCCTCGTGTACCAAAATACCACGAAACATCTGCTTAATATCAGTGATAAACACCACCTCATGTAATCTGAAATTCAGTAAAATCTTTTCGATTTCCTGCTGCAACTTGGGACCTGTAAGGAGAACGTCATTAATAGCGACACCGTTACCAGACTTCATTGACCCATCGAACACCACACGTAACTTGGTCGTCGAGCTGGACTCCTTTATAACACAGTGATGAGCAATGTAGAACGGCTTCACCAAGCCTTCATGTGCGTCGCTAACTAGTTCCATGTGTCCTGCTTCCAAGTAATCCCTAAGGAATTCACAATAAGCCTGCTTTAAAGAATCGTCACGAGCGAGCTTCCTTTCAAGAGAGTACAGTCGCGATAAGGCGATGTCGCGTGATTCACCCAAAACCGGACGATCAGTCTTGAACGGGAGCCGAACTACGTACTTACCCGTTTCATCACGGTGATGACCATTAACAAATATGTCTTCACAACGCCTTTCCTCAACACTAAGAGGCGCTGGACCGGAAGGCTCAGCTTCGACTTCCCAAAACTTCTTTAAAATAACATCAAGGCTTTCCTCAGATGACACCGAAGCCAAAGACACACTTTCGAGCGCTTCAATTCTTTTACCAGACGTACCGCCTATCACAAGCCATCCAAACACACTATTGATGGCAGACGGGTAACCGGCGGGAGCAATCACTCGACCGTCGCGTAAAATATGCGGATACACTTCCGCTCCTAACAAAACATCGATCCCCGCAGGACGATAGAAATTAGGATCAGCAAATTTCAAATGTTCCAAATGTGACCACTTGTCACTGGGTAAAACAGAACCTGGCAAGAAGCTGGTAATTTGATTTAAGATCAAACACGAAACATCAAACTCTTCGTCGCCGTCAGTAGGTAAAACCACACACGAAACAACAGACTTCGCCTTACCTACCTCAGACATACCAAGGCCACTCACCGGCACACACACTCGCCGGCGCGGCAGTCCCAGACGACTTGCGAATTGAGACGTCATGAATGACGTTTGAGAACCGGGGTCCAACAACACGCGCGCGCACTCCATGCCGCCATCACTCCGCTGCACGCGCACGACGCAGGTCGACAACAAGGCGGTGCCCGAGCTCGCACACATCGAGTCTTCGAGGGCCGCGTGGTTGACCACGCCCGTCTGCCCTGCGGGAGCGGCCTCCCGCACGCTGGACTTGTTCTTGTCGGTGCCCGCGCGAGCCACGCTGGAGTCACACATCGACCCTTGCCGGGACGCCTCCTGCTCGTGGGCACCTTCACGCAAAAAATGCAACAACTTGTTGTGCGGCATATCACACTTGTCACACAACGACTTCGCGGAACAACATTGCGAAGCATGATCGTCGCTGAAACAATTAAAACACAAACCTAATTGTTTCACAAACTTCATTCTTTTGAATGGGCTTAAACCCAAAAACTTCGAACATTTGCTCAACACATGCTCAGCACCGCAGCTCACACACGCACGGCTGCTACTACTAATCTGAGCGGCAAACGTTAGCGCACCTCTATTTTTACCAGGATGTGTGCTAGGACCGGCACTCGGGCCTGGCAGTGACCTTCGCGAGCTTTGACGAGAAGCTTCACACGCATGCATCTGTTTTCTCAAGAATTCAACGAACTGTACGTAAGTCGGATAGTCTTTGCCGTTATCTAAACATAATTCATAACGACGCCTAGTTTCGGAGTCAACCTTTTTCAAAACAATGTGGAGCAACAAAAAACTCCATTCATGCGTAGGAAAACCCATAGCCTTTAAAGCACCTAAATTTTCAGTGAGAGTATTCAATATACGTTTCATTCCATCAACATCGGAATCGTTACGTAAGGTCGGCAAATTGAGCAGCGCATCGACGTGCTTGTTCGCGATGCGGCGCTTGTCAGAGTACCTATCCACTAAAGTCTGCCAAGCAACATCAAAGTTATCCGTAGTCAAGGGTAGGCACTTGACTAAACTAAGCGCTTCACCTTGTAAACTTGCACGCAAATATTGAAACTTGTTTATGTCTGACATTTCGGAATTATCTTTTATAGTAGAACAAAAGATATCATGAAAACTATTCCATTCAGAATAATCACCGGAAAATGTTTGTAAAGGCAATTTAGGCAACCTCGGTTGGCTCCTAGCATGGCTACTATCACTCAACCTACGATCAGTAGTATCCATATAATCAACTAAAGATTTACGCTTAAACCATTTTGTATATTTGGACCGTATTGCATAAACTTTATCTAAGAATTCCTCACGAATAAGTTCCTGTTCCGACTCAATGAAACTTAAATTAGCAATCAGTTTTTCCTCAATTAATTTTTGAGTTTCATCGAACTCTTTTCGTATCAAATCTATGTCACAATAACCGGCTTCTAATTCGTCGTACCTTTCATCTTTTTCGAATTCTATAAGTCGTTCTAATTGTTTACATATGAATTTCCTTTGGAATAATAATTGATTTAATTCCATTTTTAAGACCAGCTATGACAACTATAAACAAATAAATGTTAGACAAAAACACTTACTTTTATTATGAAAATCCAACTCGGTCAAAGGATAATATACGGCCAAATTAAGTTGCACCAATTCAATATGGCTGCGCACGAAAATGTTACACTTCGCAATTCCGCCGCGTAAATCACGTAATAATATTTAAGATTGTTAACTTTAAAATATTAACTAATTGTCCGATGTGAACAATTACACACACTAAACTCGCGATAAAAATGGTCACTGTACACAAATACACCACAATGTTACACTAATAACACTAAATAATGTTTTTACTTTTCGATAATGAATTACGACAACGTAATTGAGCCCGCCATTACAGAACTAACAAAGTAAGTTGCGGATGGAGTAAACTCAATGCAGTTATATGAATCTACCCGAAACTTTATTTATAAAAAATGAAATCTTTACTAATGATTTTAAATAAGGTTTTACTTTAAGTTTTGTAATTAAATTATGATACGATTTGAAATACGTACGCACACAATGTATTTCAAATTTCGAACATTAACGTGAATATTCGCGAAAAAGTACCTAAGCGTAGATTAACTAAACACACTTCAATCTTATGCCACCAGTACTAATCACGACGTAAAAATTTGGAAATATTTAGAAATTTGGATCGTAAGGACCAAAAAGTATGTATGATAACTTGCTAGCTGAGAAACAAACACGATTAGTGGACTGTATTTATAGAATTTGAAACGTACAATTGCTTCGAAACTCCCGTGGGCTCACCTGGGTACATTAGATGAAGTCTTCTGGGAGCTCCCTGCTTGCCTGGGTTCTTCTTCTTCTTGGGTCGCACGATACCAAGCCCAGGAGGACAGGATTTCACCACACAATGAATTCTTAGCGCTTGTACGTATTAATCACGAATTAAAAAAAGCTAGAGCAAACCGTTGGACTGCTTTACATGTCGGCCATCATCAACGGAAGAGGAAGTGACGTCATATACGTCGTAGAGGTGGCAGTATTGAAAAGTGTTTCAATCTACGCATGTTAAACATTTACTTATATTATAAAACTATTCTACAAGTACCCATTAAAGAGTTTCACGTGTTGCCACAAATATCCATACTAATATTATAAATGCGAAAGTAACTCACTTTCGAATTTATAATATACTAGCTTCTGCCCGCGACTCCGCCCGTGTGGAATTCGGTTATCGCGTTCCCGCGGGAACTATGCGTTTTTCCGGGATTAAAAGTAGCCTATGTCCTTTCCCGGGAATCCAACTACCTCCAAGCCAAATTTCATCTCAATCGGTCCAGCGGTTGAAGCGTGAAAAGGTAACAGACAGACAGACAGAGTTACTTTCGCATTTATAATATTAATATGGATATCATAATAACTATCTTTTACCTCTTCACGTTTCAACCGCTGGACAGATTGAGATGAAATTTGGCATGGAGATAGTTGGGGTCGCGGGAAAGGAGATAGGCTACATTTCATGCCGGAAAAGCGCATAATTCTTGCGGGAACGCGATAACCGAATTCCACGCGGGTGAAGTCGCGGGCAGAAGCTAGTGTTTATTATAAGTGCAATAACTACCACCACCACTAGGTACACATGTACCTCCTTAGATACGAAGTGCACATGCTACGCTGAACCTATCTAGATTTCCCTTGAACTTGGCTAACCGTCGAAGGTCTACAAAGTCATTGCGTGTCGTAGCCTACCAACCTACCTATAAATTCACACCGCTTAAACCTATGAGTAAAATACTAAATATAAGGTTTGTCATACAATTGACATCTTATAATGTCATGTAAAGTGTTTTAAGTTCCTTTAAACTGAAATATGAGCATATTGAAATGCTACGTAGGTAAAAAACACATTCTATAGTTTTTCATAGCGAGGAAACCGCGTTTCAGAACTGTTTAAACGTTTAGTAGCCGTTTACGATGCACTTCTGGCCTCATATGCTCATCTAGTTGAGACAAATATACACTCTGAATATCTGCTTGGACTGAGTAAAACATAGCATGAGGTAAAGAAAGAGAAGAGTTTTCGATTTCTAGCGAACATTCAGCTTCAATGGCGCGTAAAGCGTTTAGTCGGAGCGCTGTATAAGCGCCAGTACTGGTGTAAGCAAAACCATGCGGTGGATACGAATTGATGGTCATAATAAAGTAAACAATTGAATCACGGCGCCCACACCCCACCGCTCAACAAACATCAAAACTCGCAACTTTGTCTTAATAACGATAAAAATCTAATAAAGTACATTACAATATTATCACTGTTATTTTATTTTTATTTTGCATCATAAAATTTAGAATCCGCATAATGCATTGGCTGACTCATTTACAGGCTGCTTGAATTTTATTCAAAAATCAAACTATATAAAATTATTCCTTTTCCACATGTTCAATACAACATGCATTTGAGGATACAAATAGTACTTATTTGAGGGTTCGAAGTGACACCTATGGTTAATCACCGCAGCTTCATGCATTCGCACATCCTCGCGAATTGACGCATGCAACTTACACAAGAATGCACTTTAAGCATCAAGGTCTCAATCGGCAATTTTTATATGATAACAAACGGCCAATATTCACGTCACTCGACTTGCAAAGATTAATTTCCGAGATGGCAGTAATTTATGATCGACCATTGTCTTGCATCTGACGTATGCGAGGCGTCCGATATTGTCATCCGATTGAATTACACACTGCTTAATAAATGGTGAAGGAATCGTACTGGTGTTTTTAATGTGGTTGTTGATGACTTTATCAGCGTTAGTCATCAAATTGAAACGGATCCAGATTAATTCTGTGAAGCTATCTAAGTATGGTAAGACTGCGGCCGCAGAGTGGTTGCGCCACTCTAGAGAAACTCCTGAGCGGCGATCTTCTTGTGTTTCAGGCGACCGCAGCCGCCCGCGGCCGCCTTCAGTCATCGACCTCGGTCTCGACTATCACATACACAATAAATGACACATTTATAGGCGTTAAATCGACTCTTAAAATGGACCTATAAAGCAGATGCAAAGCGATCATAAAATCGTCGTAGCACTTTGCGAAATTGTCGCATTTAGAACGCTTAAGCATTCGTTAACTTAAATGGCCCCGACGAGAGAACGAAATCCCGCACGTTCCGACCCAGGAATTGATTTAAATCGTTTTGTTACTTGACAATGAAGCAGATATTCAAACTAAGATGCTAATAAAATGCGTGATTAATGGCATTCGGAGACGAGACAACGCCTTTGACCGGCTTGACGCGGCGACCGGTGTCACACCATCAACACAATTAGTCACGAGACTCGTAGACGATCGCAAACGAATATCGCGTTAGATAAGAAATACATAATAACAAGTGTTGCGGCATCCCAAACAGTAATATTTTAAAGTTAAGTATGCATGTCTTTTAAAGTGCTGTCAGTGTTACAAAAGTCTGTCGGGCAGAGCGCTGGGTGGAGCTAATAAACTATTTGAGTAGAGGCCACGTGTTGACACTGTCGTTTAACACCTGAACAATGCTCCTCGTTTGCATTAATGTAAATTAGGTTAGCTCGCCGCCCGACGCCGCGCCTACGTTCAATTAGAAGGTACCCTAAACTAGCCCATATGTGCATTGTAAGCGTAACTAATTACATACATACTAAACTTTTACACGTGTAAACGCTACGATAAAGTTTGATTCTTTTGCGTGGTAAGTATGTTGTATTGCTCGCTAAACTACTACTACTACTACAGCCTATTTGCGTCCCACTGCTGGGCACAGGCCTCCTCTCATCACGAGAGGGTTTGGGCTATAGCTCGCTAAAAATATGTGAGAATTAAAAGCTTTGTGAGACAGTCTTAATAGGACAGGTGTTTTTGCGCGCAATAAATCCACTTAATCTGTAGATAATTTCATGACAGTCACACCGTGAAAAGTGAAATTGAACTGGAAGATAGAAGCAAAAACAATAGCATGAGCGAGATCGAATTTAGCTCGGGAGGGGCGCGTGGTGTCAAAGACTGCGCGCTGGTGTTCGTCCGTCAGCGCGGCGTAAACACGGCGGCGGCGCCCGCGCACCAGATTTGCGTTTTTACGGGAATCTGCGCCGTTGTTTCCAGAACGAACGATGAGACCAAACATTACATTTTCTAAAAATCTTAATGCAACTGAGACTTGTTTTCTTGTGAGATTTTAGCGGCGTTTCTCACGTTTCGATATAATAGCACTGTGTAAGAGCCTTGGAGTTTCTTGATTTGGAATTAGGCTAAAATAAAATGGTGACAGGATTAGATTTGTGTTGAAATGACAATGCAAACTTCCGCAGTCGATTATTACCGAACAAAAACGGAAACGCATCTTATCTCACCGTGAACATTTCCGAACGTCACAAATCACACCACCGTCGTAAATACTAAACGATAGGTCGCCAAAATGCAAGATCTATAACAAAAAAGGATCTAAGAGATGTTGGGAATGATTTTTTTTATTGTGGAGCGGCGCAGTCGCACGCGCGGCTCGATTGTGGCTGTGTGGTCCTCGCTAGCCACTTTGTAAATAGCGCGGTTTACCTTTTTCAACTTTTGTGTTTTGTTACCTTTTGTGCTGTTGTAGGACCAATATTACCATAGCTATTTAGGCCCGTCGGATATATAAATACGCCATTTATCATGATAACTGATGCGCGTGAACGTCGCCTGGTCTGCGATGGGGTGTAGATTTGATGGTTACCCCTGATAAATCGCAGCGATTTACCTTCTCTTTGTGTCCGCGGTATGAATAACAGGTTATGAAATGATATCACTGCCTCTTCACTCATTGTGTCAACTGTAAAATAGGTACTTGATTGCACGGGTTATTATTTATCACAATACTTTCCTTATTGGTATCATAATCTACTGATTGTTATATTAATGACTACATCATATTCAGTTCTTTGGAACTGACTAATTGAATGACAAATGTCGAAGGCGTTTACTTAAACCTAGTAAATAAAATTGATTTAGTACTAATAAGTTGTTGCAAGTTAAAGGTCATTTTTATATTAACAGCCTACTAAATTTACAAATTGCAATCGTATTTAAATCAATTGGGAACGAGCCTCGTAGCAGGAGCAGGTAGGTAATCTGTTCACTTCAGAAAATTAATATCCACATAGGTATTTTTTTATTTCAGTATAGATTTGAGGTAGTAACATTTTGAAAACTATTTCGCAAAACATAACGAAAATAAGGGATGGCATATCGCTTGCAATATTCAAACAAAAACTATCCCGGAATGCGGCCGTCATCGGAGTCAAAACATCAATTGTAGCGCTATAAATTCACTCAAACCGCAGGCTCTTTCACAATATTTGTATCGGGGCTATTACGGGGCGACAAAAAGGTCCGAAAGGGCGGCCCTCTGAATGAAGGGAAGGCAAATAAATATAAATAAGGAGGGGTGCGGGGCGCCCCGGGGCGCCGCGCGCGACCGGCCTTAACGGAGCGCGCCAGCAGACAGATACACGGTGTTTCGTATCTCAAAATGGATGGGCTTTCTACAGTTTAATGGTCTCTAACCAAGGGTGTTCTTTAGACTCGCGAGAAAAAGCCTATCATGGTTCTAAGTTAGGCCAAGCATGTCAATTACAGTAGCAACATTTCATTATGGATATTTAGGCAAGTTGTTCACTATAATAACAATATCTACGCTATCAATGCGAATCTATAATTTAGTTTTTAATTAATGACGTAGTTGAAATTTTCAAAATTCTATCAGAAGGATTTTTTTTTGTAGATAAGTAGGTTTTGTAGTTTAATTAGCTTTAAAACAAAATAAATAAAATAACAAAAATATGAAAAGGAATAGAAGGAATTTCAGTTTAAAAACAAAAACGTTACACAAACTGAACACTCACGGTAATCACCACAAAGTGGACAAAAGAAATTCAACTAGGTACCAATATTCCGTCCTTGCGATAAAGTCATGCCGATTTCAAAGATTCTTATTCAATTTTCCATTGATTTTCCAAGAAATTTCTCCACAGCCAGTTTACATGGTGGAAAAATTATATCATATAAGGCTTAAGTGGCCGTTAAAATCAAGCAGAACCGTACTCGGCGTGTCGATTGGCACTTAAATCTTACACCCAATAAAAGTGCACCTCGCAACGGCGCACCGTAATTGGTCCTCGTGAGCACGATTATGCTGCACCGATCACCGGGGACATACTTTTACGACTCTCATTGGTCCTGGTTAATGACGTGTGACAGCCGACGAACAATGCCACTTATTCGATTTTCAAGTAGAACATTTTGGTTTCACGTGTTTTTCTTTGCTGCCAGTACGATTGTATCGATCCGTAGGTATCGACGAACTTTCTTCAACAATCTGAATTACCTACTCTACTGTAATTATGTAAAAAGAACTATGGAAAGAAGAGCGCTGAAAGTCTTGAAGGGATAACTAGATAGACATAAAATCAAGTTGTGTTGAAAATTTCTCAGTACGTTACCCACTTCAAAGTAAGAGTGCTATAAATTCAACGGAATTGTAATATTGATAATCCATTGTATGAATTTGCTCGAGTATTCCTATAAGTAGTTAACGTTACGCATCGAACGAGCATTTTCACGTACTTAGTTCAAAAGCTATAGATCATGTTGCGAAACGAAAGTAAGGAAGAGAATGTACGCATCGTTCCATCGATAAATTATTAATAGCCATCAATAACCGAAATAGAGAACACTTTGAGACGCGTAAACAACGTGTTAGTATCGTGGAATACGTTTCCTCAAATATACGATCCGGCAATTCAAATGTTGCAGGTACCGAGTTATTATAACCTACCCTCACGATTTATTTTTGGTATGACATATTTTTTATAATTATTGTTTTACCCTCATTTTTATTAATAAACTCATTGTGTTAGCGAGACTTTTTAACATGAAAGTTTATTATTAATGGTGTTATAATTTCAATGTATTCAGTAATTAAATATTTGCTAGCGTTTTCTGTAACACAAAGAACAGTCATGCTTTCATAAAACAAAGATTAACCGAGATTTGAAAAATCTCTGAGCTTCGTTGACATAACACAAGTTTACAGCTATCTTTAATCAAACAACGTAGGTATTCTAAGAAATCCCAATTTAATTATTTGTTACTTCTGAGATGTTAATTTGCTATAAAACTAAATCGGTTTGCGAGATATCGCAGAAACTCATCGTTAACTCTGTAAACAACCGGCACTTCTTGTATCCTCGCAATTCAATCATCTTAAAACCGCCATTAAGCGAGAACCTTGCAGCTCGGTCTATGTCAAACCTGGCTGTAATGCTCACTAGTTCCAGTTTCCAAATCACACTCGACTAGAAGTCTTAACGTAAGAAGATAAGAAATATTTTGTGTAGAGGTCAGAAAAGATGAAATGATACTCTGAAATTTGTAAACGAGAAGACCTGTTGTTCCGCAGCCCGTGCCTCCAGCATTGACTGAGTTTGACAGATAAGACGAAGATAAGCACAACAGCTGAAGCTCCACAAATATTTGCATGTGTAATTATAACAGGCACGCACGACACACTTGCAAACAACGCTTTTTGCGTCGGCTTTCTTTTTAACGTTATCTACACTTTGTCAGATTGTCATTAAGTTTTTAACTGTTTAGTTTCACTATTTAAGTTGTTAAGTGTTTAATTAGGTACGCATGTTACCTGTTTAGTGACTTTTTGGTGTGTTGGTTTATTTTAGCTGAACTTGTTAAAGCCTCCTGATTATTTGTACACAAAGTAGCCGTCTTGTTGTAAATATACGTTGGCGGTCGGGATGCAAATCGTTAATTTATCGCCACCTTCAGTAGCAAACTGTATAAAACATACGGCAAACACGCCGAGGTTCAAAGACCTATTGCTGAACTCTTTGCCGCTTATTTGAACAAGTGTTTCTCCCAACGAGCGTTAGAGGCTTGCGCGCCCGCCGTCCCGTGCCTCACCGACAAACTATTTCGCAAATGAATTTCGTCACTTCTTAAAAAGTGATTAATGAATGTACTTTAAATTGAGAGTGCAGTACCTCAAGTGTATTTTTCGGACCTGGAAAATACTTCTCGACCGCGTTTGCGTTTACATCAAGATTGTATGAAAACTTGAACAGCGCCCCTAACGGTACGTTTTGTAACAAGGTTTAGCGAGTGTATTTTGATTAATACGAAGGAGTGACGAGCGAGTAAGTGAGTAAACGAAAACGTTCACGTTTTCGAGTGACTTTTAGTATGACAGAAACGCAGTAGTATACGCAATTCGATCTGTCAAGGTCACTGTCAGGCTAATAGTTTGAACATTTTTGAAGATACTAGTCTGGTTGAGTCTCTTCAATTTTATTTTATTAACCATTTACACCGTACATTTACCTTTATTACCGAACAACTTGCAGGCCTGTGGCCCTTACTTTGATATTGGCGAAGTGTCCAAGACAGAAGCCATTAATTTATATAGAATAGAATAGAAGATACTAAACATGGAGATAAAATTTAGAAGACACGCGGCATGCAGGGCTTTTCAGTTCCTTACAAAATTGCTGGTATTGCCTACATGGCTATCTGTATAGCTAGTATTTGGGCAAGAAGCGAAAGAGAGAACTCGGTTGAAGAGTTTCCTACCATATTATAGTTGGGACTTAGGAGTTGTTTACAAGCATAGTTTACAGGAAGAAACGGATATAGCGCTGCGAGGAAAGTATATGGAATACCGATTAGGCTACCGCAGGAATGTTTTTTAATGAGGAACTGTTCCTACGATAGTTTTACAGAGATGTTTAAGGGAAGATACTTAAGTATTGCTAATGTTGTCTCGGTCCAAGAAGGGAAAGGCCAATTACAGAAATGTTCACAAGAAGCGTAAGAAGCGTCATACTCCGCCCTACTCTAACGCCGCCTTATGATGGCCCATTTATAGTGGTTGAGAGGAGGAGCAAAGCGTGGGAACCTGATTAATAGAGAAGGCAAAGCGACGTGCGAATCAATCGGTCGCTTGAAACCAGCCTTTTTGCTGAACGATGAAGAGGCGTACATCGCGACGTAGTCGATATAGAAATAGTCTTTCCAGGCGTGGAGGATTGTGCCAGCACCATCGGCATCGTCCACAAGGCACGGCACGGAAGAGAGATAGGCCGTGTCATGGAGTATCGTTTCAGTAGACATAAGTACATATTGGGTGATGCTCACAAGAATTTCCAGTGTGTGACGGCACATTCTTGTGAGCCCCACCCATTTAAGCGTTCTAAATTATTATGAAATAAATCAACTTGAAACTAACCAAGAAAGTAGTTTGTTCTCATCATCACCACTCCCGCTACATATGTGGTAGATTAACGTTAAATAAATCATGTAAAGGGAAATACTATAAATGCAAAATTGTGGCTTAGTAGGTACTTATAGCTAAATAGAGCGGCCAACATTCTTGACTGATGCGAATACCTAAAAGCATTATATCAATCTAGCTTATTCCGACGGTGACTTCATTCACGTGGAATTCGGAGCGTTCCCGCGGGAACTATGCTTAGTAACACCCCCCAATTCCCCAAGGAACCTATATGCCAAATTTCAGCTTTCTGCGGTTAGTAGCTTCGGTTGTGCTTTGATCGATCAGTTGCTAGTTGCTGACATTTGCTAAAGAAATATACATACTTACAGTAAATAACACCAATAATAAACTCAATGGAATATATAGCATGATTTATTAGTGTTTAAACTACTTAAAACTTGATGAAATTCTGGTAGGAATCAGCAGTTGGCTCAGCCACGGGGTCTGGTCTTAAAGTTGCCACAGTTCCACTTGACTTGCTGGGGCAGAGCCAGAAGGAACACTGAAAGAAAATGTAAGTGTATATTAGGTATTTAATTGAAGCCGTGATGGTGGCCAACTACTAGGCCACCATCACCTATTTATGAAAGGGGACGACTGCCTGGATCAGTCTGGTGATCGGTCCTCCATTCGGAACCATTTCACCCATACCATCACCTATAGAACTCTTCATGCAGAGGATCGGCGGGCGTTCGAATCCGGCTCGCATCTCTGAGTTACTTTTGTGCAAAATTACCTACTACTTGGCTTTTCGGTGAACGAAAACATAGTGAATCGTAAAGAAACATGCACGCATTTGCGAAGTAATTCAAGAATGTAGGTACATGTGTGAGTCCCCAATCCAAACTGCGCCTGTGTAGGGCCCAAACCCTCTGGCGATGAGAGGAGGCTTGTGCCCAGCAGTGGGTATTGCATATGTCAAATAAAAATAAATACTATTATTATGTCTAATACTTACTGTTTCTTGCTTCTATGCACGCATTCTCCTTTGTATTTGATAAAAGTAACACGAGCTGCGCCAATTCTTTCTACGTTACAAGAAATTTGGCTCAATTCAAAGTATGGATCTTAAAATATAATTCTTCTCTTCTGTTCTCTTATATAATGGCTTCTTTCCAAGTATATGCAAGGCAATTTTGCCACTCTCAAGTATGGCCTACGGGCCGAGCATTGTATGGAGGAAACAATTAATGTACGATATAAAAGATAAATCAAGTAAACTTGGTGAGGCTGAGGTGAAACAAACGT
This sequence comes from Aethes cnicana, assembly GCA_963971205.1. Classification (NCBI taxonomy): domain Eukaryota; kingdom Metazoa; phylum Arthropoda; class Insecta; order Lepidoptera; family Tortricidae; genus Aethes; species Aethes cnicana. The sequence goes on from OZ020280.1 coordinate 9,477,113, forward strand.
CAACGTCCATCTTCTCAACTCCAAACACTTCGAGTAAACTATTCGTAAAACGTTCATTTTTAACCTTTGAGTGCATTTGTCAACACCGTTCTCGCACACGTTCATGTATTGTCACCATCACTTTGCGACATCCGCTATACACTATAAAATTGATGGTTTCTGTCTTGGACACTTCGCCATTATCAAAATATTGGCCTCAGGCCGGCAATTATTCAATAATAAACATTTAAATTATCATTAATATCAAATTTGAGGAGGCTTGGTAAACGTCAATCATGACAATGTCAAATATGTGACGGAAGGCAGTGAGTTATAACGTCTCGATCGCGTTTGCGTTTCTTCAGGTTTTTTCTGTCAAAATTGTCAAAATGCCCATAAGTGTTGCCAAGTTACCTACATTTTCTAAAATTTCTAGGCAACCCGGAGTAATTTATGTAATTTAGTTTTTTGTTAAACCAAATCGAAGTACATAGTTATAGGTATATTCGTCACAAACGTGGAGTATCTCATCATTAAAAAAGAAAGACACACTTATACGTATGCGAAGAAGCTTAAATAAATAACATACTTAGTAAAAAATATCTCAAGAACACAATACAAGCATATTAAGACATAGACGACATACATATATCATTTATTTCACTTAAAAAATCTAAAATTTTGAAGTAAATTTGGATTCGACAGGTTCGAAAACCTAAGTTCTCACGTTCTCACGTGATAAAGTCGGGTGAGTAACTTTACTTCTTGCGTTTCGTTTAATTTACTTTTCAAACTGTCAAATACGAGCTTACACTCGCAGTTAGTCAGAAAACGTGTAAACGAATTCACATCCGTTTTCGTAAAGTAAATGTCACTCGCTGAATTGACTCCATGTTTTGCCGCTAGGGGTGCTGTTTGTGTTCTCATACAAAAATGATGAATAAACTAAAACGCGTTCGATGCGTTTAGCGCAAATAAAGATTTACACTCATGTGAGAAGAGGTAAAAACAAACCGAGCCCGAAGTTGAAGCTTACACTCGCGTGTTAAAACAAAACTGATCGTGAATAGTTTACTCGAATAACTTCGTGACATCGTTTTGCATTTTTGGTGTAAAAAATACACTAGACCTACAGTATCAATGACATGCTTACCTATGAAAACATTCATAGAGAAACTGACTAGATATATAGGTATTCAATGACTTTAATACTCGGTATATATTAAGACAAACTTAACCTCTGTCGGTCTACAGTGTAGACCGACAGAGGTTAAGTTTGTCTTAATATATACTCTACACTGTATGGGCCGGTTCCTATATCCACGTAACCCCTCGTTTTGCCTACGGACGGTTAAAATTTGACAGAATCTCTATGGAACAAATGTCAAAAATCAACCGTCCGTAGGCAAAACGAGGCGTTTCGTGGATATAGGAACCGGGCCTTAACCTACTTACTGTTTTAAGGTAACCAAATTATAAAAAGAAGAAAAGAGAAGATGACAAACTGGTCGTTGTTGGTGCAGAAGAAGATCGTTAAATCGATGCCAAAATCATGCACGTGCTAACAACTTTTTAGGAGTTCCCTTATTTTCTTATGCGTCCCATCATCAGAACTGAACCAAAATAAAATGGAACCAAATCGGACCACCTTTCGATTAAAAAAAGAATCATCGAAGTCGGTTCGCAATTGACGGAGTAATAGAGGAACATACATACAAAAAAACATAGCGACGAATTGAGACCCTCCTCCTTTTTTCGAAGTCGGATAAAACAGAGACAACGAAGCGAGTCGAGTCAGCACGCCAACTTTGCACAAAACACCGCTTAGATATCGACATGAAATAATTACCTACCATATACCATTCCACAACTTGAACAATAGCAAATAAAGAATTATCAACGTTATTTTGAAAACCTGAAAATTTGACGGCCGGATTGGTTCAGTTGGTAGTGACCCTGCCTTCTGTTCCGATGGTCGCGGGTTCGAGTCCCGCTCGGGGGAAACTTTGTGTGATGAACACGAATGTTTCTACTCGAGTCATGGATGTTAGTATTTATATATGTATGTATTTCTCTATATAATCAATCAATCAATGTTTTTATTCCAGAACCAGGTTCCATAGCAATTACAAATTATTATATAAGTATTTATATCGTTGTCTAGCACTCATAGTACAAGCTTTGCTTAGTTTGGGGCTAGGTCAATATGTGTGAAATGTCCCAAGATATTTATTTATTTATTTATTTGATGGACTACTTATTGTTTTCAATATGGTTTGATTGTTTAAGATATAAAATCATTAGGTCGTGATTTTTAAAAGCAATATAATTCTAAAACTATTGTACTATTTAACAGAGCTAGAGCCACGATCTGGAAATATTAATTAAAATATCGCGGGAAGCAGATGTACGCGGACAGCACAGAACCGGACACACAGAAGTAAGGCAAACTTTGATAGAGATCCTATCTAGGTATACATTGCTATACATCTTTGGGGTGATAATAATTACGCCGATATGTTCGTTTGTTCAACATTTCAAGAAGTTGGGAAAACATCAAGGAAATATTTTTACCACCCTCATGCAAGTAGGTATCATTCAGCATAGGTATATTATTCTGATAAAACCTTGAATATATTTTGAAAAAGAATTTTCCAGAGACGGCCGAAACGCTAACCACCGATGTTATTATATCATCAAAGTAAAGTTTTATTTCTTACAGAGTGTTTATTTTACTTCAACACGTCGGCTACAGATGTTATTATTGGTAAGAGTTTAAAACTATAATGCGTGTTTACTGCCGGATCATCACAGATTACGCACATTTGAACGAAGTAATCCAGTCGTGAATGAGATTATTGAAACTAATAATACCTAAGTATATTAAATTGGAATTCTTACTTTGTTTGGACAATCTTTTACAATTCGCTCTAAGTCAATTTGTTTTGTCGATAGTTGCACTTTTAGAAGGCAATTATGTAAATTATTCACTAAAAAGTCTTGAATAAAACGCAATACTACGCGGCTGCTTAAAGGTCTTTATTGCATTTTACAACGTTGTAAACCCACCGTAGAATTTTAGGATTAATTTCATTATGGTCAATTATTCACAACGATCCGTTTTTTTGTCCTGCGCTAATAAGCCGAAAGTATCTAATTTGGACGGCGGCCTCTTTGCTGCTAACAAATTAAACCACTTTAGCGTATCGGGATATTGACTTAATGAAATCTGTATTAACAATCGATAATTAAGTGCCTTTATAACCATTTGACTTGACTTGTTTGATTTAGCGACATTCTGATGTTTTAAACGTTCCCGAAATCAATTTAAGGTGGTATTTTGAATGATTGGTTACATCAAATGAGTAAATGTCAGAATTAACGACCGAATTTATAAATCAAAAAACCATTTCAGGTGCTCAGCGTGCGGGGAACGGCAGCCGCTATCTGCTGGCTGTAAAGTAAAGCGATGTAACCCGAGCCTCAAATACGAATTTGAATAATGTTGACCTATCCCGCGACCGCCTCCGTCATAAATCACCGAGATATTTATGTCCCTTCACCCCTCAAAGGCTTATTCGCGTCCAAGGGATATAAAATATTAAATAAAAACATACATAAAAAGGTAAGTAATTCCGATTGGAATCGGAGAGTGCATGCGATGCGGTTGCGCCTACTTGCGGCTGCGGTTGCGCCGAGTCAATGGCTGCCTGGCACAATGGACGAAGGTAAACACGGGTATTCTTCGGAATTGTGAACCTAAATGAATATAGATTTCCTGAAACATCTGTACTGACTGCATGGCATTAAAGTGGTCGACTTTTCAGGTAAAAGTGTAAATGAAAAAAATGCAGATTTCAAAAAAAATATGGCAAAACTCATATATCTCAATAAATATACGCCTAGGTAGTCTTTCATTCTATCTATTTACATTCTGATATTGAATCAAAAACACGACAAAAGTTAAAAACCTCTTGATCTTCATGTTGTGACGAACACGGTGAAGCGGAAAGCATCCGCTCCACCTACCTGCCAAATCAACTATTCATCTTTGTTTTTTATCAAAAGCTAAACGGGCTTCTCTCGAATCCCATCGCTAACAGACGGCGTATAACTCAGGCCAGTTAGCATCTTGCCTATATCAGGAGTTCAGGACCTAATCGCTAGTAAATAGTAATGTTTCACTAACTAGTGGAGGCTGTATAAATCCAGCTGTCACCAACCCACCAGTTACGCCATCCACCATCCAACGGAAAGCATAATGCATTTATCTTCGTGGCATCTGGCATGTAACGTACCGCTTCCCGTGAGCATTAACTCTACTCATACCTACCTATTCCCTCTTATTTATGAGAAATAAATAATACTATTAGACGGAGATACCGATTCCTGATAAAAAGTGAGCCCGAGTTAAATGGGAGGCACGGTGGAAGCAGAAAGAAAGTAATGGAGGCGCATCGAACCGGTTTGGAGATTTTTACGAATGCAAGGCTGGTCGGCGGCGGCGGCGGCGGCGGCTGCGGCTATGTGCCGGCCGTACATGGGTGCGCGGTGGATTCGCGCCGCACACACGCCCGACGGCAATTGTCTGTATTGCTCACCGATATACCGATTATTATCTGCTACATAACTGGATTCCACGTATGCCTTTGCGGGCCTTTTAAAATATTTGCCGTGTAATCTACATACTAATGCATTGAGGCAATTATTTGCATGTTGCCGGCAAACAATAACTTCCTCGAAGACGGATCGTTAATTCAAGATTTAGGTTGGCTCTGATTGAATTACGGTGTTGTACATTGCACGGAACCAAATTGAGTTTTGAGGTAAGCATAAACATTATGTCTAATGGACGTGGATTTGATTATGCCCTACTCAACGGGACTCGCAACGATTAATTGATATTGCATCGGTGGCCGAAATAGCAGCTTCGATAAACACGTCTAAGCGTCTTAAAATGCCTAATTTTAGTGCATACACTACTTTGATTTCGATCTTGACAGCTAAACTAATGATGGCGTTACCGAATTTATTTTTTAAATACTTATATAGGTAGGTACTAATTATTGATAGAACTGATAAAAATATAGAATAAATTAAGCACAGATATTAGGCGTATAATTTTTGAAGTCAAAGTTTTTTTCAGGGACTAAGATAGACCGCAAATAAATAACTGGTTCACCTATCAACAATATCATCCAAATACATTCATTAGATGAGTACTTAATGCGTGGGAGTTCATGAAAATCAATTTTATTTCTGGAAAAATCTCAGTTACCTACTGAAACGATATGTGTTCCACCTTAGACCCTATCATTACTTTCCATCAGGTGTGATCAGGGTCAAACGCAAGCCCATTTGTAGTAAAAAAAAAAAAAAAAAAAATGTAAGTAGGTACTAGCATAATCGTGCTCCTTAACCAAAATTCGACAATAATAGTGAGATACTTTCCAAATAAGTCTTTATAAGTTACGTATAATGAACATGGCAAAGAATACATAAAATTCCAACTCCAAAAATTAAGTCCGCCAATTGTATACATTTTGTATGTGCAATGAAGTTTAAATAAATAAATAAATAAAAATGGAACAACAATGTTGTCCTATGGTGGATCTCATATTTCGGCTGACCTACGCGCGGGAAGTGGACGTCACTCGCGATTCTCGCAAATGTAGGTATGTATGTTTGTCAACTCGAGCTTGTTTGCTGAACCATTAGACTCAGTCCGGTAACAGAAACGTTAGTTCCTCTATTACTGACGAGGAGAATCTGTTCTGAGGTTATAATATTCTCATCTTTGTAGGTTATTTACCCCTTATGCTTGCTTTAGATTTGAGTATTTGCAAACTTTTAAGAGGAAAACAAACAAAAGCAATTCTAAGATATAATGTCCATAAAAGACTTTATGCAGTGTACACAGTATACACAGTAGAAGTCCATCTTATATTTATGCTCTGAGCACATTGCAAGGCGGTGCCTTTGACGACACGCACGTCAGATTTCTACACATATTTGCCGACCGCGACTGTCGATTACTCACTTACCATAATTATGTACGTTAATAACTAGGTAAATATTTTAATTGATTCGCAATGGGTGAAAATAGAACGGCGTTAATTGATAAAACCCGAAGGCGAGTCACCGCTTAAAATTCCTAATCACTGAAAAAAAATTACCTCAATTCCTTATGTACCTATCTCCTACTGGGAATGTGCGTACCTACTAGTTATGGTTGACATTGGGAATATCACAGTGATGTCAGATTTAGGCTTCTGACATGTGAGTGGTAAACAAGCATAGGAATTAGGTAGCCCCAATAAAATGTTAATTGAAATTCATGAAGTGACATGACTTATTTTCTGTAATTAATGAAAGTACCTGAGCGACCGAGATTTTCTCGAGTGAAAATAGCTAAAACCGAGTTTTTTCAGATATGAAACCTAGCTAGTCGCACGAAATTTGGAATATAGGATTCCAAATTTCGTCCACATCGTTAGAGCAGTTTCTGTGATCGCTTGTATAAATAAATACATACAGATAGAAATAAAATATATAAAAGTTTTGCGTGTTTCAAGTATAAGATTAAACACAATGAGCATTGAAAACTGCTTAACGCATTCACTGCCACTTCTGTTTTACGAACTTTCGCCAGGTGCCCCATCTGTCATTAAGGGAACATTGCAACGCACATGTGCGTTCAAGGCACTGCGGGAAAGTCAGCAAAACGCATATATGCGTCGGTGGCAGTGAATGCGCTAATATACTTTCAGATGTGATTTTTAAAATTTGACAGCCATTTCTTTTCCTGTGGTTTCTACTACCGGCCGGAAGGAAAATTTATCAATTATTTTACCAATTTAGTAGGAAGTTAATTTGTACACATTGACGGAACGATTTTTTTCCCTGTGTTATTATCAGTTCGGATGGGATCGGATTTACGCATAAAGTAGAAAAATATAAAGTGCAAGACCATACTAAACTTCACTTATGAAATTTCGTAGTAATTTGTAAATTCTTACTAATATGTACTTGTAAGATTTACATATTAGTTCAGGGTAATTGTTTTAAAGATGTAGTTTTTGCGTAAAATTTAGCACTCCGCTTTTCGGGAAGGAAAACATCGAAAGGAAAACTGCACGCATCTGAGAATTCAAGAATGTGTGTGAGGCCGTAATCCGCACTGGGCTCGCGTGGGGACTATGGCTCAAACCCTCTCGTGATAAGAGGAAGGCCTGTGCCCAGTAGTGGGAGGCAAATAGGTTGTTGTGGTGGTACTTACCTAGTTAGTTTTTTAATTAATTCATTGAGATTTATTTGCTAAAAAGCAAGTAAGAAATTCAAAAAAATCCTCTCCCTTGAATTAAAATATCCTTAACAAACGGTTTGGGTGACCATGAGACTGGAATGATCTCGAAACGTCGGGATTAAGATATTTAGTACCGTTCAAAACCTATTAATCTCGATTAATTTCAGTCACTTGTGTACTTACACTTATTATTGTTACTTACAAGACATTTTGGTACCCATTTTAAGTGTATTATAATTAATTAATTAAAGTAAAGTAATTTTTAATTTTAGGCTGCAGCTGAAAATCAGCGTTGTGGCTCCTAGCCACAGCATCATGCCGAGCTGTCCAGCCCTTTCGGCTGATCGTTATTTTTGCTGTTTTTTTTTATAAAGTGTATTTCTTTTATTTTTGTCGCCGAATAAACCATTGTTATTCTTATTATCTCGTTTTAATCAACCGCTTTGTACATATTCAGATTTCAGATTGCATTAGGACCATGTCTGTAAGAATTTACCAACTTAAAACTAAATAGTCATGGGTAACTGGATTTTAATTTAATTTCTTAATACATATAAACAGGGTAAGAACATTTTTTGGAACTGCCTGTCAACAAAATGAATGGTCAAACGTTTGCTAATAAAAAAAAGAACACTTTTTGTTATCTGCTACTTATTACTGGTGAAGAGAAAAGATTTTAGAACAGCCTACTGCACTTGCTTTAACAGAAATAATGGATATAACAAACTATATCAAATCAGCAACAATAAAAATAACCGTCAACAATAAGTAAATTTCCCGTTGTGCTCATGTTTTCACAAAACATCGTGAATGACAAGGCACTGTTTTGAAAGCCCTCGACACCAACTTTTACGACTGTCGTATATCTCAGCCGAAATGGCATCAGAATTGAAAGGGAATCATCATTCATTGATTAGTCACAGTCAAAATATTTGTTGACAAAGCCTGCGTAATTGCAGAGTTACAATCGTAACAGTCCTCGAAGCTACCGTAACGCCCGCAATTTGTGTCCATTGTTCGCTGACGCAGGGATTGTCTTTGCGTACCCGCAGCCGCCGGCGGCCCGTCGCGCGCGCCGTGTTTTCAAAACAGAAGACACTTCATGAGTCTCATTGTTTCCGAGACAACTTCCATCGACTGAAACGTGTTTTTAAACTGCTCAGAAATCTCCATTTATCGTTAATAGGAAAAAGTCTTAACCTTGATAATGGTCCTACAGCATCCGATTAGTAACCACGCTTTCAATAAGACTTCGGAAAGAAGGCTAATGGGAATCAAACTCACCTGGGTCATGAGGCGATCGGCGCCGGTACCCTCGTCATCCTTGAAATCGATGTCCGGATTATAATTAGGCACTAAGTCTTTGAACTTTTCATCGTCTCTTGTGATGCGGCCCTCGGGGGGGCCGCTGGCGCGGCCGTTGTCCTCGGAGATGTTGGGCACATGCTGACCGTAGACGAGGGGGTAGAGGCGCCGCGGCCCCGGGCGGTGCGTGAAGCCGCGGCCCGGGCCGCAGGCGGCCGCCGCGCCCAGCCACAGGAGCACCAGAGCCAGCCTCATCTCGACAGGGAAACAGACATTGCGCGCTCGACGCACGACCACCGCGCGCCGCGACTTGAGCGACACTGGCAGGCCACCATCCCGCCTGCATCCCTTGCAACCACCGCCCGTCGCGCGCCCGCTCCCGCCTCCGACCAACACTAAACAAAATCGCACGCATGCCGGACGCACTACAATCAACTCGCCAATAGAATACAACCTAGGTAGTAGGTATAGGCAGTTGGTAGCTACTAATACGTACTTATCGACACAAAAGATAAGTTTTCTTTACGATTGTTAAACAAAATTCTGGGCCTAGAACGCCAAGTACCTACTCGTACCTACTCCTACTTATATCGTATCGGAAAATTCATTGAATCATCCATCACAGACAAGTGCGTCCTTTATCAAGGATAGGAAGGTACTGTACCTACCTAAGATACCTACCTACATATTTCTGTTTAAATTAAACTTTAGCATCCTCTAAGTGCAGAATAGATTTAAATTTAAAATATAGGTAGGTAGTTAGGCTCATGTGCTAACCAGAGTTTCATCCAGTATCAGGTATTCTAAACGTCATCAAAACAGTTTAAGTAGGTTAGTTTTCCATTCGTAGACGACGGCTACTTTTTTTAACCAGAATGCTATTGCAAATTACTGATCAATGTCCATGTTTATACACGGTGAGTCAGAAAATATGGCAAATACTTAACCCACAGTATCGGCTATCGATTCTAAGTATATTGTATAGGTCTTTAATTTTTTTTGAGTTGGTCACAAAAAAAAATTGTATAGGATTCAGGCGTCGCTCACACAACCAATCCCATATACAATTATTTTTTTTACCAACTCAAAAAAAATTAAAGACCTATACAATATACTTAGAATCGATAGCCGATACGGTGGGTTAATTATTTTCCATATTTTCTGACCCACCGTGTATAGAATTTTGAAAAAAGAAATATTATCCTGAAATTTACATTCTAACAATTCTGACCTAGATTTCATAGGATTATTTAGTTTTCTTCTAAAACTAAGTACCTATTTAAAGTTATAAAAGTGTCTAACTGACTAAGTCGCCTGAATTAACTTTAGTTCATAAATTTCATAATTTCGATTTAGGTAATGTTCCTCAGGGATGGAAAAATATCGATAATTATCTACCTAATTACAACAGAAAATAAAGGTATTATTTTCTGTTGTAATTAGGTAGATAATTATCGATATTTTTCCATCCCTGAGGAACATTACCTACTTTTTTTGACTCGTGTTGACTTGTGCTGGATGAGCGAGATGGTACCAATATTTTACAGTCTTTGGTACCTACTTACTCTTAGTTCTGTTAAATGAAAGTTCAACAACATAAATAAAATGCAATAAGGAATAAGTATAGGTACTAAACTCTCGTAGAACCGTAGACGTGTCGTAGACCGTCTATATGATAATTAATGTAGGGTTCAAAATTCTGGAAACAATTAAGTAAATGATTTTTCAGGATATTTTGAAAATTTTAATCCATTTCATGTTTTACAGTTGTTTTTAGAAAGTTATAAAAATAGCTAAAAATGAGTTTTGCCTGATATGGGACCTAACTCAGCTAGATCGTCTTTTAGCGCTTGGAAACCCCTATACTTCGTCAAAATCGTTAGAAGCGTTTCTGAGATCGTTTGTATAAATAAATATACAAGATTAACTTCCGCCCGCAATTTCGACCGCGTGGAATTCGGTTATCGCGTTCCCGCGGGAACTATGCGTTTTTCCCTCATATAGCAAATTTCGTCCAAACTGGTCAAGCTGTTGAAGCATGCAGAGATGACAAACAGACGGACAGAGTTACTTTCACATTTATAATGTTAGTATGGATTAACGCGTTCAATTTAAAGTATAAGATATTGAAAAATAATTACTTTCCACGTTGTTTTTTTCTGAAAATACCAAAACAAAAGAACTTTGTTTTTTTTTTGTCTTTATAAAGGCCCCTATTGAAAAAACAGGAATTTCCCCGATTTTTCCAATCATAATGAAATGTACAAATCTCTCTGTAACGTGACTAAATATTCAAAGAAACCCAAATATACTGTAAATTAGTTGTGTAAACTGCCACGACTATAAAGTATGAAGCCAAAAATCCCAGATAATTCGCTAAGTAACCAATAAATACACAACGAAAGCCTTCTAAATAGGTAGCTTGACACGGAAATCACGACGTACACGGTAACGAAAATAGGGGCCCTATTCGATTTTCTAACAAATAGGTATTAGGGATTTCTCAGATCCCAAAATAACTATTCACATCCATACTAATATTATAAATACGAAAGTAACTCTGTCTGTCTGTCTGTTACCTCTTCACGCTTCAACCGCTGGACAGATTGAGATGAAATTTGGCATGGAGATAGTTGGGATCCCGGGAAAGGACATAGGCTACTTTGCATCCCGGAAAAACGCATAGTTCCAGTGGGAACGTGAGAATCAAATTCAACGCGTGCGAAGTCGCGGGCAGAAGCTAGGTAATAAATAAAAAGTAAGTAGTTAAGTAGTACCTATTTATAGATAAATATAACATGTATGTTGAAAATTTTATAATAATATGGAAAATTAATGAATTTGATTTGGTTAATTACGGAGATAATAGGTAGGTATAATCATTATTTACGCTGGGTTTATATAATCCACAAACTTGATAGATCTTACCTACGTGGCAAATGAAAATTTTAACCACCCGTTACCAAAACGAGGCGTTTTGTGGATATAAGTAGGAACCGGGCCTTAGACATTTGAAATCCCTCCCCTATTCACAAACTCGAATACGGCACCGGTTGAAATAAAGTACTACCTATCTAATAAGTATAATAGTTTTTGCGGATTTTCCCCACAGTGTATGCATTCTATATTAGTAGGTACCTACCTATATATATAGCAATGTCATCATCATCATTTCAGCCGAAGGACGTCCACTGCTGGACATAGGCCTCCCCCAAGGCACGCCACTCAGACCGGTCCTGTGTTACTTGCTTCCACCGGTATATAGTGATGTACTGATTCTAAAATGCTCAATCACTACAAATATTTACCACAAACTTTTTCAATGAGGTCACTGCGTGCATGGTGAAGCCATTTGGTGAACTATTACGACCATGCTAACGACATATTGTCAAGATGGCCTACCTATGTGCTCATTTGACGATTGAATTGTCACCCTGCTTAGCGAAGGATGGAGATAAGAATATTTTCCTTTCCATATCCATATATAATATTATAAATGCGAAAGTAGCTCTGTCTGACTGTCTGTCTGTCTGTCTGTTACCTCTTCACGCTTCAACCGCTGGTCCGATCGAGATGAAATTTGGCATGGAGATAGTTGGGGTCCCGGGAAAGGACATAGGCTACTTTTTATCCCGGAAAAATGCATAGTTCCCGCGGGAACGCGATAACCGAATTCCACGCGGGCGAAGTCCCGGGCAGAAGCTAGTAGTCTATAAAATCAGAAACAAGGAAATGATATAGACTGACAATCTCCTTACATTGCGGCGTACATCTGCAATATCCAGGGGACGCTTCCAATATTCCCCTTGGATATTGCTCATGGAGTTCCAAATTTTCATATGTGCCCAAGTGTTGAATAAATGATTTAATTCTAAATTTTGATGATGCTGACGACATTTATTTATTTATTATTTATTTAAACTTCATTGCACATACAAAATGTATACAATTGGCGGACTTAATGCCTAAAGGCATTCTCTACCAGTCAACCATAAGGCGAAACAGAAAGGAAAATGAGTGGGTGCATCAATATCAGAAAGAAACTACAGAAATACTTATGAAGATAACAAATAATTTCCAAAGAGGATAAATTTACATAAACATACATGAAAATTATATAAAAGATACGACATGTAGGTAGTTATTAATCTATTCAATACCTACTTACCTTGCCTCTGTAGTCTGTGGTGACTTAACTTGTCGTGTCGTCACAAAGAAGCGGTGCAGAATTGACGGTAACACGACACGCGACAGGCTGTAATTAAGCATCGATGTCGCTGAGATCATCCGTGACCATCTAGTACACTGATATTATCGTTTACCATCGTTTTTATCGACGTTATTTATGGGACTCGGTTAAGATCTCAAAGGTTAAAGTGATTTTATTAAAATGTTTAGGTCCACAGAAGAAACACCGGGATCGACGTGAGATAAGTACAACTTTCCCATCATAAGTACTTCCCACTTCCACCACAACAGCCTTACTTACGATCCTGCTGGGCACAGGCCTCCTCTCATCGCGAGAGCTTGGGCTATACCTAGTGCTCCCGCGGGCACAACGCGGCTTGGGCATATTAACTAAGTCATAAGACTTAGACGAAAAAAGTCCACATCTTTAAACCATGTTTCGTTTTAACCCTTAAAAGGTTCGTCATAGACATGCACCTCACTCCCACAACATAAACCAAAGTCACAGCGCCACCTTGTTGGAGGAACTTAAACATCATACTTTCTATTTTTGCTCTCATTTATTTAACAGTATAATATACTGTCTGCATGACAAGCCTGTGCTTTCTGTATCAATTTGATATTTTGTCAGAGCGGTTTGTACAGAAGCGTGTCGACTATTTTCCAACTAAAGTTCCATAATAGAGACATACCAAACGTTTCCAATGCTATAATGCATCGTCTTCGAATGCTAATATTTTTAAATGGGGTTTGGGAATGTCCCTTTGTTTTGAGAACTATTTCTACATTGAATATGCTAAAACACCTGAGCGGGCGAGTCATAACACGCAGTGAACTTCAATAACGATGCAACGCGAGCGGACAGTCACGCCGCAAGAGGTCAAGATACCCATTTCATTAATTTACTCACCCGAACAAAACATCGCGAAGGCTCTTTCAATTTTGACCTAGAAAGGGATTGTTTTAGAGGATTTATGGCGCATTTGCATGACAATTAAGTGACTCTTGAGGACTATTTGTACGCAATACGCGGACAATAACGTACAATAAATGCATGGAACGCATAATCAGCTCATAAGTCATTGTTGTGTGTTTGTTTTCTTCCGGCATTCCGTGGAGATGCTGGGAAGAGCCGATGGTTGCGTATTATCATATCCACACATCTCAGATGACTTGACGAATGTGTGTCGTTTGAAAACGGTGCTGTTCATTGCAGACTTAAAAAAACTTTACCCACTTCTTAATAATTACAAAAGATCTGAATAAAAAAACCGAATGAAGCCGTTGGCCTAGTGGTTTGATCTCCGTCTCGCTTGCAGAGGGACGGGGCTTCGAATTCAGCTCGCACCTCTGAATTTACATGTGTGAAATTCTATTTGAATTTACCGCTGCGCTTTTCGATGAAGGAAAACATCGCGAGGAAACCTGCACGCAGCTGCGAGGTAATTATCTATCTAGTATATATCTATTAATCACTATCTGTATCGGTTCTTTTGAAATCGAGTTTTTTGCTCATAAGGTAACTGAAAAGGTAGCAACTTGTCCAGTTCACGACCTTCGTTTTAACAATCGTCCAAGTTAACGATGTTAAAAACTAGTCCAGAAATACAAAAGATTTCAATAGATTGTTCTTAGGAAGGAAATGTACATTAGGCAGATAAAACAGTGGGAACCATCACAAGCATTCACACATCCTTATCGGCATTACTGAGAAGTCTCAAATCATGCGAACCCACCAAACTATCGAGCCTCGAACACAAAAAGGGTGCGAATGCAACGGTACCTTCGACTTTGCGTTTCACACGAGAGATAAGGCATTCTTGAGGTAAATTTTGACCTGTGATCGTGAATCTCGAAACTGGATTTATTTTATTTATACAAGTGACTTTTATCAGTTAGATACCGATTGGAGACCAATTTTTTAATAGCCTTTTAATAGGTTGGAGTTCTGTTTTTTACACAGTTGTACAGAGAGAAAAAAAAAGGTTACGGGAAGTATCTATAATTAGTTTCAAAAGGTAGGTAGGTACTAAATGTCCTTTTACCAATAAAAAAACATGTAATATTCAATTAAATGTCGAAACAAATTTGGGGCTAGACTATAAAATAAGTCTACATTTTATGGTGTAGCTAGACCAGTCTTAATTAAGCACTAAGCACAACTCTGAAATTACCTCCAATAAAAGGCTCATAAGGAAATTAGGAATGCAATTTGGACATAGATCAAGTGTGTATCGAGAAGCTTTCAAAATGTCAAAGGCAAGGTTGCTTGTCTCGAGTGCCATTTTATTGTCCTATTGTATGCCGAAATATTAGACTCGAGGGAAGGAACTGGTCACGTTTATTGCCGTCCCTGGCGCCAAACCTGATAGCGGTTACACTTTGAGCCACAAAACGCTTGAGTCTTGTACACACAAAATAACCTAATAACGAATTGTTTCCCAAAACTACGTTCATTCATAGTCTGTGAGAAAGGAAACGTACTGGCAATTAAATGTCCCCTCATTATTGAGTGCGGTGGTGCTTAAAGATAAGAAAGAAAATTTAAATATTATTGGTTGTTGAGTGAGTAAAACGAGGGAATATGAAGGAAGACTCAGGTAACCGACTGTAACACAGGTGTACTTACTTAGAGACGCAATGAATAATCTTCGAACAGCCCCAGCTATGAGGGCCACCGTAGGTATTCCTGGTCACTAGTTGGCGCCTCTATCTATCTGCAAGGTGGTGGCTGTCAATGTCAACGTTTTGTCATTTCATACAATAGTGTCATGTGTCAATGTCTCTGTGACATTTGACGTCTTGGAGACCTCAGTGTTGCCAAATTAGCATGTAATATGGGCCATATTACATATGGCACATAATATGCGAAAATGGCAGCACCTCGGAGAACAGCAAGCGCCTCTAGTGGCAGATTCACTCGCGGTGATCCTCATTAGATACATAACTAGGTATAAAAGACATATATTATCATCTCAGTAAAGTGAAGTAGGTTCTACCTATGTAAAAAGGCATCAAATTACAAAATTTTCTGTCGCTTAACACGTAAATAGCACATATTAAATTTCCAATCCGATTACCATCCGTTTTGGGTAGCCAAAGTAAACCAACAACTGGTCAGCGAGTGTCGCGCGGCACCTCCGCCGGCGTGAGCAAACATCATTCGAGGAGGTGTCGGCGAGGCCTAATGGTGGAGAGTGCTGGACCAACACGCGGTCCTGTAGTGTTTTAAACTGTTTACCCTTCCATAAAGCGCGGCACACACGCCGCTTCACCACGGAATAACTTAACTAAGGTGCTTTTTTAGGATTCAGGGGGATTGAAAACGCACTCAGTTTGTTTGGACGTGCTTGCGTGACGTCGATTCGTTTACGTTGTTCAATATCCATTTTTGTGATTTTTAATAATTCAATTTACCTCCTTTACCTCCGATCCCTGCGTTAATCAGGATAAAATGAGGAAACCTGCATACATCTGCAAGGTAATCGAAGGATATATGTGTAGTCCCCAATCCGCACTGGGCCCGCGTGGGGACTATAAGCCCAAACCCTCTCGTGATGAGAAGAGGCCTGTGCCCAGCAGTGGGCCGCAAATAGGCTGTAGTAGTAGTAGTAATATGTTTGGTGAGTACAGAACGAGTTATATTGCAATAATTTCGCGGTTCGTAAGTAGGTTCGTAACCAGCTTTATCTTTAAATTCTAAATTCCTACAAGTGCGAAAAGATGACTTTGAATTCGCAATGTTCTTTTCAAAATCTTACTTAATTAAATTCTTGTGATTGCGACAATAGTGACTGAAGCATCATCATCATCATCATCATGCGGCATCTCTTAAGGATGGAACCTAAGAATATGGTCAAGTATAGATTACATGAAAGGAGGTACTCTCTGAAAGAGTTCCCACATTTAACATTTATTGTTTACTTATTATGCTATGTAGCATTATTGACCTTCACCAGCTCAAAACCTGGCATCAATGTTGCTCTTTTCTCAAAAATAGGTATTAAACATAAATTGGAAAATTCCGGCCCGAAACACTCAACTTTTAATCTTATAAAGAATCGTTAATTACCACTTTACCGCGAACCATTTATGTTTTTATTGTTTTATTGTCGGCTCTTTGTGTCCATTGAGCAAGTGTCGAATGGGTGTTCTATTGTTTTGCGTTAAAAAGCTAACAAAAGCAATCATAAATGGATAGTGAAAATAAATTTAATTTGGTTTTATCTAAGGACTTTCCGCCTTGTAACAGTAATGAAATGAGGATGAGTCAGGGTCTAGTCAGTTGTACGCAACCTAAGCAACGTGTTAGGTAACAATGATTCCTACGTGACGCATCTACGATAACATGGATTTACCGGCTCAGATGCCTTCAACAGGTGAGTTGTAATCCCTTTCTTCTTATTTTTTACTGCATTGAATTTTGCGAGTACTTAGTACCTATTTAATTAAAAGAAACTGCGTTCCCACTTTAGAAGCGTTCATTAAAATTCCGAGGCGTAAAAGGGCGGGCTTATATTTAATGAGTAGGTCCTATGTCTAACTCGAGTAAGCACTTAAATTAAGTAGATATCGACGCGATGAACTAAATTTTATTTTGTATCAATTTAACAAATATACTTTTTTATCATTATCATCTAATTTTGTCTTGATTCTGCCTAACCTTTTCAATTTAACGCAACAGATGATCTGAATGAAGCAAAAAATAATCTCACGTGACTCAAAGCGAAATGACTTGACAACAATATTCAACTTCTCCTAGATCAGATAAATTTGAGCTGAAATCAATATCATTCTCCACTGCGCTTCAGTAACCTTCCTTAACTTTGGAAGCTGCAAGTTGTCAAACCAGTTTGGCGTAGCGTTGCCCCCTAATTGATAAATTGGAATCTTATTAAAGAGGTTTGTGAGTGAAGGCAGCGCGGGCGCAGGCGGCGTGACGTCACCGCCACGCGCACCAATCGGGGGCCGCGAGAGAGCGCGCGCGCTCGCCGTTCGCCCCGCGCAGGCGCAATAAAAAGTCGGGAGCATTCGAAGCGCGTGCCTCGACGTGTGTGGTCCACTGCGGCGGTCGCCCTCCGTTCTTGATTTATTAACTCTGATTTTCTCACCCTTCTTATCGATTAATTTGCTTGTGAAAATGTTTTGACGTTAAATGTTTGATGTGTTATTGTAATACAAGCTTGTTTTGGAGTTTTAAGAGTAAGTAAGAATGAATGCGGCATTTTAAATGGCGACGAGAGATTGTATCTTGGATATTTAACCGACTTCAAAAAAGGAGGAGGTTCTCAATTCGTCGGAATCTTTTTTTATTTTATTTATATTTTTATGTATGTTCACCAAGAATAAATAATAAACGTGAACCGATTTCGATGATTCTTTTTTTGTTCGAAAGGTGGACCAAAATGGTCCCATATTATTTTGGTTCAGTTCTGATGATGGGATCCATGAGAAAATGAGGGAACTCCTCGAAATTTGCTAGCACGTAGATAATTTTGGTGTCAATTTCGAACACTACAGGGTTACTAATGTATTGCGTCGTTAGAAAAAGTCCCTCGTAGACATCTGTAGTGTTTGACAGTGTTTATCACGACGACCTTGAAACTACAGCATTAGTAGGTATTTTACATCTATCTACTACTACTACTACACAGCCTATTTGCGTCCCACTGCTGGGCACAGGCCTCCCCTCATCATGAGAGGGTTTGGGCTATAGTCCCCACGCGGGCCCAGTGCGGATTGGGGACTTCTCACAGATCTTTGAATTACTTCGCAGATGCTTGCAGGTTTCCTCACGATGTTTTTCTTCACCGAAAAGCTCATGGCAAATTCAAATTGAACTTTGCACGTAAGTACCTAAACTTAGAGGTGCGAGCCGGAATCGAACCCCCGACCCTCGGCATGAGAGGCGGTAGGTCGAACCGCTAGGCCACCACGGCTTTTTTAGGGTTCCGAAATCCACAAGGAACCCTTATAGTTTCGCCATGTCCGTCCGTCCGTCTGTCCGCACTATTGCTCGGAGATGCTTAGGTCTAGAGAGCTGTAATTTGGCATAAATATGCATATTAGTTACGCTGACAAAGTGGTACAATAAAATTTTGAAATATATTTTTTTATAGGGTACCTCCCCTACTCGTAAAGTGGGGATGTAATTTTTTTTTCTTGCGTACCCCATGGTGCGGCATATCGTTGAATAGGTCTTAAAAAAATATTGTTAAAATATATTTCAAAATTTAACAAAAACCATTTTTTGATTAATGGATGCGTTTGTGAAATATTAAGCTTTAAAGTGCTATTTTTTGTTAGGGTCACGTGCCCCCCCCCCCCCCCCCTGCCAGCTAAATGGTGGTATTTGGATGGCTGAAAAAAATCACGGTTGTGGCATATATAACGTAGTTGAAAGGAAAACTATCAGAGCTAAGGCTATACAAACTTACGAGTAATAGTCGACCAACTTATGATGGATGATGATTTTTCTCGAGCGGCAGGGGCGTCGGGCGGGCACGTCATACCAGTGGTATGACGTGCGCTAGCTAGATGCTAATAAGTCTTAGAAAGGTACCGTGGGCATCGTCAACTTCGGAACCCTATACTTTGCGCGTGGCCCGACACGCACTTGGCCGGTTTTTACATCTATCTTCTACTGGGTTTTTATTTATTAAGGTTAATAGTAGATAATTAACGTACCTAACGGTGTCTTTGTAGAAAAACGTAACCAATCAAACTCTAAAATCAGTAGGCATTGGCAACATCTAAATATATAAAACTCAAAGGTGACTGACTGACTGACTGACTGACTGATATAGTGATCGATCAACGCACAGCCCAAACCACTGGACGGATCGGGCTGAAATTTGGCATGCAGGTAGATGTTATGACGTAGGCATCCGCTAAGAAAGGATTTTGCGAAATTCCCACGGGAACGGGGAAAAAAAGGTTTTTTACATTTTAATGTTTAAGCGCGTACGAAGTCGCGGGAAACATCGTAGAGATCTGAAATTTGGCATGCAGGTTCCTTAGGGAGCGTAGGAGAGCACTAAGAAAGGAATTCCCGAAATTCCCACGGGAACGGGAAAAAATGTTTTTTTTTTACATTTTAAGGCGCGTACGTAGTCGCGGGGATCATCGTAGAGAGCTGAAATTTGGCATGCAGGTTCCTTGGGGAGCGTAGGGGAGTACTAAGAAAGGACTTCCCGAAATTCCTACGGGAACGGGAAAAAATGGGTTTATTACATTTTAAGGCGCGTACGTAGTCGCGGGGATCATCGTAGAGAGATGAATTTTGGCATGCAGGTTCCTTAGGGAGCGCAGGGGAGCACTATGAAAGGATTTGCCGATATTCCCACGGGAACGGGAAAAACGGGATTTTTACATTTTAATGTTTAGGCGCGTACAAAGTCACGGGAAACAGCTATCTATCTATCTAAATATATAAAAGAAGAAACTGACTGACTGACTGACTGATTGACTGACTGACTGACTGACATATCAACGTAGAGCCGAAACTACTGGTCGTAGAGAGCTGAAATTTGGCATGCAGGTTCCTTGGGGAGCGTAGGGGAGGACTAAGAAAGGACTTCCCGAAATTCCCACGGGGACGGGAAAAAATGTTTTTTTTACATTTTAAGGCGCGTACGTAGTCGCGGGGATCATCGTAGAGAGCTGAAATTTGGCATTCAGGTTCCTTGGGGAGCGTAGGGGAGTACTAAGAAAGGACTTCCCGAAATTCCTACGGGAACGGGAAAAATGGGTTTATTACATTTTAAGGCGCGTACGTAGTCGCGGGGATCATCGTAGAGAGATGAAATTTGGCATGCAGGTTCCTTGGGGAGCGTAGGGGAGCACTAAGAAAGGATTTCCCGATATTCCCACGGGAACGGGAAAAATGGGATTTTTACATTTTAATGTTTAGGCGCGTACGAAGTCGCGAGAAACAGCTATCTATCTATCTTCTATCTTAATATATAAAAGAAGAAACTGACTGACTGACTGACATATCAACGCAGAGCCGAAACTACTGGTCGTATAGGTAGAGAGCTGAAATTTCGCATGCAAGTTCCTTGGGGAGCGTAGGGGAGCACTAAGAAAGGATTTCCCGAAATTCCCACGGTAACGGGAAAAAAAGGGATTTTTACATTTTAATGTTTAGGCGTGTATGAAGTCGCGGGGATCATCGTAGAGAGATGAAATTTGGCATGCAGGTTCCTCGGGGAGCGTAGGGGAGCACTAAGACAGGATTTCCCGATATTCCCACGGGAACGGGAAAAATATGATTTTTACATTTTAATATTTAGGCGCGTAAGAAGTCGCGGGAAACAGCTATCTATCTATCTTCTATCTAAATATATAAAAGAAGAAACTGACTGACTGACATATCAACGCAGAGCCGAAACTACTGGTCGTAGAGAGCTGAAATTTGGCATGCAGGTTCCTTGGGGAGCGTAGGGAAGGACTAAGAAAGGATTTCCCGAAATTCCCACGGGAACGGGAAAAAAAGGGATTTTTACATTTTAATGTTTAGGCGCGTACGATGTCGCGGGGATCATCGTAGAGAGATGAAATTTGGCATGCAGGTTCCTTGGGGAGCGTAGGGGAGCACTATGAAAGGATTTCCCGATATTCCCACGGGAACGGGAAAAATGGTGTAAAAAGGAAATGATTGATGAGTTCACTAAAACATTCTTTAAACCAGTCTGCTATTACCTAAATAATAAATTTTGGCACTAAACTATTTATTCATAAGAGATTAATGAAATGAAAAACAAGGAAAAATCTATACATATAATAAATAATAATTCTGTAGAAGAAGTCGCCGCTGAAAATTGAAAATTAAAAGAAACTATCAAATCAAAGGGACTATATGAACGATACTGAACACAAAATAACGATTTTTAGAAAAAAATACTGTATGTATGTATGTCCGGATTTAACTCGAAAACTACTGGACGGATTGAAACAAAATTTGGTATGGGGATAGTTTATAACACTGGTCAACATATAGGCTACTTTTTATCCCGAGAAAATGCATAGTTCTCGCGGGAAGGCAATTAACAAATTCCACGCGGACGAAGTCGCGGGCAGAAGCTATTAATATTATAAATGCGAAAGTAAGTCTGTCTGTCTGTTATCTATTCACGCTTCAATCGCTGTACTGATTGAGATGAAATTCGGCATAAAGATAGTTGGGGACCCTGGAAAGGACATAGGCTACTTTTCATCCCGGAAAACGCATAGTTCCCGCGGGAACGCGATAACAGAATTCCACGCGGACGAAGTCGCGGGCAGAAGCTAGTTAATTTAATAAATACCAAATCAACAACCTATTTCAAAAACATTTTCGGGTTTATCTGTGATAACACCTGCAACACCTGCAAAAACGTAACCAATCAAACTCTAAAATCAGTAGGTATTCGCACCATTCATTTAATAAATACCAAATCAACAACCTATTTCAAAAACAATTTCGGGTTTATCTGTGACAACATTCTCATTATCATCTTTGACCGAGTTCACGTCACTGCCAGAATTGGCACTCAGTTCCGGGTACCGCGGGATCAGCATAAAGTTGTTGCAGTCATATGTAGGTTCATCGTTGCTGGTCTTCCACTTATTCACAATCATCTGCAGAGGCTCCAAGCACTGCAGGCTTTGCTTTACGCGCAGTAACTCGATGTTACACTGATTTTCAACCTCGAGAAGCTTCAACTTGTAAGCCTTAGCTAACATGTGTTTTCTAATTGCGTTTTTCTTTTCCATCTGAGCCATGTTTAGCGTGTTTTGATATTTTTGCAGCTGCTTCTCGTACTCCATGAGATTCTCATCGTAGTCCAACTTGTCATCCACGCTAGTTCCGTACAAATTGGAAGAGTTTTCGAGCTCTTCCATAAGATGCCTCGAAGAGCCATCTTGGATGAGCGATGGCGACTCGGTCTCGTCTTCCGCTCTTTGGTTAGAAGACATTTTACTGTCCCTCTCTAGTTTCGCTTTCTCCTCGTTCAGCTCAAATTTGAGCGACTCAATTATACTTCTACATTGTGCGATCCGTTCCTTTAGCTTCGCTTCATTATCTTCTGTAGTTTGTGAGCCGACATCATCTTGGCTGTCTTTAATATGAACTTTACTTTTGTCTCCCGAGATCTCTGAAACTTCGTTCATTTTGTTTTTTTCGTTATGCCTCGGTGATTTTTTTTCTGATATTTTAGTGTCCCCTGATGCCAATGTATGTAATTCCATTTGTAAAATGTATAAAATCGTGTACCAAAATGACAATCTACTATTAATGACAGTGAATGAAACAAGAGAGCGTTTTAGTTTTTTTAGCATTTTTTTTAATATCTACCTTTGCCGAATAAAGAGGTTTCATGAAGGTTAAAAGTACCTACTTACCTACTAAATACTAATGGGGCAACCTATGGAGGGTTGAAGAAAAGGAGCGCAATCTTTATAGTTCCAACGGCGGCCACCAAATCGGGTAGGTTGGGGGCGCTCCCGTCGCTACTCCAGTCAAGCCACCTAGGCGGATAGTCTGCAGTAGCGCCTTCAGATGGCGCTGCTGAGGCGAAAACGCAGCGAAAACGGTTGTGAGGAGAGTGTGTTTTGTTTTGTTGCTTATTAAATCCGCTGGACACGTTTTCAACTGTTTCGCCATATAAGATTGCGCTCCTTACCAAGACATTCCACAATCCATAGGGCAACCAACCAATAGGAGGGCACATGCAAAGCTAAAAGCAGATGTCGCACTAATCGACTGTAAGTAAGTACTTACCTAGTGAGAAGAAATTTGACTAGTGTCAAATTTGTCCTCCGATCCTTGCGTTAATCAGGATAAGATAAGGAAACCTGCATACATCTGCAAGGTAATCGAAGGATGTATGTGTAGTCCCCTATCCGCACTGGGCCCGCGTGGGGACTAAGTATAGCCTAAAACTCTCTCGTGATGAGAGGAGGCATGTGACATGCCTCCTCTCACCATATCACCGGGACATGTCGCATGTCCCCAGCATTAAGGCTGTTGTGTTTATGTGTGTAAATTGGCCGTTGTGGTGTTAGTCGGGATTGCCCGGTAATTATGAATATGATCATTTTATTCACCTGTATTTGCATTTATTTCAAAATAATGATCTTCTTACAAACCTGACACTGAATTAATTACTTATCTTATAATTATAGGCACGTTTTTTTTTTAAATTATTAACAAAACTACTGCAGACTAGGTGACTTAACACGTGATATTTTATTTGTGACCGTAGCGCCATCAAATTGTCCAGATTCGGTACACATTTGGAAGTATAAAGGTTGCACTCCTTTATCTCAACCTTATCTCAACCCTCCATAGCTGGCACACCTGAGATATTTTTATCTAAGCATTTTATTTTATTCGCTGTGTGCATACTTACTGTTGGGGGATACGAAAACGTTCGCAGCGTGTGACATTAGTGAAGCGAGCTGTCACTATTTTTTTTTTTTTTTTTTTTTTATTCAAGAAATATTTATAGAGGCTTAAGTACACTTAAGTGACTATGCCAGCCTCATTGGAGGACACAAGAAAACGAAGAAAAAAAAGTTTATCGAGAATTCCCGCTAGAGGGAGATCCTCGGATAAGGAAGGCATGCTTAACAAATCTATAATTTTGCAAGGCACCATTAGACATAGGATTTGCAAGTAAAAAATTCAAACTACCATTATGTAAGTTCAGATGACCCAGAAACCTATCCCATATCTTTTAATTTTGCTTTTATGCTATGAGCATTCCATTAAATGATATTTTAAGGAGTCCATTTTTGTGTTCTAGCCATAATTGACTAATCCTAGAATATTTTTAATTAAATCCATGTTAAAATAATTACTCACAAAGGTTAAAATCTCCTCAAAAATTAAACTCACAAATCCTTTAACCTTCCGACTCCAAACATCTTTTGAATTTATAATGTCTCTAAACTTCTTAAAAAACCTTGAACTACTTTCTCTGTCATGCTTTTTCTCTGTTTTGACACTGTTGGTGTCACCCACATCTGAAACAGGACTTTACAGGACCCTCTGACGCAGACTCCACATCGGAACAGAAATCTTCTTTCTTCTTATGAAATTTTTGCTTTGTACTAATAATTTTCTTTTTAACAGGTTTTACTTTTTTCGCGTGCATGTCATTAGGATTGTCAACATTTAAATTCTTGGGGGTCAAAGATTGTCTTAGAACATCCACATAGGATTTAGAACCCGAAGGAAGAGGGATAGGGATAGTAGGAGCCACACTATGTTGTGAACTAGCTTCATTCTGTACGGCGTCAAAGGGATGGGACAACTGGTTAAGTTTTGAAAGAGCCATTCTATACGTACAATTATTATGAGACATAATTTCTCTAATTTTCTTTTCCTTCTGAAAAGCAGGACACAAACTCTTCAAGACAGACATGTGATCGCCTTTGCAATTTACGCATTTAAAAATAAGCGTTTCGCAATTTTCATGACCTCCACCGCATTTAGGGCATATCGGTTTCTTCGAGGGACAGAAGTTTCTAATATGACCAAATTTCCAGCAAATACTACATTGAGTAACAGGGAATATGTAGGGCGCTACCTCCAACCTAAGGCCATAAGAATATACATGTGAAGGCAAAACAGACCCTTTAAAGCAAAGTCGCACTTTTTCACTTATGATCCACTTGCCATCTTTATCTTTTTTATTGAGCCTTTTGGCCGCCAAAATCTCTGTATCACACTGGATCTCCTCCACAATCTTTGCCTCCTCAATATCAATATCCACATCTTTCACTACACCATAAGTAAAAGCAATTTCATTTGCTTTACGGCAGGTCCAGCCTTTTGATATAATATTCTCACATTTAAGGAACTTTTCAGCTGAAGTGTTGTCCACAAAACCCAAAAGAATTTTATATGGGCTTTTAAATGAAATCTTTTGTATACCACCAATATTTTCATTCTTCAAAAACCTTGCAAAACCAAGTATAGCCTAAAACTCTCTCGTGATGAGAGGAGGCATGTGACATGCCTCCTCTCACCATATCACCGGGACATGTCGCATGTCCCCAGCATTAAGGCTGTTGTGTTTATGTGTGTAAATTGGCCGTTGTGGTGTTAGTCGGGATTGCCCGGTAATTATGAATATGATCATTTTATTCACCTGTATTTGCATTTATTTCAAAATAATGATCTTCTTACAAACCTGACACTGAATTAATTACTTATCTTATAATTATAGGCACGTTTTTTTTTTAATTATTAACAAAACTACTGCAGACTAGGTGACTTAACACGTGATATTTTATTTGTGACCGTAGCGCCATCAAATTGTCCAGATTCGGTACACATTTGGAAGTATAAAGGTTGCACTCCTTTATCTCAACCTTATCTCAACCCTCCATAGCTGGCACACCTGAGATATTTTTATCTAAGCATTTTATTTTATTCGCTGTGTGCATACTTACTGTTGGGGGATACGAAAACGTTCGCAGCGTGTGACATTAGTGAAGCGAGCTGTCACTATTGCGTATTTATTTGCATTGCTAATTAATTACATCAGGAGCGAGTAGTGTCATCCGAGGCTTCTTTAGTCTTTGTCTCTCACTATGAAGTTAGATAAAGAGAGTTACAAGCATTTTACGACACTGACACAAATTTTAGTCACAGTGGTAGTTAGTTCCAGTTATTATTTCCTACTTCTATGGTATTTAAATTTCGAAACCTAGTGACAGCCATTGTCAAAGCCGTTTATATTACATCGAGCGATTAGAGTCATCCGAAGCTTCTTTTGTCCTTATCTCTCGTTATGAGGTTAGATAAAGAAAGATAATAGTACATTACAGACCTAGGGCGGTGAATTCGTAAATGTCCCAGATCGCAGGTTTCTGTGGCCCGAACCGAAGGTGAGGGAAATAAATATGCGATCTGGGGCTTTACGAATTACCGCCCGTGGTTTGTCAAAAGTTTTACGTCTTGCCTTGGCCAAGAAGTGAGATTTTCTCTCCGCGTATCCAAAAAGCCTTTTACATCACCCTTGGCCATAAAGTGGGATTTTCTGCCCGCTACGCGGAGAGAAAATCTCCCCCGCGCACCTGACACCAATTTTATGACTTCTATGGTTCATACGCCGCCCGTTAGTTGGCGCTGTCGTCGTGCACACTGACAATAGATGGTTGAAACGGCCTACTCAAAGCCCTTGTGGGGGAGTCCTATGTCCAGCAGTGGACGTCTTTCGGCTGAAATGATAATGATGATGACTCAAAGCCCTGCATGCAGGGCCTACTTGCAGCGACTGCTGCAGGAGGTAATCATAGTTCTCAAATCCTTTCGTAGTGTTTTGAAATATAGAACATGTTAATTTTTACGTTGACATAGAAAACCACAGATTACTAGGCCTAGGCAGTGGCTGAGCATGGGCTGAGCACCATGTTTCATCCATGGTAACAACGCCCCCTGTTCCTCACTCAACCGTTCAAGTCGTGGCTATTAACGTTGGTATAAAAGTAAAAAAATAAATGACATTGACAGTTGCAGCAAGACATGGGCTGCGTTCCGAAACGCGCTCAGAGCGCTCACAGCACCTTGCATCCCTTTTCCTCTTGAAAGTCAAGTCCTAAGAGAAAAAAGGATGCAAGGTGCTGTGAGCGCTCTAAGCGCGATTCGGAACGCAGCCATGGGCAAGACAAAGACCTGTCAATCAACAGCAATCAACCGTTTTTCGATTGGCGCGTAAGCGTAACAAATCTGTCAAATTTAGAGTTCCTTTCCTTATAATAAAAATATAAAACAAATAGATGCATAATGGGTCTTTTCGATTTGTGCGAGAAATACTTTAACACCACAAACCTTTATGAGGTCCTCGGTATAAGTGAGAAAGCAACTGATAAAGAAGGTAAGCCGATTATAACGATGGTGGGGTTAAACACCGGCGACAGGATACTGATCGTTTCTTGTTATTTGCAGTTAAGAAGGCCTATCACAAATTGTCTCTCAAGGTGCACCCGGACAGGGTGGATGAGAAACATAAGTTAGAAGCAACTGAGAAGTTCAAAGTGCTTGGCAGCATCCACACGATCCTGAGTGACGCCTCCAAGAGAGCCGCCTACGACGAAACAAAGTGTGTCGACGACGATGATTACAATGTAATCATTGACCGCGACTGGACAATATACTGGCGGCTCCTGTTCAAGAAAATTACAGAGGAGGATATTATAGCATATGAAAAAGAATATATTGGTGAGTAACACTACAGGACACCTTTCTGCACTATTGCGACTCATTTCATAGTTACGAAAAGTTCATCATTCTTGTCATATTGATAAGAGCATGATGAGGTGTCATCTGTGTCATGGATGCTTCCTTGCAATACTAGATAATCTATAGGAAGTCCCGCGCCACTATTTAAAACGCTTCAAAGTATTTAAAAAGTAACACCATCACTTTCTACACATGTTTGACGGCTGTCTCAGCATGCACACATGTGTTGAGTGTCAGTGGTGCTTTTAAAGTACTTTCTGAGTATATTGAAGCGTTTTGAATTGTGGAGCTGCGGGACTTCCTATAGTAGATTATCTCTACTTACTTAAATATATCACTCACCTAACAATTTCATATTGTCTTATTTAAGGTTCTGAGGATGAGCGCAAAGATCTCAAGGTGGCATACTTGGCCAGCAAAGGTGACATGGACTATATTGTAGACCAAGTGCAGTTCGCAAGATCTGAACATGAGGATAGACTTAAGGGTATATTGAATGTGAGTAAAAAGAAGTCACAGATTGCCTTGGCTTGTATGTTGTTTCTTCATAAATGATCCTCCCGCATATTAGAGAATATTAGCAAAAAAGATCTATAGATTTTCATAAAAACAAGAGCACTGTCTGCATTTCCTGCCTATTTGTAATTCCTGCATTTAAACACCTTCAAAAAAAGTATACTTGATTTTCTAGGAAATGATAGAAAAGGGTGAAGTACCATCATATAGAAAGTTCACTCACGAACCTGAGAAGAAACGTCAGAGAAGGATTGCTAAGGAAAACCGAGAAGCAGTTGAAGCTGAAGAATTAAAGAAGGAATTGGGAGTTGGATCAGGTAAATTGATTTCTTGGTTCACAGCAAATGGAACTTGGCATTCTAAATATACTGCTTCGAAATTTCATGTCAGAATAGATTGTAAGATTGTTCAACTAGGCCTGATCTGAATGTGTTTACAAAGTCACAAGAAAAATCTAGTAGACAAGTGACTATGTGTACTATGTATATGCTTTTTCAAAGCTGATGATTTTTTTAAATTTAGAATTGTTTTATATATCTTATATTCAACAAGTATAGATTTTATGTATTTTCCCAGGCCCCAATAGTCTTGAACTCATGATCAAGCAAAAGCAGCAGCATAGAGCTCAACAGATGGATTCTTTAATAGATAGTTTGGAAGCTAAATATGGAGGTGGTGCCAAAACCAAGGCAACTAAAAGGAAAGCTGCCCCAAAGGGAGAAACTGCATCAAAAAATAAAAAGCGAAAGTAACATCCAAATTTATGTAGTAGAATTTACTTTACATTGTGTGACTTGTTTTGTATTGTCTCTTTAATTTATTAGAAATAGAATACATATCTTTTAAGTTTTAATGTGTGTTTAATCAAACTCATCACCATTTAAAAACATATTTTGGATAACCAAACAGCAAATTTATTAATCTCCTTCTTCTGTCGCAACTTGCATTTGAGTTTCTGAATAAAATGGTCCTTGAGTAACATACGTCTGGAGTCTCAATATGGTGTTTTCATCAAATGCAGGTGAAGTGGACAATCTTTTGATGATATCATATTTTATTTCCTTCAGTTCCTTGGGGAAAATGATAGATCTATCTAGGAGGTATTCAATAAAACCTGAAAAAGAAAATCCAGCATTTAATAAAAAGTAATAATTTTATTTTTCATTGCGTGTTTAACAGCTAGATTATGAGAGGCTATCTTACCTGCGGTTGTTGCAACCAACTCTTCACCCCACTGATGTTGGCACACTGCATCCAATAATGAAAATCCACCAGATCTAATGTCAGGGAAAGGATTTTTGCAGATCTCAAGCAATGCCTCCATAGATGTAGGCTGTGAACTGAGCAACCTGAACCATTCTCTAGTCATCAATGTCACTCTGTGGTCTATGGGGTGTTCTCTTGGTGCCTTGGAATCAGTATCAACGCCAATGAGACTTGCAAAACAATGCAAGGCACGCACTTTGATTTCTGTTGTACCTGTTCTAATTAGTTTTGCAACTTTTTCTACTCCTTGAGTGTATTTGCTGCCTAAAAAAGTACATAGGCTCTACTTCAAAGTCCTCATTAAACATTTATGGTAGGAGATACGGCCTGAGACATATTACATAATGAATGAGTATATTAATAAATAAATTGCAAGTGGGTTGCCCAGCTAAATATGGGGCATAAGGAGAGGAGAGAGAGATAAACTTTTTTTCATCGTACTTTGTGAATTATAATGAGTTTCAGGAGACGCAAGACATTGAAAAAAAAATCGGCTGCGTATTTTTGCGTTAGTACAACTATGTAACGTGACCAGTGCATTTGAGTGAATTCTTTTATTTGCAATTTAGCATGAGTCTCTATAATTTATTAAAATTATTTTATCACTTTCAATCCTCTGAAAAAGCCGTGTAAAAGCCGTGGTGGCCTAGTGGTTCGGCCTACCGCCTCTCATGCAGAGGGTTGGGGGTTCGATTCCGGCTCGCACCTCTAAGTTTACTTATGTGCGAAATTCAATTTGAATTTACCACTGAGCTTTTCGGTGAAGGAAAACATCGTGAGGAAACCTGCACGCATCTGCGAAGCAATTCAAAGATGTGTGTGAAGTCCCCAATCCGCACTGGGCCCGCGTGGGGACTACAGCCCAAACCCTCTCGTGATAAGAGAAGGCCTGTGCCCAGCAGTGGGACGCAAATAGGCTGTAATAGTAGTAGTAGGATTACTTCCTCTGAAGTTCTAATTTTATGAATAATCAAAATAAAGTTGATCAAATAAAAATGATCATTTTTTACCACATTTTATAGGCCATATTTATCTTGCTAGGCAATCCGCTTGCAATTTTTTAATATACCTACTCAGTATCTAAAAATTAAACTTTGGTGGCTTCAAATAACAGATGAGGGTATAAATTCCTTAGGCTTACACCTTTCGTGAAAATGATACCTACCCTCGGCAGCTAGGCTCAGTTTTCCCTCAATGGTTGATCCTATGAAGGCCAGTGTATCTAATGCAATAGGCAAAGTGCCTGGATCTTCAGATTTAAATGTGGCGAAAATCAAGTTCAAGAAGACAGGATACTTAGCAAATATCTCTTGAGGATAGTTATGTGCAATGGTCCCAAAGAACTTCAGGTAGCCTGGAAAAGATATACCATATAATCTTAATATATCATGGATTGGAAAAAATTAAACAACACTGAGGACAGTAAAAGAAGTTCAACTTTAACAGTCATTTTCACATACAGCAATTCATTTTTAGGGTTCCGAAGTCCACAAGGAACCCTTATAGTTTCGCCATGTCCGTCCATCCGTCCGTCCGTCTGTCCGCACTATTGCTCGGAGATGCTTAGGTCTAGAGAGCTGTAATTTGGCATAAATATGCATATTAGTTACGCTGACAAAGTGGTACAATAAAATTTTGAAATATATTTTTTTATAGGGTACCTGCCCTACTCATAACGTGGGGATGTAATTTTTTTTTCTTGCGTACCCCATGGTGCGGCATATCGTTGAATAGGTCTTCAAAAAATATTGTGGGTTTGTTAAAAACCATTTTTTGATTCAGTGATGCGTTTGTGAAATATTAAGCTTTAAAGGGCTATTTTTTGTTAGTCACGTGTCCCCCCCCCCCAGCTAAATGGTGGTATTTGGATGGCTGAAAAAAATCATGGTTGTGGCATATATAACATAGTTGAAAGGAAAACTATCACAGCTAAGTAGGCTGTACAAACTTACGAATAATAGTCGACCAACTTATAAAATGATTAAAATACCAATGATTTTTCTCGAGCGGCAGGGGCCTCGGGCGGGCACGTCATACCACAGGCTAGCTAGATGCTAATAAGTCTTAGAAAGGTACTGTGGGCATCGTCAACTTCGGAACCCTTTACTTTGCGCGTGGCCCGACACGCACTTGGCCGGTTTTTATATATATAGATTACTAGTAGATTAAGCATGTCATTTTTTATGTTTTTTAATAATTGGACACCATTTAAAAGTTCAAATGGGGCAAACCAACATACCTGGTGTCACCAATGCACATAGTGGATTGTTGGGCAACTCTGTTACCAACTGAGCAACTTTTTCTAAAGCTCCTTCTTTCACAAAATGATTTATTCCATGTGGTGTAATCGCAAGACGTGACATTAGTTCTAATAGGTTCAGCTGGTACAGAATATCATTAGAATGGAGCTCAGATATGAAAAAGCTCAAATAACCCTCTTTTTCACATAGCTGAAGCAACTCATCAGACTTCGAAGATATGTTGATTACAACCTGAAATCATGTTTACAAAATTATTTTAGAATGATCTTATCTTATCCACAATATTAGAAAAAAAATGATATGTCACTTACCTCAAAAGCATTGCATTTACTGCTGCTGTCATACTCAAGAGCTATCTTCATTTCATCCAATACTTTTGGATAAGCTTCATTAGGCAAGTTAGATGTTACCAAAATAGATTTGTTGGCGATGCCCACATCTTTATCGGAGACCATCTGCGCTACTGCCACAAACACATCTATGTACTGAGGAACTGGTAGTAGTAAAGGATTGGTCATTATGGCTTTGGCAACCTGAAATAATAAAGCATATCCCTTTATTTCTGTTTAGTGCCTAGACAAAAATAAAGATGAAGTCACTGTTTTGACTTCTAACTTCACTAGGAACACAGTATCATTTTAGTAGGTAGACTAGGTACCTCATTATATTCACTTCATTAGTATTCAACTTTTAGTCGGTCCAGAGCCATTGTTTTTTTCAGATTTGACCCAAAGCTGTAGTCAATTTATTAAAATGCAGCCAACAGTAAAATAAAAAATAGATAATTCAAATCGAACTAGAGGCTTGCCTGTATCACTAATACCATTGTAGTATTATGAAGATCTAGTTCACAGTTAAATTTTGTTTAGTTTTGATTACATAAAGATTTAAATTATCAAGAAATAGTTAAACAACTTACTTCATCCACTGCAAGTCTCCGTACACAGCTTTTCTCATGCCTCAGCAAATACATGACATGGCCGGTGTAACTCTTAATCACATCACCAACTTCAAACTTTTCAAAACATAATTTAAGCACTTCACATGTCAGGTCTACTTGGATCCTACAAAAATGTCAAAGTGTTAATACCAATGAGAAAAAAAAACCATTTTGGTAACTGTAAAAATAATTGCGAGCCATTATGTAGTGAACTTGAACCTAAGGTAAACTCACAGATAACCCCTAGGGGGCGATCTGTGTGTTAAATTGTGGTAACATAGAGGCAACTAGCAATATAATTTGCCTGGTTGATCGAGTGAGTAGGCATAGGTCATCACAACAAACATCCTTTAGAAAATAACTTACGTATCTGGGACATTAAGGCACTCTACTATTTCTGTGATCCCAGCATCTCTAATCACGACTGAAGCCTCACTGGCCGGTTTCAGGGCAAGTAAATTTTTGATGTCATTCAGAGCTGCCGGTCTAAATTCTTCCCGTTGAAGGTTTTGCAAAAATGCTCGATATTGTTCTGTGTCTGAATTCACCATGGTAACAGCGAACGATCAAATCTATTTTATGTTAAATTTAAACTTTGGAAGAACTGAAAGATAATAAAATAAACAAAATTAGATTCAAGGATTCAAGAAACTTCAAACGAAATCGCCGCGGTCTGTCTAGGGATGTGCACATGTTCACAGCAATCGCTGGTTTCTTTTAATGTTTGGGTTGGTTTGTCAATCACCAAATACAACACTGATCGCAACTGATCGTCTATTTTCCTCTCATATGAGAAGACCTGGAAATTTTATTCAAATAAGACTATTGCCTTATAATTTATTGAAACAAAGTCATACATTTGTAAAACCATTTTCAGTCTATCAATAAAACTTTAACCACACGGTGGTTTTGACTTTTCATTGATCTTGCCCAACGCTAGTTGCGAAAATGCAACGAAAATGTCAAGTCACTAATGCCATGTTTACATGTGCGGAGTCTCTTCCAGCTTTTAATAAAAACGCGCGTAAAACAAAGGCAGTGAAATAAAACGCGAAACATTTTTTTAATGTATTATGATTATGTAATTCCATGTTTCTGATCTGGGGGCACGGTAATGCTCCGCCAAGACTAGCCAACGGCAGCGCAGGGCACTACCTACCTTTTCTCGAAGCGTTTCGTCGTATTTTCGTACCCATATAGGTTCGGCCTGGACACTGCTAGAAAGTCCAAATTTTCAGTATATGATGAGAAGAGAGTACTTATCAAACATGCCTAGTTTCAAATAAATAGCTTTTATTAAATATCTAAAATACCCAAAATTCGTCACACACTCGCTGACTGATAATCATCAAATGTTTGGGTATAGTTTGGATTTTGTGCCTATAATTGAGAAACGAAACGGCCAGGTCCTACATTTTGATTTTTTGACCGACAGAGCTTGGATCGCTCGTGTTGTCGTATTACGTTTAAATATAAAAAAGAACATTAAATGCCTGCGCGGAGACTCCACAGAGTCAAGACGGATTTGAAACTTGCAGGATATGTGGTCAATTATGCCTTAAGTCCAAACTCGAAGTTTGCCAAAGCGCCTACTGGAGTGCAGATACTAGGTGTTCGCAGGACTGATCACACACATCAGAAAAACCGAACTGCGCTCCAGTAGGTACCTACCCAAATCACAGATGTGGATGGTGGGTGCCAAGTCTGCTAAATTGAAGTGGGATGAGCTCGACACGTCTGCCGCATGCACCCGGACCGATGGGCCAAGTTGGTTTCCGATTGGACGCCATATGGCGGTTTCCGGAACAGAGGCAGCCCGAAAATGAGATGGCGGGATAACCTGGACAAATTCCATCACGAGTATCAAACCCAGGCACTCAACAGGGAGGGATGGAGAAAGAAAGGAGAGGTCTCTTTGTCCAGCAGTGGGACACAACAGCAGGCTAAAAAAATCTTAAATACCTTCCTTTTTACCTTAAAAATAGGGTTCGAGATCGAGTCTCATAAACATCAATAAAGCAATAATAAAACGGGAAATGAACTTTGTAGGTAGATATATATATATAGATATATTAGCTATACGATTTCTTG
Source organism: Aethes cnicana (assembly GCA_963971205.1). Taxonomy (NCBI): domain Eukaryota; kingdom Metazoa; phylum Arthropoda; class Insecta; order Lepidoptera; family Tortricidae; genus Aethes; species Aethes cnicana. Next base: position 9,512,203 of record OZ020280.1, read on the forward strand.
GCTCGCCAATCCAAAAATTCATCTATATCAGCTTCATTGTCTGAATCATCATCATTTTCACTTGATTGCTCAACTTCCTGTTTATTTTTCTTGGTTTCTTCTTTCTTCAATTCAAGGTCCAAGACTCTGAAAAATAAAACGCCATAATATAAAGAGAACAGAGTGCAGTGAAGGAGAGTGGTTAAAGAAATGGGAATTAATTTATCAAAATAATTCATGTTACATACCTGGACCAGTTTCTGATTTGTTCCTCAATCTCGTCAATTTGTCTCTCTGCCGTAGCTTCTTCTTGTTCCCCGGCTATGATTTCAGCGGAAGCACTGGCTTCTTCTTTTATTTCTTTTTGAAATTTTTCCCATTCCTCTTCTACAGGATCCTTGTATTCAATATTTCTTACCTGGAGAGAAATACAGCGTTTCACAATAGGGTATTACACTATTTTTGAAATGTGGTTTAAAATGAGCATTGTCGGATTGGATCACAAGATTTTTTATTTCGATTTTCTGAATGGGGTAAATACCTTAAAAAGTACTTTTAAATTATCATTTTTAGTTTTCGCGCTAAAAAAGCTAGCCGCCATGTTTGCTTAGTCTGTGACGTCACTAGGATAGTCAATATAAGTACTTGGTAACCAAACAAGTGAAGTCAAAAGTTAAAACGGTTACTTGTAACGCTTTGTTTACAGTACTTCTGCCGTCACAGCAGCTAACAATATGGCGCCTAACGTTTTGGGAGAGTTTTTTTTTTGTAAGGTTTTAACTTGCGATCAGTCTCAGGGACCATGAGCAGTTTTTTTGAAGGGTCTTTTGGCGATGTTAGGCGTTCCCTTCCAGCGATGGGTTGCCTATTTATGTTCAATTTTATGGAATTATGTTGTCCCATATGGGACAGATTAAAAAACATTTTATAAATATAATTATAAATTTACGCATTATTATTATTAAAAGTCGATGTTTTGGGTAGCATTTTTATATAATCTATCATAAATCAGTACTTCCCGATTTTTCGTTGAATGGTGTATATTACCCTATTGTAAACTAAGCTTAAGTTTAGTTCAGTTTTACCATAAATAAAACGCTCATAAAACTGCTCTCATTTCTGACAATTGTTATCGCGATTAGCGTATTGCGTATGTACTGCGAAACTTTACCTGATCTTAAAAATAGTACTTGTTTAATTTATTTATAGTTACTGATTTGGCATGTTCTTTTTGTCCAAAATTATTACAAGATATTCCTCAATCCTAAAATTAGTTACCTGCCGAGGAAAAGCTACAATGGACAACTCGTGTCTTTTGAAAGCGGTAAAAACTTGCATTCCTAGTTTAGATGGGGACAAACATAAGGGCCAGGCCGGTCGAATAGGTATAGTAGGAGGTTCTTTAGAATATACAGGCGCGCCTTATTTCGCAGGAATAAGTGCTTTGAAGGTAAGTTTTAAATAATGAACATTGGATAGTAATTCATTAATTAGACTCTTAATTAAATGCATGTTTAATCAAATAAGAAGTGAAATTACTTTATTATTCTTATTTTAGGTAGGAGCAGATTTAGTGCACGTATTTTGTGCCTCTCCAGCAGCAAGTGTCATTAAATCATACAGCCCGGAACTGATTGTACATCCATTACTAGACAAAGCAAATGCTGTAGCAGAAATCTCTCCCTGGTTGGATCGGTTACATGCTCTTGTGATTGGACCAGGACTGGGACGGGAAACAGACATTTTTAATGTTGTCACTCAACTAATAAAAGTTGTACAGGAAAAAAAAATACCTCTTGTAATAGATGCTGATGGCTTATTTCTCATAACTAGTAGTCCTGAATTAATTAAAGATTTCACATCGCCTGTCATACTTACTCCAAACAAAATCGAGTTTGAAAGACTCTGTAACAAACTCGGTGGTTCCAATGACTTGAGTGATCTTGGTAAAAATGTAACAGTTTTAAAAAAAGGTTTGACAGACGAAATATATTCCTCAGTTCCAGAAGTACAGTGGAAATCAAATCTTTTTGGATCGAGCCGTAGGTGTGGAGGACAAGGCGATTTGTTGTCAGGATCAATAGCTATATTCCTAAACTGGACTTTAGGCAATAAAGATAATATTGAATTTGGATCAGGAATTGATAAGTCTTTAGCAGCTGCCTCGTTATCCTGTTATGCTGCTTCAGTTTTAGTGAGACTGTGTAATGAAAAAGCATTTAAAGTCAAAGGACGAAGCATGCTCGCTAGTGATATGATTGAATATATTCATGAATCCTTTGAAGAACTTTATGGTCAATGATTTTTATTTATTTTAATAAGAATAATCTGTGTGAACAACTACTTTTATATCAATAACTCTGAATAAAGAAGTGTGACTATGAGACAAAACTTTACCTTAGCATCCAAGATGGGATCATCAAAAAAACCTTCAGGAATGGGCTGCTCTGGGCCTTGTGGACTTTTAGGATCTTTGTTGTCTTTGGCACTGTCTTCAGAAATCTCCTTTGGACCTAAAGAGAAAAAAAAGATCACCCATCCCATAGTTGCCTGTAATGCCTCCTATGCTGTCACATACAAGCATAGTTATATAAAGTGGAATTTGGTTATAGCATTACTGTGGGAACTATGCATTTTTTCCAGGATAAAAAGTACTTAACCTATGTCCTTTCCGATTCTGTCTTCCTTGCCAAATCTAAATATATAAAACTCAAAGGTGACTGACTGACTGACTGACATAGTGATCTATCAACGCACAGCCCAAACCACTGGACGGATCTGGCTGAAATTTGGCATGCAGGTAGATGTTATGACATAGGCATCCGCTAAGAAAGGATTTTGCAAAATTCCCACGGGAACAGCAAAATCGGGATTTTACTTTTTAATATTTCTGCGCATACGAAGTTGCGGGGAAAAGCTAGTTTTATCTAAATTGGTCCAGTGGTCTAAGCGTGAAGAGGAAACAGTGAGAGTTACTTTTGCATTTATAAGTATGGATTTAGTATGTTTAAGCATAGCATATCTAATACATTTTACTGGAAAAAATGATTTTATGACCTTGATTATTCACTTTATCAGTGATCATTTAAAATATGTTGCAATAAAAAAGTATGTAAAAACACCTTTGTATTTTTTCACAAAATCCACTAAACTTAAAAATTATTTGTATACCTTCTGTTTCATTAGATTGTATCAAATCCAGTTTTAAAGGGGCTCTTTTGATTTCTTCATTATGAAATGAAACAATACTAGAAACATTGGTCATTGGCAACTGTATTGGTTGTACATCGCCAGCGTTTTTCAATATACTTTTCAGCTTTTTCTCTGGTGGTGCATCAGAAGAGAGAGTGCCTAGTCGTTTAATTTTCTTTCCTTTCGTAAAATTGTTGGTAATTTTCTTCAATTCTTTAGCTTTTTCAACATTTTCTCTGTGTTGTTTACTATTCAGGTGCACCTGCCATACATTTTCTGAACGCACAACGGTAGAGCACAGTAGGCACATAAGTTGACCTAGGTTGTTGTACTTAGCGAGGGGATTATCTATTTTAGTAGGTTTTAGATCCTTTTTCTTCCGTTCTGCCATCAAACGCCTCATCTCCTCCTGCGCTTTCTTCTTTTCCATTTGCATGCGAAGCGACATGTTGAGTCAGTAAACCAAAATTCCCCCTATAAAATGATCTATATTGTGTTGCGATATCGAGCAGTTTATTCGCAGTTATAATCCGTAAATAAATTAATTAAATTTGGTTCACCATTCACGGCAAGTTTGTTCGCGATTTGACTTGACATGACAATTGACAACTTGACAAGACATTTGTGTGTCTCTGGCTGCGTTCCGAATCGCGCTCAGAGCACTTACATTACCTTGCATCCTTTTTCCTCTTGAAAGTTGACTCCTAAGAGGAAAAGAGATGCAAGGTGCTGTGAGCGCACTGAGCGTGATTCGGAACGCAGCCATTGTCCACAGACTAATATGAGATTATTACTGACACATGTTTTGTTTGCACGTTTTTTTGAGGCTCTCAAATAGTTTTCCACAAGCCGTCCTTCCGTCCTTTGAAGCTTCCACTTCCCGCAACCGAGGATTCATGGATTTGTTTGACGATTTTCAAATCTATTTGAGAAAATTAAACTTATTTCAAACTTGAGTACCAATTCCAAATGGTAATAATAATAATTGGTACCATTACTTAAATCAACAGACACGTGGGTGAAAGAAATCCTACAGGAAGTCGTTGGGGCTCGGTATCAGTTTTGCTTACAAGAAGTCTTTAAAGCCATTTCTGTAAAAAATCAAGTTATTTTATATGTGAAGTCATTGATGAATGCTTTAGAAAAGTTAGTTTTTATGCTTGTTCAGCACTTTTACAATTTAACGAACTTATTTTTTATGAAATTTAAATCCAGTCATAGACAATCGTCTTCTACACGATTTTGGCAATTTATTTAGTGCTTCTTCAGTTGGTAGCAGTCATCAAGATTTTTCTGATTTTGAAAGCTAAAATCCTGTAATTATTGTTATTTTAGAAGTGATATTTACTTTTTTATTAATAATGAACTTATAAACTTATTGACTGATGCTTTGTAAATACTCATCCATCGCTATTAAAGTCTAAACTCGGTGTACGGACATCACGTATTTGTGGCGAAGTGTCGTGTGTTTATTCCTCATGCTGTGATAATTCAGTTATATTTTGGCTTTTAAAATGGACATCGACGTCAGTAAAGAAAATATCCAGCCATTGAGAGGCGGTAGAAACCTGGCACAGCTGGGGACGGCGCTGCAAGCTCAATCAGATGTTGAAGCACAGAGGCAGCTGCAGTTACAGAAAGAGTATGGTTTTCATGTTGTTTTACTAAAATATGAACGTTTAGCTAAGTCAGGATATTATATACTGTATGCTTTGTATTGTAAATTTGTCTCTATCGAAAGTTTTGATTATATCATCCATTTTCTGAAAATGTAAGTTTGTGCACTACTTTTTAACCATGTTTTGATTACTAACTGATTAATATTTTCTTCATAAAGGGAACATGAGGCTGCTATTAGACATTATCAGGGTCCAGACCCACTGGACCCATGGTTCAACTATATTCAGTGGATAGAACAATGTTATCCCAAACATGGTCATGAGGGGCATATTGATAAGTTGATCAAAGATTGTTTGCTGTTGTTTGAGAAAGATGAGAGATACTACCAAGACAGGAGGCTAGTGAAGTTGTGGATCAAATATGTAAGTCACCATATCTCTTTTTGCCTAAGTTTCATATATAATTCATACCAGTTTTGTATCTTGCTCCAATCCAGATGTAAAGGTTTGTTTACATTTACATAGCATTGTTCATAATTTTGCATCTGAATGCGACCCAGAAGTCATATTTATTTTATAAAGAATACCTTTAAAAATCTCGACGTTATTGTAAAATATTGAATTATTTTAAGGTTGACTGCCTTTCGAACCCTTTGGAGATATACCAGAGGTTGTATAACACTGGTATTGGGGTAGAATGTTCAGAGTTTTACCGAGCGTGGGCATGCTACTGTGAAGAATCCGGAGACTACAAGAAAGCCAACCAAGTATATATGCTAGGGCTTCAAGCAAGGGCTCAGCCTTTTGATGAACTGGAGCAGGCTCATATGTGAGTTGCATCACCTTATTCTATCACATTTCATGTCATTTCATCAAATGGTTTGCTAGTATTCAATATCAGCATAAATTAAGTAAACTGCTTTGCTTGTTTATTTATGTAAATATTCTAGTATACAAAAATAAAGCAAATTTGGCAAAAACAAAAACCATTGGAGTAGGTGTCACTGCTTAAACTATCATAATAATTTTGCTTTCCTTACATATATCACTGATTTTTAGGAACTTCCAACTAGTCTTTGCCCAAAGGATGCTACATGATGATTCTCCAACTAAAAGGAAGGCAGCATCTGCTTTAGCTGAAACAAGAATGGCCCTTACGTCCCTGAAGTCATTCAAAAGGCGGAATATTGCCAGTGTTCCTGTGCAAAGAATAGGGGAAAATGTCCGGAGTGTGATGCCAGGAGTGGTCAGACAGCAGCCCTATGGCTCCAGAGCACCTAGTTCCAATGTCATGGTCAATATTTATGAGGTAAGATTTTGTAAACATTAACAAATCACCATCACCACCACCACCACAACAACAGCCTATTTACGGCACACTGATGGGCACAGGCCTCCTCTCATCACGAGAGGGCTTGGCCTATAGTCCCCACGCGGCCCCAGTACGTATTGGGGACTTCACACACATCCTTGGATTACTTCGCAGATGCGTGCAGGTTTCCTCACGATGTTTTCCTTCACCGAAAAGTGCGGTGGTAAATTTAAATTGAGTTGCAAATCAACATTGACTTTATTCATAAAACTTTTATTTCCACTTAAGGTTAATCTGTTTTGCAATGTAGGATGCTCCATCTACCTCCAACCCAGCAGTCCCTGTGACTGAAAACCCTGGCCCTGCCTCCATAGTACAATCTTGTGGTAATATTGAAAACGAAAGAGAAGTTGGCATTTGGACTAATGCCAAAACGAAGATGGTGCACACTAATGTTATACCTCATCAACCATTATCTTTTACCCGTGAGTATGCAAAGCTTTCAGATTTTACCCATAGTTTCATCATGTTTTTTTTATTTGATTTCCATTATAAAATATGCTATTTCAACCAAAGTTTTCGTCAACAGCTTATAACGACGAAGAAGACGTTTTGCGCCTTCCAGCCAATCATATGCCTTATTGTGTAGATGACTTGTCATTTTCTGCACCAGTTTGCGTACCTGATCCAGTTGACTCTACGAAAATATCTTGTTATAATAAAGAAATGGTAAGTTTAAGGTCACTTTAAGGTCATTTTATGTTTAACTAGTTTTTTTGAAACTTAACTTTTTCGTCAGGTCTACATGAATGAAACTGAATACAGTTTAGAAGAAATTAGATCAAGAAAATATAATTTAGAAAGAAAAGCTAATCCTGTTCACAATGACATAACTGTTGTAGAAGAACAACAGAATGATAGTAAAATTAATGAGACTCTTGCTCAATGCAGCGCATTAGAGACTTTAGCCAACTGTGCTTTAGATGCAGAGCAAGATCATTTAGGGCAACTCATGCCCTTGACAATGCCTACTATACAAAATGTTACTAGAGTAACAAACATTCATTCACCCGGTGAACCTAAGGTATTGGTTAATTTAGATTCAAAAGAATTTAGTGAGCTCAATAATAAAAATTACGAAAATCAAGAATCTTTATCTAATGTTAACAAAGAAAACCAGATTGAACAGCCAACCAGTTCGAAAAACAACTATGGGAATGAAAATGCACATGGGGCTAACTTCGGAAAAAATAATTTAATGGAGGAATTTAACAGAAGTTTAATGGGTAATCTTCTAAGCGACTCCATTACGATGAACACTAAAGAAGCTCGCTGGGAACTAAGAAACATATTCAACGATAATGGTATGATAACAATACCAATATTTCTGTGTGGGCAATTTGTGTTATGTGGAAGTCTTTATACATGTGGACTTAGTTGTTATACCTAATTTATATGCTTACAGAACCCTCGATGGTGCAGCCCGTATTGCAACAGTTTGACGAATCTAACATGAAGTTTGATATCCACGAGGATAGGTCTGTGACTATGGCAATTAATACCAAGAAAAATGAAGGTATTGGTGATGTTATGAGTTTGCCTCATGACAAGGAAAACGAGAACAAGTTCTACAGCCCAGATGTCACTGTATCACGAAATGTATGTCAGCTTTATTTAGGTTTTCAATACGTATTAGTAAATTGTGTTAGTAACTATGATATTAAATTTTTCTTCTTTTCCAGATGGACAAAAACATGTATTTTGAAGAAACCGGTTGCACTCAAGTATTTAATTTTGACATAAAAGTTGCTAGTACTCCAAACATGTCCTTGTTTAAGAAGCCAACTAGTGTAGAGCATACTAACAAGTCGAATGTTCCTAAATTTATGATGGATGATAGTACAATAGATTTTGCGCCATCTGGGATTGGCAAGAGAGATGAAAGTGTGAGGCAAACTGATCAGCAAGCGACGGGCGACACGCAAGGGACCGGTTTGTCAGTAATAATGGAGGCTACGCGGGAGTCTAATAGGTACGTGGTAGCTAATCAAGTAGAATTATAGGTTTTTTTTTCAGATTTATATATTTGGTTACATAAAATGTCTTATTAATCTTATTATCTCGATAATTTAGGGAAGCAGAGTAGTGACCATAATATTTTGTATAATAGGTAAATAGAAATACTACTACTACTACAGCCTATTTCCGGCCCACTGCTGGCCACAGGCCTCCTCTCAAATAGTAACAAATAAAATTATTATTTTTCTTATTTTATTTATCTTGTCTTTTACTCGTAACATTTCGTAAATATGTTGCTACTGTCAACCAAATGAATTGACATACGCAACAAAAACTGTTTAGGATAGATATGACAGTGTTTGTTTTTTATTTATTTTAAATTGGTAAGTTTTCCATGTTTTAATTTAAAAAAAATACAGTTGTTTAGTAACATTTTCCACCTCAGAATTGGTTATCTACTCGCTATGTGAGTAAATAGAGATATTTCGTATCTACATGAAGTCTGTTCATCCTCAGTTGTCTTATTTGATCAACAAATTTCTATATGTCATTAAAACATGTAATTTTTTTTTAAAGTATATTTTTGCAATACATGCTCGATTTTCTTGCTATTTATTAAAATTATTGTCTCTTTCATGATTTCAGTAAATCAGGGTCTAACTCATCTGGTCAGTCAACAAGAAACAACTACACTGGCTACTCTACCACACCTTTCGAGTCAATGTACCACAATAATGACCAGGGCCCTACTGCGTCAAAAAGAAATTCAATATCAACTCAGCCTCGACTGGCAAATGGCCATTTTGCTAGTCGAGCTTACCCGCAGAAAGGAGACCAACTAGAACCTAAACCACAAACACCATCCGCAACGACACCATACTTATCACACGATCATCAATATCAAAAACCTTCACAAAACTACAATGGGTATGCTGCTCAAAGACCTGCTGCCCCACAAATGCCCACACATTATCATCAGAACTACAACTACCAACAAGGATACGCCCCCAATCAGCCCATGAATCAACAACAGGGTTATGCTAGCCCGAATCCTAATGTCTACAACTCCCCTCAACAAAGAGTGCAAAGTCCTCATCAAATGAGTCCATCTGTTCCTCCTGGCTTTCAAAGTCCGAATTATTCTAATCAGTACCAAAATCCCGTCCAACCTATGATGAGCCCACAACAACATTATCATTACGCCCAAACTGACAGACAGCACGCTTATGCGACTCAACAGCAGCAATCACCTGCTGCTTTCCAAAGCCCTCCGCACCAAACGCAATATCAAAATAATCAATATTATCAAAGATCTGGCCAAGTAGCAGCTTCACCTAATCAGGGATATAATCAGCAAAATTATCAAGGAATGCATAACCAATACAATAACGCTAACATGTATCAGAATCAAAGCTACGCTATGCAGAGTCCATATAGACAGTCGCCTAAGCAATTGGGTGAAAACGGTTCGCCAGCGTATGGAGTCGCGTCAAATCCACCATTTCAAGTATATCAAAGTCCTCAACCAACACAGCCAGCACAGGGTGTTTACCGCAGTACACACAATCAACATAGCAGCGTGACTCATGAAAACTCTTCTGAAATGCCCGTCAAACCAGACACAAAAAGCACCCATGACCAAAGTGGTGTAATCAAATTAAGCCCTCAAACTAAGCCACCAGTACCACACAAAAGTCCAACATCAGCATTAAGGAATGTCAGGCACGACCAACCAAACGTAAAGCTTGGTCAGAACTCGCCAGATATCGGATTTTCAAACCAATTCCTCAACTTTATTTCCAATAGAAATGAACCAAAAGATAATGCCAATACGCCGAAGTTTACGAACAGCCCAAGTATATCTCAGAAGATGCACAAGAATCTCTACGTGTCTAGTCCTGAACAGGCGCAAATACCACCGTCTTCCGGCCTCTCCGACTCGGACAGCAAGGACAGTTTAACGGCACAGACGATAACACCCATTCAGTCAGCTAAGGTATCCATGGCTATTGAAAAACAGAAAGACATTTCCAAACGGCAGCTTGACTTTGAACAGAGAGCCGAATTCCAATCTGAAGATAGTAGAGACTCGTTGAGCAAAGAAACCAGAATCTCTTCCGTTTACTCTAGACAATCCGACGTTCAATCCGATGGTTATGGAATGGATGTGGATAGTGAGAATTCTATGGACTGTGGTGCGTTTAAGTCGACCCATTCCATCTCATTAGTCGAAACCAGTGATATACCGAGGCCGGCTGATATCGAATTCCCTAAAGTAATTGACCCCTTTAACAAGAAGATGTTGACGTCCTTGTTGGACTATGTCAAGTTTCCCAACAAAACTCACGCTGAAGGTTATAATGAAGTGAGGTCTGTGCCAAAATTGCAATTGGCCACCACAGTAGGGGTCGGTAACAACAGGTTCGCCGTTGAAAAACAACTTGGCAAAGGAAATTACGGTGCAGTTTTCTTGTGTTTGGATATTCACAGTAATAAATCAGTTGCTGTAAAGTATCAGAAACCAAGTAGACCATGGGAATTTTACATTTGCCAGGAAATCAAATCCAGGATAAAGGATCCTTTTATGGTGAGATATATTTTATACAAATAATCACTGAAATGTTTTTAGAAATTTATATATTTATTCCATTTCTATATGCATTAAAAAAAATACTATAGGGATGACGACCACTTTTTTTTTCCTTACGGACACGTATTTTTCTTTTTTCACGTAATCAATCTTATACGTAGATATATTGAGTTGAAATGTCGCGTGACGTCACGGTTAGGTACGATTTATACCTAACGGTAACGTGGTTAGCCCCCACTCTCCAACTTTAATGCGTTTTAACTCAGTCATTCTTTGTTAATTTGATAAAATAAAAAATACGTGTCTAATATTTTTTTATTATCTGACTGTCAGACTAATTAGAATTTCGATATCTGCACTGCACCCTGTCATCCCTATAGTCGAGTATGTGAAACTGTGAAAGTTTGTTTCTGATCCTGTTTGCTCTATACTATAACATTGTACCTGCCTGTTTCATGATTTGAAATTTATTTTTCTTCGTTTACAGCTACCAGGCTATATGGACATAACAACTGCTTTTATAGGAGAAAATGCAAGTTTATTCGTATCTGAATATTCAAAATATGGATCTCTGCTAGACGTCGCAAACAAAATTAGAATGGCTACCTCAAAATGTATAAATGAATTCATAGTATTCCTGTTGACAGCAGAGATGTTGTCAATAGTGCATTATCTGCATAAAGCAAAAATTATTCATGCTGATATTAAGCCTGATAATTTCTTGCTAATGAAAATGTGAGTATTAAGTTTTTCGTCAAACGTCAGAGTTTTATGTACCGTTCTAAACGATGTGTTTTTTTTTGTAGACCTACACAAGAATGGAGAACCCCATCTTTACAACTCATTGATTTGGGTTGTTCCATAGACATGTCACTGTTTCCAGAAGGAACCACATTTAGAGAAGTAAGTTTCCAAAAAGTAACACATATTTATCTCATTACTCATAAATAATGCACATCGATTCTTCGATCTATCTCATTAGAGATAAATAATGCACATCATTCTTTGAAGAGGCAAATTACGATTATTTCCGAAAACTGTCGCGACCATCCATCAATCATGAAAGTATATAAGTGTTTTTCCGTTTTATGGATACCAAATAAATACTGCATTAATGAAATGAAATAATACTGCATTCTATGATTTCTATGGACTTCTCTTACCAAAGACCGATGCGCATTTAGTATTTATCGCCGGGATCTGTGAGATATTTTTGTATAATTAATTTCATATTTTTTACAGTTAATATCAACAGAAGGCTTCACTTGCACAGAGATGAGAGAAGGAAAACCATGGACATACCAAACCGACTTGTACTGCCTCGCTGGAACAATACATGTTATTCTTATGGGAAGTTATATGAAGGTCGCCAACCGTTTAGGCCAGTGGAACATAGAGAAGAAATTACCTCGGTAATTAATACTTTTATTACTTGTATTTTTAACAAAGTTCAAAAAATCGAAATGGACTGCAACTCGGCTGCATGTTTTTAATTTTTTTTTCTTATGGACCAATTTATTTATTTATTCAATGCAAATGCAACCACATATATACATTATATACATAAATTTTTCTTAATGTAGGAACATTATATCTTAAATAACTCGTAAATACCTTGGAAGGTTAGGGCATATATTGGCAAGTATGTACATTAGGGCTTCCAAATCCCGGGACTATCGTAATCCCGGGATTAATATCGGGATTGCAGCAGTCAATCTCGGGATCCCGGGATTGAGTACTGCTTGTATGTGATGGTAGTTTCATTACGCAAAAAAATACCAAATTTAAGTCATACACAATATATCTTAATACAAATCAAATCGCAAATTGTTTTAAACAGTTCAGGCTGAAGTTTTACAAGATGGCTTACATAAAACCTTAACTTTACTAAATGATTATATATCCATCCTACCGCCGTCTCATGATTACAAGCTGTTTTTGAGAGTTATCGTATCACCCACCGTCTTTCGCGCAGGTTTGACTACTTCCTGTGAATACCAAAAAGTCGATTTCAGAAAGGGCTACAGTACTTAAACTTACCGGTCGGATGGTCATACAGAAGACCGAAGCAAATAACACCTCCCACATTACATGGCATTCGCGGATTACGCCTATAACGAGAAATCATTTGACTCTATTGATACCATAATCCACAACAGCCCAAGGGCTGTACTGCAATCTCCCCGCGCCAGCCTCTGGCTCTTTGACTGTACCACTCACTATTTCGAAGTATTGAAGTTTCTGTATGAAAACGCCACTGCCCGTTCGACACAGGACAGCACAAATCCTATTCTTCTGATGCGGAGAATTACACAAAGCTGTTTACAGCTGCAGTCAAGGATGCTTTCATGGTTCTGAACTGAAAACGAGGCATCAATAATCTACATGAGGAGTTGGTAGTTACTACTCATATTCGACTTACCGATGACTATACGTAGTAAATCCTGAACCCCTGGAACCTGGAAGATCTCAGTGCTATATTTATTGATCTCAGAAGAGTCTTCAACTGACTTGAAAATGAACATGGACAAGACGAAAATCGTCTCTGTTGTAGGTAACTACCAACTCCCGTAACAGTCGGGTTCTGTGCTCGAAAGGGGACGATTATGTAAACCAGGAAGAAAATGTCCAATTAGGTATGTTTAGTTAGTTCAATGAGAAACATAAGCTTTTTAGACTCGGCTGAGCAATACTGAGCGTCGATCGGGAGTTCGGGAAGCATTGCAGTGGTTTTTTCGTCCACATTTTCACAGTCTCAAGTCTTTGGCTACTGTGTGTCGCCACTTCGCCAGTGATATTTAACTAAAGGATAAGACGTGGGCGCCAATGATGTGTCTCATAAAAAAACTCAAGTTCATTCAAACGGCAACGTAGAGGGCTAATTTGTATTTGATACAATCAAAAACCGGCCAATTGCGTGTCGGGCCACGCGCAAATTATAGGGTTCCGAAGTTGAGGATGCCCACAGTACCTTTCTAAGACTTATTAGCATCTAGCTAGCCTGTGGTATGACGTGCCCGCCCGACGCCCCTGCCGCTCGAGAAAAATCATCATTATAAGTTGGTCGACTATTACTCGTAAGTTTGTACAGCCTACTTAGCTCTGATAGTTTTCCTTTCAACTACGTTATATATGCCACAACCGTGATTTTTTTCAGCCATCCAAATACCACCATTTAGTTGGCAGGGGGGGGGGGGACACGTGACTCTAACAAAAAATAGCACTTTAAAGCTTAATATTTCACAAACGCATCACTTAATCAAAAAATGGTTTTAACAAACCCACAATATTTTTTTAAGACCTATTCAACGATATGCCGCACTATGGGGTACGCAAGAAAAAAAAATTACATCCCCACTTTACGTGTAGGGGAGGTACCCTATAAAAAAATATATTTCAAAATTTTATTGTACTACTTTGTCAGCGTAACTAATATGCATATTCATGCCAAATTACAGCTCTCTAGACCTAAGCATCTCCGAGCAATAGTGCGGACAGACGGACGGACGGACGGACGGACGGACGGACATGGCGAAACTATAAGGGTTCCTTGTGGACTTCGGAACCCTAAAAATGATGATATGTGGATGATATCCTCAATAGAACTAGGATCACCGACATAATCCGAAGAATCGGAAGGATTGCGAAACTTCAGTAGTAACTCTAATATTTGAGAAAGTTCTCAAATGACAACCGCAAACCAGGAGAAAAGATATCAAAAGCCTCCAAAAAGATGTTGTGACGACCAGGTGAAGGGTCCCGCGGATTTCTATGGCACAAGATCGGTCTTGCGGCTGATATAATGAATGAATACCTCGGTAAATTATCTTTAAATCATAGATGAAGACCGATTATTTTGATAGGAAACTCAATCCCGGGATCCCGGGATTGAAAAAGCCCTAAAAAATAGGCGGGATCCCGGGATCCCGGGATTGGAAGCCCTAATGTACATAGACAGGTACCTGTCTTACCAAAAACGACACAATATTAGACACTCTTAGGTATACATATCAAACTTAAATTATAATAACTTATACATTATCTACAATTTCGAAAGTTATTTATTTATTTATTTAATTTTAGACAGGCAGCAATTCGCTGATGCGTCTAAATCATATTTTCACTGTTGGAGTTCATTAGTAAGAGAGTTTGTCTAGTCTGTTTTTGAACTGGTTAACACTTGTAGAGTTCACTGTGTCGGCGGGTAGTTTATTCCATACGTTAACAATCCGGTTTGAGATAAAGTTCTTCGCTATGTTGGTGTTGGATCTTGTAATAGCCAGTTTGTCAGTGTGCCCTCGTGTACACGTGATGGTGTTGCGCTTGAACAGGTCTTTGAGTTCTGGACAATCATAGTAGCCTTTGATTATTTTAAAAGTCTCAATTAAAGCTCCTCTTTCTCTCCTTTTCTCTAAAGTTGTTAGTTTTAGGTTTTTTAGCCTCTCTTCATAGCTAAGGTGTTTCAGTTGTTGTGGTATTTTAGTGAACCTACGCTGAACCTTCTCTATCATTGATATGTCTTTTTTGAAGTATGGGTTCCCAATTTGGAATCCATATTCTAGGATTGGCCGGATGTAGGTTTTGTAAATTTTCAGCATCAATTCAGGAGTGAGATTTTTAAAAGCCTTTCTAACTATGTAGATTAGTGAATTAGCTTTTTTAACCATTTGGGAAATATGAGGCTCCCATTTCAGGTCTTTGGAGATTAGGACACCAAGGTCTCTTTGCGAGTCCACACTTGCTAGTTGTACACTATTAAGTACATATGTTTTCTTGGGGTTGTTTTTTCCCATGTGTAATGTCGTGCATTTTGTTTCATTGAGATTTATTAGCCATTTGAGACACCAGTTGCGAATTGTTGATAGGTCGTTCTCCAGTTTGTCATGATCTTGTATTGGGTTCACAAATAGTTTAGAGTCGTCAGCAAAAAAACTGTAGTTGGACTTTATAATGGCTTGTAGATCAGTGATGAAGATGCTGAACATGGTTGTAGATATCACAGAGCCCTGAGGGACTCCGCTCCATACATGGAATTCATCGGAGAAGGTGTCACCAACCCGTACTCTGAATTTTCGGTCTTGTAAGAAGGCCTCAATCCATTTGAGAAGTTTATTCCTTATGCCGTAGTGTTCAAGTTTGGCTAGCAGTCTGCGGTGTGGCACTCTATCAAAAGCTTTTTCATAGTCAAGGTAAATCACATCAATTGGTCTGCGGTTGTCCAGTTCTTCGGCCCAAACTTTCATGCATGCTAAAAGATTAGTTATAGTGGATCGTCTTCGAAGGAAACCGTGTTGCTGGTCTACTATGATGTGATTTTTGTTAAGGAAGCTTTGTATGTCATCGTTTATTATTGATTCCATGAGTTTGACTGCAAGGCATGTTAAGCTGATAGGTCTGTAGTTTACAGGGTCTAGTTTGTTTCCTTTTTTGTATATGGGCGTAACATTTGCGCATCTCCATTTTTGAGGTACAGTGGAAGTGGAGAAGGATTCATTCATTATGTGTGTTAGGGGTTTGACTAGTGCTTTACATTTCTTAATAATGGTGGCTGGTATACCGTCAGGACCCATGGACGTTTGTTCGTGTAAATGCATAATTTTTTTCCAGACTTTGTCTTCACTAAATAATATCTCACATAAGGAGTCTTCTACCCGAGGTGATGCTATGGCAGGGATGTCTCCACTGGGTTCTCTGATGTAGTTTCGCTCGAACTGCTTCGCGAGTGCGTTGGCTACGTCACCTTCACTTGTTACTGTTTTATCGCCATCTTTCAGAATGCGGGGAACGGACACTTTAGAGCATAGCTGTTTTCTGATGTAGGAATAGAAGGATTTATTGCCTAATTCGGTTACATGAGTTTCGTACTTCGTCCTAGCCAACCTTGTCGTATTCAGCAGTGCGTTGTTAATTTTCCTGTACTGGCGGTAGTCCTGGTTATCACCTGTAAGTATGTATTTGTCCCATTTGCATCTTTTTTCAGCTATCATTTTTTGTATACTTTTGTCAATCCATGGTTTGAGAGTGGGCTTCGCCGGGGGTTTGCTGAAGGGTGTATGGTTATCTGTGACTGAAATAATTGTACTTTCGAACATATCCCATTTGTCGTTAACGTCGGCCTGGTCAAGTACTTGCTGATCGAAATCATTGTTAGACAGGACCCGGTCGATTGTTTCCGTATCTGATTTATAGTAGTTTTTCCTCTGTGTTTTAACATTTGTGTTGCAATTTTTATTTTCAAATTGTGCTGAAATTAGTAAAAAGTCGTGATCTGATTTACCCACTGGGGGTTGGTGCTCGACTTTAGTTATAAGATTTTCATCGTTAGTCAAGACAAGATCAATAAGCGAGGGTCGGTTCCCGTCTCGGTGCCGGGTGGGTTTTTGTACCATTTGATATAGGTTGCTTTTTGTAAACATAACCTCGAAATTGTATTCGCGCCTTGTGTCACTATGTTGTATGGCATGTAATGGCCATGCGATGTCGCGATAGTTGAAGTCGCCCACTATGATGACGTTGTTGTTCAGAGATGCTGTACTTACTTCATTGAGTAGTATGTTTTCCTCATTTATCAGGCAGTCTTCGGGTCGATAAATACATGATAATAAAAAACTTTCATTGTTTAATCTCAAATCAATCCATATCGTATCAATTGTCTTTAGATTTGCGTAGTTGTTATTTATGGTAGCAATTATCGAAAGGCCACCTACCTCGCGGGCCACGTACACGGCGACACCTCCCCCTCTCCGGTCGCTGTATATTGTAATATTGTAAATTATAAGTTGTATATTGTAATCGTCCAAGTTGGTCCCATGTCCTTCAAATTTTGATTCTGAAGATCCATGAGAAAATCATAAAACTACTCAAAATAGGTATGCATCTCTGTTGACGATATCATCATTTGAATAATGTTGGCTCGCGTATAATTTTGGTATCAACTTCTTAAGGCCGGGTCACACCGAATGCGTGTTCAGCATTGTGCAAGCAACGTACATTTCCTTTGGCGCGTGCTCGTTACGCAAACTGTGTGTCATGACTCATGTCTTACGAGAACCAATGCTATACAACGCATTAGAGACCGTGCACTTTCCTGCGCACGCATTCGGTGTGACCCAGCCTTTAATCACATATACACAATACCTAATTGGCTATAGGTGCAAAATGACAAAGTGCTTGATTCTTCCGTAATAAGAGGAAAAAATCCGAGAATCTTCCGTGGCGTAGATTTTGCGTAAAAAATAAAATTGATTAAAAGATTCGGGTTTTCCTTGGTCCAAGTAAGCACAGCACATGTTTCTGAAAAAAATAGTTACATTTGACGTTGACAGTTCTCGCTTCCTTCTTACGAACATAACTTTACGTGTTTTAACAATTTTATTGGAAAAATAGCTTATTGATGACTGCTTTTGCTTACTGGACTTTCGATTATGCTTGGCTCCAACGACGACGTATGCTTTAAACACGTTATTACCAATGAAGCAAGAACTGTTACCTCCAATGATGTCAACACTTTTTTTTAAGAAGTAGTGCTGCATACTTAAACCAAGGAAACACCTTTATTTCAATCGTCATAACACAAAATCAATTTCTTTTTTTTACGCGAAATCTACGGCACGGAAAATTCTGAGATTTTTTTCTCTTGATACGGAAGGTTATTCCTATCCATAAAACAAATAATCGAGCACATTGTCATTTTTCACCCATAGCCAATTAAGTGACAAAACGATGTTTGGAAAACCTCGGCAAAAAAAGGTTTCATTGAAAAAAAAATATATAATCGCATTCTTTGGAAAAAAATCTCTTTACTGATATAATTAATTAATTCATTATAAGCCTTCTCTAACCAGCGCCCTACATATCGGCATTACAGAGGCTTGGCTGTGGTCATATAAAATTATTTTTCAATGCGTATATGCGTAATGTGTAGTTGCAAGCTATTAATTGTACGCAACTTATTGCTGGTGGTATGACCTGATGCAAGGTCCGTCAAATAGCAGTGCTGCACTGCTTTTTCTGGTAAGGGGTGCTCGGGTAGAAGTGCCGGTGAAATTCTAGCACAGACATAGGTACCATCTTAGGCACCAGATTGGCAATATTTCGCAATCTTATGATTTCTGTTTTGCATGGGCAGCTGAGACCACTTACCACCAAGCGGCCTGTGTGCTCGTTTACCTAAATATTGTTTTCCAGGACTCTATCACCATTACAAATTTCATCAAAATCGGTCCAGCGATTGAAGCGTGAAGAGGTAGCAAACAGACAAGAGTTACTTTCGCATTTATAATACTAGCTTCTGCCCGCGGCGACTTCGCCCGCGTGTAATTCTGTTATCGCGACTATCGCGTTCCGGCGGGAAATATGCCTTTTCCGGGATAAGAAGTAGCCTATGTCCTTTCCCGGGACTCCAACTATCCCCATAATACCAAATTTCATCCAAATCGGTCCAGTGGTTGAAGCGTAAAGAAGGAAGGCAGATAGACAAGAGTTACTTTCGCATTTATAACATTAGTATAAACGAAACATGACAGGGGTGTTGTGATCATCTTGTGTTTAAGGCTAAAACCGTGTGATGGGATCACATTTGTCGCACAATTTAAAGAGCATTGATTTAATTTATAAATTTTAAGCACAGTACAATTTTTATATATTACCTATTTATTTACAGGTATATGAAGAGTTTATGGGATAAAATATTTACAACGCTGCTTAATGTGCCAGACTGCAATAATTTGCCTGACCTCATGGAACTGAAGGATGACATTGACAAATTATTAAATTCAGCTGACGTTCTAAGCTCTCAACTCCGTACCTTTGCTAATGTGCTTAAATCTAGGTAAATGCAAATGGTTTAGAACATATTTATTGCATTTAGATATTACGACCATTGTATAAAATACTATATTATGTAATGAAATATACAAAGTAAGTTTAAGTTTGATCTTTTCAAGCTCTAGGGAAGTTTAAATGAATCATTATGTTCACTTCTGTTTTCTGTTTGAGACAGCAGGAAATGACAGTTGTAAACATTTAATTTGCTAGTGAAAAAGCTATTAATGAAAGCAATAAGTATTAAATATCAGACCTACTTTGTTGTGTTTAATTGAATTGTGATATCATCATTTTTTCATTGTTTAATTAGTATAAAATTAAACTGCTTAGATATAAACTAATTAGCTTTATTGATGACTGTTCAAATAATTCTGTTTCAATTATTTTTGTATAAAATATGCACATTTCACAATTTTCTTTAACTGTACCTACTGAATAATAAACTTATCTGGTTGAGATTGTTGTTTATCATGATGCAGTTTTTTCCAATCTTTGTTTTTTCCTTTCTTGATATTCTTGAACATTATCAAATTTTCTTTTATACAAGACCTTTATTATCTCACTGTTATCTTTGTTTTCTATAGTGTCTGTATATTTTTCAAACACCTTTAGGTCATTATCAGGTTTGATGATTATTTTTTGGTCTTGATATTGAATCTTAAATATCTGGATCATGTTATGTGAATCATCATAGACATAAAGTAATAGATCATGTAATTTTATTCCTGCTGGAAATCTGTCCATAGTTAATGTTTCCACTAACTTGTGGCTCAACTTATTGTTTTCTGTGTATAATTTGTACACAAGTAAAGTATTAAATGTGTGTAAAGCTACCACTGACAAGCTCGATGACTCATCCAATCGGCAAATGGTTGAGTGAACTATAGGCAGAGCATTCACTTCTATACCATCATCATTCATTACTCTAATGAAGTCGTCTTTTAGTTTTGAATTGATAACATCTTTGTTAGTGTTAATTGTGTGAAGAAGTCTCCCATCTAGGTAATCCCAGAATTTCACACACCCATCGCCAGAAGTACTGGTCAAGTAATTCTTATTGTGAGGTAAGATTTCAATGTGATTCACAAATTCCTTGTGGCCCAAGCAATAAGTTTGTATATTATAAGTATTGGGATAGCAAGAGACTTTCACTTTTTCATCTCTGTCAGAAGTTATAATGTATTTACCATCATCAGTTTGAAGGATATCCAGCAATAAACTTAAATGACCCAGGAGTTTTATTCCATTTTCTGAAGATTTTTTGATGTCATATAAGAGAACGTCACCAGTCTTATCGGCGACCAGTATTTGATCACTGCTTGTTGTGAATCTTATTTTACTAGCACTTCTTGGAAGTGTAAAACTTATATAATTATTTGACAGTGGCAAGTCAAATACGGTTAGTTGCTTTGATATTGATGACACTGCTGCTAGGTACTTGCTATCGGAAGAAATGGCGAGATCGGATATAGTATCATGGGCTTGAACTTTGGAATTTATTGGAACACTGACGATCTCATGAATCGATGAGTTGAAGCAGTCAATGTGCATTCCTTTTGATACAGCAACATAGCTGCCATTTATTGCTATGCAGGTCATGATTAGATGGATTACAATTCACAGAAAATAATTATTTACAGGATAGGTTATATTCCCGTCATGTCACCGGCACTATCATATAAAAACTTTCTTCTTACTTTATGTAAGCCACAAAAACAGTCGTACGGTCTTTCAGAAGTTCCCGACAATGCGTATTTATTTACATTAAGTCAGGAAAACGGTAAAAGAACTATATTTATGAAATATTTACCACGCGCATCGCTATCCGTAGAAATGACAAGGTAGATTGTAAAGCTATTTTGACATAGATGTCAAAACAGATCTGTTATCTGTCATGCTCAAAGTGAGATGGGCTTTTTAAAAAATAGCTTGAATAGCTTGCCGTGAAATGTCATTATACGTTGACTGCATTGACGTTTTCATAATTTTGATATCCCTTTCGTAAAGTTACGAAAATCATACGTGTTTGTTTAATTTTCTGTATTTAAGTCGAGGGAAGTAGATACATTAACAACAAATAATGGCTGCAATGATTACCTCGTGGAATCCAGAAAAGAAGCATAGCGAGATCGAGAGGTAAGACACATTTCATGTGTTCATTCAGTTCAAAGACTATGATGATATTACATTCTCAGCGATTATAAACGAAGTATAATATCTTACAGGTGGGTTTGTATTTACCCCGCGTACCTGAACAGCAAAAAGACGTTGGCTCAAGGCCGGAGACTTCCGAAGTCGTCCTGCGTGGAGAATCCTACTCACCAGGAGATCCGAGACGTGTTGGTTGCCACTGGCCTGCCTGTGGGCGTCGAGAATAAGTTGTATCCGCGAGAACAAAGCAAGGTTTGACATTATTTATTAATTAAAATTATAAATGAATTTGTTTCATTAGAGTTCAATAAGGTTGGTTTGAGTATGTATGTATCTATGAAAATGGTGATATTCATAGATACTTACATACTTCTTATTGGTTCTTCATAATTACATATCAAGGACAAAAACTTGCCCATTGCGTATTATTAATGACTTTATAGGGCAAGACTTTCTTTTTCTTTTTTCATTGAATAATTTTATAATAGTTTGTATAGGTGAGCGGTCTTTTAGCTACTGATGCTCTTAATTGGATTACACATTATTGCAAACAAAATTATACTAATGGCAGAGTTCTTGTCATTTTCAAATTACAAACTTACATTCAGTAAAAGTTGTTTGATGGGACTAAATCATTGTTTTTCTATTACAGGAGATGTTGTATAGGGGAAGAATTAGGGTTCAAATAAAAAATGATGACGGTACCCCTCTTAAACCCGAGTACTCAACAAGGGAATCAGTCATGAAGTACATTGGAGAATCCATTCCTAAACTCAAGACCCGTCAAAATAGGTAAATATTAAGTTGAATTTATCAAAAGTGTCTTTATTATCAAAGAAGACTTGACAGTCAAAAAGTTAATATTATGTGTTCTAACCACCAGGTTAACATTTTTTATAAAAAAATATAAAAAATGTTAAGTAATTTTGCTAGTGGTAGGATCTGGTGCTAGGTCTGTTCGGGGAGGTACCACCGTCTTTCCCCGCCAACCTACCGCCAAATAGCAGTGCTTGCACTGTTGTGTTCCGGTAGGGGGTTAAGGCAGCCGGTGACATTTCTGGCACAGAGGCATTCCATCTTAGGCCTCAGGGTGGGCAACGCATTGGAGATCTTATGGTTTTTAATGGGAGATCACAGGATTTAGGTGTCCATGGGCCGCAGTGACCACTTACCATCAGGTGGGCTGTGCCCTATACCATCGACATAAAAAATAAAAAAATCTAGCACAATAGCATTTTGGATGCAACATGAACATGATCTGAGATTTTTTATAAATTGGCCTGTGTATTGACATGACTGAATAAAAAAAGCAATAGTGCATTAAAACTAGATTAAGCGAGTAGGTAGGTATACAGTTAGTATTAGAAAATCTTCATTTCTTTTTTTACAGGCCTGCTGACCAGCAGCCCCAAGCGCAACACCAAGCATCCAACAAAAACAAGGGAAAGAAAGGAAGACGATAGATAAATACATTCTTTATATTATATTATTCAAATTATTATTATCTTAATATACAAAACTAACTAAAAACAAAGTTATTTTATAATACTACAACGACAAAAAGACAATTCACATCATAGATTTTTTATAAACCTTTGTTTTCTTACAACAAAGGATGAGGCATTGTATATAACTTGTTCTTAAAGTTACGATTCACTCAGAGAGTGCTATGAAACAATTTATCATATGGGAAGTACATGTTGTAAGTATATTAAAACAAACTTAACCCTTATTTATATGACTTGTTTACAATTTTCAAAAGGTAGCCAAATTTTATTCCGAACTAATATGTATAGATTTCTCACTAAGTCTATTTCTGCCGTTAATATCTCTCGCCACACTGTAACCATCGAATATTGTCACAATTTGATTTGGCTGGCTATTCAGCTCCAAAAAATTTGGGGTAAAGGAGTTCATTGGTGTCACTGTTTCCACTGTTGGACGAAGTTTTTGATTTTCTGTGGCAGCTGCGCCATTCCACTGAGCGATTCGCTCAGGACCGGCGAGATCGTGTGCGACATTGAAGACGCTTTCTTCGCGAGTTTCTTTGGGCTGTACGGATTCTGCGTCAATAACGACCGGATGCTCTGGTATGGTTCCTCGTAATCGTTGTACGCTTCTTGGTATCTGTATCGTTTCTTCGGCTTTTCTTCCCACTTGGAATTTGTTTTCTTTCTCGTGTTCATCGACATCTCTTCTGACGAATCCATCAACATCGCTTGAGATTTTAGTTTTCTTGGTCTCGTCTCTATGGTCTGGATGTCGGGGATTAATTCCGTCTCTGTGTAGTCCATCGACGGATCCAGCGCCACTTGCATCGTTTCGTGGAGAACCACAGGGATTCTCCTCATTATTTGGTGAACAGGTTTCGTATCTTTTCCCTCCGGAATAATGTTCATTATTTCCATTATTCCGGGTGATATTTCCTTCAACGTCTCCGTGAAGTGTGGGGCTGCTTCTCTCACTGAATCCATAATAGTCTCTCCGACGGCTAGTGGAATTTCTTGTAAATAGTAGGGATAGGTTCGGATCTGGTCGGACAGTGTAGACGTGACTAGGGGTAGTATTATGGGTTGTCGTGGAGGAAGCCTCAGTCGCGGCATTCTCGGCAACAGTGGTGACCTCAGGGGAGAGAGACGAGGTAACAATAACTGCCTTTTTGTCCGGTTTAGACTCTGCAAGTTCAAGATCTGGTTTGGCATCGCATTTACATTTGGGTTCTCTTCCATCACCTGATTTAGTTGACTTGTTGCGCCTGCGTTGGAGTCTCTTAACTTCATGGGACTCCCCAGAGCTTGATGAAATAATGCCATCCACAAGTAAGCCAATACGCTTAATGAAAGGTATTTCTTTTTGAATGACCTGTCCATTTTCAAATATTTCGCGCTTAGTTGACTGTTTCTGGCGGCCATAGCGAGGATTAAAAGAATGCTTCAGTCTCTTCGGTCTCAGCGGTGATTTTATTTCGAATATCTTCCGAAAGTTTAGAGGAGATTGCGTCTTAGCTCGTGAAAATAAGCTTTCTGAAATAGTGATAAAATGAGATTAGTTCAAGATGATTGGCAACAAGTGTTGGGTACCATGTTGTAAGTAAGTAAGTAAGTAAGTAAGTAAGTAAGTAAGTAACACTTTATTGTACAGAAGAAAAAAAAACACAAATACAATTATCAATACAGAGAAGAGACACATGTACAAAGGCGAGCTTATCCCTACAAGGAATTTCTTCCAGCTAACCTTTGAGTAGTGGAGAGGACACATGTTCACGAGTAGACAAATAAGTATGTACAGAAAAATAAAGGATAATCTAAATATACTTATTTATATTATATTATAATACATAGACTACATAATACTATAGAAAATTATAAAATACATAAACTAAACTATATATATATATATATATAAGTAATATATTTAGGAATTCGAGTCAAGCCAAAACTTCTTTAAATGAGCTTTTAGTGACGCCACCGTCTGCAGTTGTCGAAACTCTGCTGGCAACTGGTTCCACAATCTCACAGAGTGCACCGAAAAGGATTTGGAGTAGGTTGTGGTTTTATGGGAAGGAAAGGAAAGGGAGAGATCGGCACTCGATCTCAAGCGGTGCTGAGAGCTGGAGGCCATAAATTCAAACCTCTCTGAAAGGTAAGAAGGAAATTGAGGATTGAAGAGGGTGTTAAAAAGCAATGACAGGACGTGGATATTTCTGCGGAACCGGATGGGCAACCATTTTAGCTGCGCACGGAAAAGGGAAACATGATCAAATTTCCGCAAGCCAAAAATGTAACGTATGCAGACATTCTGAAGCCGCTCAAGCTTGTCGAGCAGCTCTTCCGAGAGGTCAAGAAACGCTACGTCACCATAATCTAAAATAGGGAGAAGGAGCGATTGGGCGAGAGTAATCTTAGTATGGAGTGGGAGGAAATTTTGCATACGCCTGAGCGAATGAACAGAGGCAAAGACCTTCCGACGGACTTGTGCTACATGTGCTGACCAAGAAAGCAGTTGTATTGAATAAGATCCAAATATTCAAATATCTTCCGTTACTGACTGGACTGACAACGCACAGGCGAAACTACTAGGGTCTAACTAAAGCTGAAATTTAGAATGTAGATATAAGTAGGATCCTTGGGGAGTGTAGAGGAGCACTAACAGAGTATTAGCTTAAAATGTCTTGGGAATGGCAAAAATGGGACCTACACGGATCACACTGCGGGTGACGGCTAGTGTCGAATAAAATATTTCTTTTTCTTCTTCTTTAATTCTGACAGCTACATACTTACCTAGGTACAGTCGAGTTCATTAATAGTAAGTAAGTAACACTTAACGTACAAAATAACACACAAAAATACAGTTTACAGTGGTAAACAGACACAATATGTAGACACTTTGGAACCTACTACAACGCAAAAAGGTGCAAGTGTGTATAAACTGGCAACTCGACTGTATGTAGGTAGGTATCCTACTTACATGAGTTCGTACGAATGAGAGATGTTTAAAAATCATTTTACTTTTAACGGAAGCTATGCTTGGTCGTGGTGGCCTAGTGGTTCGACCTACCGCCTCTCATGCAGAAGGTCGGGGTTCGATTCCGGCTCGAACCTCTAAGTTTCTCAATTTGAATTTACCACTGAGCTTTTCGGCGACAGAAAACATCGTGAGGAAACCTGCACGCATCTGCGAAGTAATTCAAAGATGTATGTGAAGTCCTCAATCCGTGCTAGGCTCGCGTGGGGACTATAGCCCAAACCCTCTCGTGGTGAGAGGAAGCCTGTGCCCAGCAGTGGGACGAAAATAGGCTGTAGTAGTAGTAGTATACTTGGTTAGGTAGGTAACTATTCGAAACATTAGTTTGCTAGATTCGGAAGACTATCTGTCGTACTTGCCTGTCGATTCGATGTTGTGGAATGATAAAGGAGGCAGGAGACTTCTGCGATTTGATAATAACCCGCCACCTAAAATGGAGAAACATGTTAATAATTTCGTAATTTTGTAGGTAACTAATAGTACATTACAGACCTAGGGTGGTGAATTCGTAAATGTCCCAGATCGCTAGTTTCTGTGGCCCAAACCGAAGGTGAGGGCCATAAATATGCGATCTGGGGCTTTACGAATTCACCACCCTAGGTCTGTAATGTACTATTAAATCACCCTTGGCCGTAAAGTGGGATTTTCCGCCCGCTACGCGAAGAGAAAATCTCACTTTTTGGCCAAGGCAAGACGTAAAACTTTTGACAAACCACGGGCGGTAATTCGTAAAGCCCCAGATCGCATATTTATGGCCCTCACCTTCGGTTCGGGCCACAGAAACCTGCGATCTGGGACATTTACGAATTCACCACCCTAGGTCTGTAATGTACTATTAAACATACCTACGAGTAAATATCGCGCTGAATTTAATGGCGTATGAGTGTGGAATTGTCAGTTTCCTATATTTTGAACCCCATAGCTCGACAGTATTGAAAAAAAAACCCAAAAAGTAAATCGACAAAAAAGCAAGTAATATTGCAACCTGGTCAGCAAAATTCACGAGGAGTCAGAACAAAAAGGAAAGCCAAAATCTCGGCAAAATCAATATAAAACAATATAGGTAGGTATACCAACAGATTATTTTGATTAAAAGAAAAACATCAATATTTTATGCTTTTGAGCCAGTCAGTAAATTTTCCAATTATGTAGAAAGAAAGAAAAGAAGAATAAGAAAGAAAGAAATAAATCATTTATTCATAACATCACACAACACACACATAAAAGACAAAAAGAGCAACATTTACACAGAAAAAAAGAAAATAAATGTCGAAATAAATGCTATTTTCTTTCCTCAAGGTTAAAAAAAAAAGTAAAAGTGTTGTAGTAGATAGGTATTTATGTGTTATATGGTTTTGAACAATATTTAGCATATTTACCCCTTGTTCTTGATAAGAAACTTTCGATTTTGCGCCTGGTTTCCCTAGCTTCGGCCGCGAACAAGTCCTTCAGCGAGAATGACTGGCGCCGTGGAGATTTGCCTGCAAAAATTTGCGTTTATTTCTCTAATCAATTTGGATTTTTAGGGTTCCGAACCTCAAAAGAATTGAAACTAAACCTATAACCCATAGTCATTCGTGCGTGTCTGTCCGTCCGTGTGTCTTCGCAGCCAATTTGCTCCGAAACCGATTGAGTTGCAATTTGATAAGTAGGTATGTTACAGCATACTTATATAGGTATGTTTTATGTAAGTATATATAGTGTCCCAAAGACAGACGTCTAACGTAAATTTTAATCATGACCCCATTTTAGGGCGTATACTAGAAAATACAGTTTTGTAAACTATAGCGTATGACAATTACCAAATGACAGTACCTACTTCTTATGAGGATCTCATTTTTTAAATAATTTTGCCCGCGACTTCGCCTGCGTGGAATTCAGTTATCGCCTCTGCGGGAACTAATGCTTTTTTCCGGGATAAAATACTTGAAACGTGACCCACCGTAAGTACAACTTTTTCACAGTAAGTATATCTATGTGTAATACTTACCTAATGGTTTTTTCTTTGCCAGGCCATTCGATGCCCCATTGACATTGAACTTAACATTTAATTTAGGGTGAAAAGGTTTAGTGGTCACTATTTAGTTGCCACGATACAAAATGCACCTGTGCCTTGAATACGGCTATATCTATTGCGTTAACTACTTTTCGCTTCGCATAAAAAGGGGTTTTCACCGTTTTTGCGAGAGCCAAATGTAATAAAAGCAAGCACAGCATTAATTTATTTTAGACGTTGATTGTTGTCCGCTACGGGCACTCCGGCACGTTCAAAACCGTTTGTTTGTAATACTTACCCGATATTTTGTGTAAACGTTTTCTCTCCACTTTTTGTTGCGATTCAGCTGGGAAAGCCTCCTTCTGGGAGCAGGGTTTCGACGTCGATGCCGTATCTGAAAAAAGAAAGCTCATTATTTTTAATTGTTATTGTTTCAGCACGTAATTTTTAGATACCTACCTTTGTGATTAACGGGTTGTTTATCTTATTTTCAATGAAAAGTACTGACAGTAGGTACCTGACCTGCGAAGTTTGTGTAAGTTTTGATTGTTATCAAACCATTTGTAGTTTCATATATAATGTATGACGCTGTACCTAAGTGCTGTCAAAAATGCACCTACTATCAAATTGGGTTTTTTACTACTCATTAATTATTTTTTCTGAGAATTCATAGGCTGTGAAAATTTGATAAAAAACCGAAAAACATTTACTAGAAAAATATTCACTCTGCCATCTATTGCTGCTGGTCGGGCTATTCTTTGTATTCGGAAAATTTTGGTTCGGGTTACTCTCCCACAAGGATTGTCACAAGTTACAACGCACGGTCGCGGGTATTTAGCGACACTCCGTAATTTTAACCAGGGGCTCTATTCGAAGGGTTACATAGACAAAGGGTACTTCCATATCCCTACCCTATGTAAAGATCTATCTGAGCGCTGTGACGCTTTGACGGTAGGGATATATGGAAGAGCCTCAGAGGCCTCATTCGAGTCCATAAATAGGGATATATGATTTTCCCATATCCTAAATAAGGATAGGCACAGACAGTCTCCCAATTTTTGCGAGAGAGCAAATTATTCTTATAATACAATTCCAAGAAGCGCACTTTTACCCGTGCGTCTCGCTCATACGTACAAGTTCACGATTGGTCTGCGCGGGGTCAGCTATGTCACTTAACGCGCCGATCGACGTTTGGACTTGGGATCTACTGGCTATTAGTATAGGACTCACTTTTGACGTCTCGAATAACAGGTTTATCCGAGAAGCTATAGGGAGATTCCGCACCCTATTGGCGCGCACGACGACAGCGCCAACTAACGGGAGGCGTTAGGTATGAACAATTGAAGTCGTAACTAATATAAGGACAACTAGATCTCGATACCACTGAGACCAAAATTTGTATCAGGTGCCGCGCACCTTGGGTGAGGCCGTAAAAGGCTTGTATTTCTCTTTATCTAACCTTCAGATTTAGTACGTGGAACCTTTTCCGGCTTTTGTTTGGACTCCGCAGCGATAAGCTCATTCAGCGAAACAGTCTTGGCTTCAAAACCTGTAAAAATTAAAAAAAGGAGGTTACTTAATACTTAGTCTGACGAGACGTTAGACTTTGGGACCTAGCGACTCATTTAGCAGTCACTTTTGATATCTCGAATAACAGTGTTATTCGAGAAGCTATGGGGAGATCCCTTTTCCGTTGCCTATACGGGGTTAGAAGAAGAAGAATAGTTTATTTGCTTTCTTGGAACATGTTGAATACAAGGTGATATTTCTTTTAAGTAGGTACATTGTTTTATCGATAATTCGACATGCAAACATTAAAGTTAATAACCTATTCAAATTTTAAAAATGATGTCACGTCAAAATGATGTTAAGTTGTGACGATATTTTACCCAAAGAATCAGCTATCGATTCTAAGCATGTTATTTTAGGTTTCTTTCAAGTTTAAAAAAAATGTATGGCCCA
Source organism: Aethes cnicana (assembly GCA_963971205.1). Taxonomy (NCBI): domain Eukaryota; kingdom Metazoa; phylum Arthropoda; class Insecta; order Lepidoptera; family Tortricidae; genus Aethes; species Aethes cnicana. The sequence continues at coordinate 9,542,373 of OZ020280.1, forward strand.
GTGTGGGATTTATGGTGTGGCAATACCTGAATCCCATACTTACAAAAAAAAATCATTTTACCTACTCAAAAACATTTAAACCCTTAAAAACACGCTTAGAATTCATAGCTCATACCGTTTTGCTTGACCCTATAGAATCACTTCGTGGACTCGAACGCCCAGGGGGAGGCCCTAGACGTCCCGAATGAGGATCTGGGGCATAAAAGGGATTTCAAGGGGAATCCAGGGAAGGGATATACTTGAGGTAGATCGGTAAATTGAATTTTTCCACGCAATAATATCGTTCGATGTTTGAATATTGAATGTCGAGTTTAATGAGGGAGGAAATGTGTTAATTAAGCACGCGTGCAAATTCTTTAGAAATATCTTGATATTTCATTACGATATCCGACAATTTTCACATCGAAAAACCTTGAAATAACTACTACAACAGCCTATTTACGGCCCACTGCTGGGCACAGGCCTCCTCTCATCACGAGAGGGTTGGGCTATGGTCCCCACGCGGGCCCAGTGCGGTTTGGGGACTTCACACACATCCTTGAATTACTTCGCAAATGCGTGCAGGTTTCCTCACGATGTTTTCCTTCACCGAAAAGCTCAGTGGTAAATTCAAATTGAATTTCGTACATAAATAATCTCAGAGTTGCGAGCCGGATTTGAACCCGCGACCCTCTGCATGAGAGGCGGTAGGTCAAATCAGCACTAGGCCAACACGGCTTTCTAAACCTGAACAAAACAGGAATACCTACTTATTTATATATTTTTATCCCGACCTCCCTGGATCGGGATTTACGCCTACAACTCCATCTCTTGTAGCAATAAAATAAATGATAATAATATAAGGGAATCGGATGGATATGTCTTAGACGAAACGTAGATCCTATCATAGTCCTTATATTGCTGCTGGCCGTAAACAAGAGGCGATGCTCGCCCTATATTCTATTCACGTATCAAGTGTTCGCTCTAGTATTAACTTACAATAGTACATTACAGACCTAGGGTGGTGAATTCGTAAATGTCCCAGATCGCAGGTTGCTGTGGCCCGAACCGAAGGTGAGGGCCATAAATATGCGATCTGGGGCTTTACGAATTGCCGCCCGTGGTTTGTCAAAAGCTTTACGTCTTGCCTTGGCCAAGAAGTGAGATTTTCTCTCCGCGTAGCGGGCAGAAAATCCTACTTTACGGCCAAGGGTGATGTAAAATATCATTACACTATATACCTACTCTTTCTGGTGTTTTCTCCCACATTATGTCCAATTCACGTTATATTGATAGGTACTAGCTTTTGCCGGCTACTTCGCCCGCGTGAAATTCGGTTATCGCGTTCCTGTGGGAACTATATGCGTTTTTCTGGGATAAAAAGTAGCCTATATCCCGGGACCCCAACTATCTCCTTGCCAAATTTCATCTCAATCGTTCCAGATGATCCAGGTCCAGATTGAAGCGTGAAGAGGCAACAGACAGACAGACAGAGTTACTTTCACATTTATAATATTAAGTATGGATATTGGAAGTATGGATTATCTTAGAAATAGTCTTGAAGCTAAAAATTCAATATTAGTTGAATTTTTAGCTTCAAGACTCCGATAGGATATCCAATAGGTAAGATTTTGGGATAGATCGCGTCCTTTCCCTTTCTCGTAGTATTTCGGAAAATCCTCTCTTAGTGCTCTTCTACTCTTCCATGCCAAATTTCAGCTTTCTATGAGCAGTTTCTCGTTGTCTGTCGATCGCTCAGTCAGTAGAGTTTTATATAAATTTGCTAGCGGACCCCGTAAACGTTGTTTTACTATCACTAGGGGTATGAAAAAAAATTCACGTTCTATTCTCAGATCTACTGAATGTACACACAAATTTTTATAGGAATCGGTCAAGCCGTTTCGGTCAGGAGTTTTGTTACAAACACTCTGATACGATAATTTTATCAAAATCAATCAATCAATCAAGTAATTTATTGCATATTTATATATTAGAGATTGAAAGATACACCTTCATTTTCATTTTTTTTTTCGCGACATTACTGATGCGTATATCTGTGTTAATGAATGCTTGTACAAAAAATACCTAGTTAAGTAGGTATGGTAGGACATGTAATGTAAATGTTATAACTATGTGTAAATTTTGAAAAAAGGCCTTCTGCTTGAATTTGTTGCGGCGCTTCTTCTCAAGCCATGGGTCTAGGAAGCGCTAGTAAATTATTTTCTGACGTGTAAAAGTGCTCCTATGTGGCCAATTTGCTAATTAAATGATTGAATTTTGAATTGAATTTTTTGAATTTTGAATTATCTCAAACCAATAATTGTTTTTCCATTCTGCCTTCGGAACCCTAAAAAAAGCACCAAGTCTTGGGGAAAAAAATCATAGAAGCGAGCGAAGGCGCGGACAAAGGACAGAGTACTAGAAAAATATGAGGTATAGGTACTTACGCGTTATCAGGACACAGCCAATAACAATATAGAGGTGCCATCTTCGGATTTCCATTTTACCACATTTTCGCCGCGATCCCGCCCGGCAGTCCCGTCAGCTGTCAACCGTGTGATGTTAATTGTGGACGTGAGCCTAAATCAGCAACTTCATCATTACGTGTTTTCATTTTACGTCGACGGCGTTTTACTTTCGCGAGTGGCTGTAACGCGATATTGTCACGTCGTAAACCTTTGTTTGTTGTGCACTCGATCGCGATTTGCATGTTTGTGCGTCTGAAATATGAAGGTCAAGGTGAGTTGGCTCTTTGAATTAGAACAATTAATTTATTTCATCTTCTCTACCTACAAGTAATTCCGCAAACAGGTACAGTCAGCAGCAGAAGTAGATAAGCTGTCCAGATGTTCAAAATGACCTACACACGCCCTTAGCGTCTTAAGAATAAGGTCGTGTGTAGGTCATTTTGAACACCTGGACAGCTTATCTACTTCTGCTGCTGACTGTACCTAAGATGAGTTTGAATATTTTATTAGTGTACGAAATTTATAAAAAAATAAATTGTAGTCTAATTAGGGATTACGTGGCAAAACTCCTTCCCTGCCACTTCCTGAAATACGACGCCCTACTCGTTTCTTTTTCTAACCATTCACAAATCTTAACAAAGGCTTGGTCTTTTGTTAAGATTTATGTAGATTCAAATTTTGCTTATATAAGGAGCGGAAATGATTGACGGTTGAGTCATAATCATAACATAACAATATGAACAATTCTTCCGCTCTCGTGCAGAATTTCATTCCGCGAAGCGGCATGCTCGCTAGGCGGGCGTGTCGGAAACCTGGCGAATTTTTTTTTTATTTAGTTAAAAAAAGGGTCGTATCGAGGGGCCCATAAATGTTTTATGGGTTTAATTCATTTTATACGATGAACACTCGTCATTTAAGCAAGCTAATATTTCAAATCTTTTTCCTAACAATGTCGGTAATTTAACACTGGCAATAAATTATCACATAAAATAGTTAATGACACTTTTATATCAAATGTTTCGATAAATAATAAAATAAGGGTAGTAAAACAAAGGAGCCGCTAGGGTCGGGCTATCGTTAAAATATTACGATCGTCCAATATCGGGGGATGAAATCTTTAATCGCACGTCTGAGTTTTACGTAGGATAGGAGTCGGAGGCTGCGGCGGCCGGAGATAAGCCGAACGACACCCGGACTACATCATATGCCGTAAACCCGATCGAGCGCGCCGCATGCCCGATGACCCGTCACTGCTCAATTACCTCCATGTTGAAGACATTTTAAACATGAAACTTAATAGGGTTCTTTCGAGGTCCTGAGGGATTCAAATCCCTCAATTTGAGATTTGGGGAAGGTAGGTGCATTTTATGAACCGCTAAATATGATGTACCTAGTACGATTTTGAGAATAAAAAAAATAGAGTGGTAGTCCATGCATGTACCTAAATGAGGGATGACAAAAATAATTTAAGAGAACATAGCCGTGTGGGGTAGGTCTTAAAAATATAGAACTTCTTAAATAGGTTTTTTATTACTAATATTTTGTGAGATATTCGCTTCTATAGTGGTACAAAGTGTGTCGCCCCCTCTAACTTCAACTATGGAGTGAAAAATTTGAATTAAGCACAGATTTCAATAAAAACTTTAAACTAGAATTGGTTTGAACGAAATCGGTAGCGAAGTTTTTGAGATGTGATTTTCGGTAGCTACGGAACCCTTCATTTATATGTATAAGCGAGTCCGATTTGCTCTTGGCGGGGCCTTAACCTATCGGGAGCCTTGGGCCCTGTTTAATAAACTTTACAATCCTACAATTTTGTAAAAAAGCAACATATTTGTAAATATGTGCGACAAGTGCTGTTTAATAAACATTACAAATGTGTAAGGAATTTACAAGTGAAAACCTTACAATTGTTTCAATAGTAAATGCTGTTTACAAATATGTAAATTGTCATCTGTAGGTGTAAACTTTAACAAATATGTGAATTTTCCGACGTGGTAAATTTGTAAGTTGTAATTTTTATTAAACAGAAATATGTAGAATTGTTACTTGTAATCTACAATTACAATTTACAATTAGTAATATTTATTAAACAGGGCCCTGGGCATATTTAGATGATTGGGCCCAGGCTTTAACAGAGCACAATTTTTTGGTACAAAATTGGTTATCATTTGTTGAGCACCCTCTATGACCGCGGGGCCATGCGGGCACGTGCTCAGAGTGCCCGTGTAGTGGGAAAGTGGGGCCTCTGCGTTTTTTCCAAGTGAAATTGTTTTCCTAAAGAAGTAGAAGTAGGGGTCCTTTAATGTTTAAGTACTTGAAGTATTGACTGGGGAGAACTAAATATTTTACGAGTATACCTCTGTCATTCTTAATTGGAGAGTTTATTCCTTTCGCGGAAGAATCACAGTGCGTAGGCGAGCTCCGCAGGTGTTTCCTTTTACGTTATACAACAAATTACAATGGAAGGATTCGTTGATTAGTCTCGACTTTCTTTTCGGAACTAGAAATTAGAAGCGCTGGGGCTGACGGAGCAAACACTTTTTAATCAAAGCAAAATATCATCATACCCCGTTTTCCTATTATGGCTGCTGCGAACGGGTCAGCATTTTATTTTCCGGTTGTTAAAGTGCCCATTTTATTTGTACGCAAATCCGAAGGCCGGCGCTGGTGGTCGGTTACTTCCTGAATTTACGACCGCCCATAGTCGGGAGTTAGTATCGCTGTCGTCACGCTTCGTATACCGTCGATTTATACTTCTACCGGCACGATAGCAACAAATCTAGATTCCACGTTAGTTTATATTCTTTTTTTGTACTTTGAATTATGCCAACTTTGCAGGTGCGGCCGCAATAATTTGTTTTTATTGATCCTGTGGCTGTGATTTGGTTTGGCTCGGTCAATGGAATAACAAATGATCGGGCGGCTGAATTGGATAGATGGAATCGCTTTTACATTAACCGCCAAGGGCTGACCCTAGCACACGTGAATTCGCTGGAATACTTTCAAAAGTTTTCTAACAACTGACTGCAGTTCGGCTTCTTGTAGGTAGACACATATCTGACTCTTTGAGCCACAACAACAAAGTGTTCTCTTGAATTCCTTGTCCAAAATTTATTTGTTTTTATGCTGTCGAAAGGGCCGTACAAAATTGTGGGAAGGGAGCCGAAACTCGCTGGATGAGTAAAGTATATCGAGTGCAATGTATCTAAACAGGCTGAACCGCCCCCGGAGGGTCTTACCACTGTAGCGATAAACGGATTTGGGAGAGACGGTATTATTCCGTCGTAATAGAGTGATACTTCTTTGGGACCATTCGGGAAACTGATGACACTATTTGGCTTTGCTATAAAAAGTTATGATATCATATTTGCGGTATCAAAATATTAGGAACAAAATACTATCTCTAAGTAGTAGCCGTGTTTTGACGTATTTTGTTGGTATACCTACCTAATTATTATAATAAGGCTTCGGAATAGGTACCTATAACAAGCAATAACAGTATACTGAATCCTTTATTTTATTTCCAAGCGGATGTTCACTTACGGTGACAAAAGTCTGTATGTGTGGGGCGTTTCCTGTTTACGATGATTGTATTTGTGGATGGGGTGCGAGTGCTGTATCGACATTGTAGCCCGCCTAGTCGTTTTAAAACAAAGCAGGGCCCGCAATAGGGAGCTGGCATATTGCCTCAGTTCCAAGTTTTACTGCCGTTATCTCAGGGTTTATGCCTTATAAAATCTCCTGCCGCGGCCGTCCGGAACCGCTGCCGGCTAAAAAGTACGGGTAGCTCCGACTGCCGAACAGATATAATCGCAATTGGCTGGCAATACCGTACTTTTGATTTCTAGTGTTCGACAGTTTACCTCACCGTTACATTTTGGAGACGGCACGTAGGTATTTTTTGATTTATTATAGTCGTTGAACATTGTAAGCGTTTGATAAATTAAGTTTCTCCATTTCTGAAATGAATGTGTTACTAAGTTGAAGTAAGTATTTCATCTCATTATAATACCTAGTACCTTACGTACTAAATACTATTACTACAACAAGTAACTACTGTCAATAAATTGAAAATTTTAAAAACTCCCTGACTCATGGTTACCGTACCATCATATACTTTCAATATCATTGAAGTAACACGGTACCAAATTTCGTATCGATCGTACTAGAAAAGAGCTGATGGATCTTCAAACGGCTCAACTGATTTTCATAAAACATGGCTAAGAACACTCGGGATAAAAATTATCTACGACAAAAAAAACTAAATGAAAATCGGTTCAACCACCTGGGAGCTACGATACCACAGACAGATAGACAGATACAAGACACGTTAAACTTATAACATCCCTCTCTTTTTGCGTCGGGGGTTAAAAATAGATAATCGGCTTTACTTGGCCATGGCAACGATATTTATTCAAATAGAATCGATCTCTATTTAATCAAAGGCAGAAGCTAGTCTTTTGATAAAACGAATATCTACTCTTTCAGTTTTACCTCATACGGTACATATCTCGGTAAACCGAACGAGTTATATCAAATAGCACTATTTACGACTATTTCATGGACGTTGGTACGGTCGGCGTCGAAAAGATGTTTACACTTTTGCATCCCGTTCCCTTGTATTAAGGTCAAAAAGTATATATATCACTTTGACTTCGACTGTACATGGGTCCGGCGTTCCACAGAGGGCCGTACGAATTTCCGCAGGAGATGACTTTCGGCGAGTCCACATTTTACATCCACTTTTACTTCTTCTATCTAGTTTTTCCTGCAAGCGTAGGTTGAAATCTTCTCTGTACGCAAATCGGGATGTCGTAAGTCGTAACGTGGGATGAGATTGGGTGGGTTTGCCGTATATACAATAACGAACTGGTCAACACAACTTATGGGATTCATTTCCCTCCCTCCCGTTACTCGCCGGTAATGATAGCGTGTCAATCTTGAGTAAATTACCTAGATCATTTTTAGGGTTCCGAAGTGCACAGGAACCTTTATAATTTCGCCATGGCTGTCCGTCTGTCCGTCCGCAGCATAGCTCGGAGATGTTTAGTTCTATACATTATATACATAATTAGTTACGGCGACAAAGTGGTACACTAAAATGTTAAAATATTTTACCCCTACTCTTAAAGTGGTGATGTATTTTTTCTTCCATACTTCCTTGATGTGGGGTGTCGTTGAATAAATTCATCGTTAACAATTTTTTTCGTTTGTGAAACATTTCAGCTTTAAATTGCTATTTTTTGTTAGAGTCGAATTTCCCCCCTCCCCTGGCAGCTAAATGGAGATTTTTGGATGGCTGAAAAAATTCACGGTGGTGGCATATACAACGTAGTTGAAAGGAAAACTGTCACAGCTAAGTTGGCTGTACAAGTTTCGGGGTCATAGTCGACCAACTTACAAGATGCGCATTGAAAAGTCAATATACATACTATGTATACATTCTATTTTCTATTTAAGAGTTACTTATCTCAATAAAATATATACATACTAATGAAAGTTACTATAATAACGTTGTAAGCTGTATAAAACAGGTTCTAAATATGGAGGCCATCTCCATATTTATTTATTTTTTCTGGACCCTTGGAGACTATACATCTCTAAGATCTTAGATTTAAGTTTAAGTTAGAAACTATACATCCCTTCAATGTAATTTTAGTACGTACCTATATGTATATTTTATACATGTAATGTAAACTTTGTAAATTTTGAAAAAAGGCCTTCTGCTTGAGTTTGTTGCGGCGCTTCTTCTCAAGTAATGGGTCTAGGAAGCGCTGGTAAATTCTTTTCTGACGTGTAAAAGTGCCGCTATATGGCCAATTTGCTGAATAAATGATTGAATTGAATTGAATTGAATCTAAATATTTAGTTATGAGCCATGTAAGTAATTTTAAATATCATTTCTTTATGTATAAACCTATATTGATATTAAATGTTTAATTGTAAGCCAATTTCACAATTAACCTAGGTACCTGTCTAATCCGAGACATAATTGTTTGAGAATCGTGTTGAAAAACAGCTAATTTAGAATAATGAGAAAAAAAACTATTTACTTATAGCCTAAATGTTCGTGAATATTGATCAAAATTGTATTTGAGTCAAGGAGTCCTTATGCGGTTCAGAAGTTTTATTTATTTTATTTACATTATTTCACAAAATCTACAGGTTGAGGAATAATTTCTCTTAAACTATACTAATTTAACAAATTTGCTACTAGGCACCTTTAATTTACTAGTAATAAAGAATTCTATTCCGCCCGAGGCCCGTTTCCAGTTAACTGTGTTAGGTGCAATGAAACGGTGTCTACGATAACGAGATCAGCGCTGGACGGGGCCGATTGCTTATGCTGACGTGTTTAATTCTGCAACGGGACTAATTCTTTTAAGAACCATTCTGTACTGTCAGTGACAAACAAATCGTGTTACTGTTTGGTTGGACGTTTTTATTGTATGGTACCTTGGAAAACTTTGATTTTGATTTTTGCCTTCTGCGTTACCTCATGGCCGATTGCAATAACGTCTAGCTTGCATGCAGGTTTCTTCAATTTTTTTCCTTTTCTGGCGGATCGTGTATTCTACATCTTGTTGCGTTATCCAAATAAAGTTAATATCATAATGAAATTTTATTTACTTAGGCCATTGATCTATTATAAGTAAAGATTCACAATCAGCCGGAGAAAAGTGCCCGAACAGCTCGGGCACCCGTTTGGCCTTCGTTATAAAGAGGCGTTAGTATTTAATTAGTATATTGGAACATTTGGAACGTATTTTCTAATGTGAGTTTGCTCCATATATTTTGACATATTCTGTTAGGCTCTGTTCGTCCATATGTTATTATATTACTTATTGTAGGTCAATGACTTAGGTATATTTAATCGTAGGGCATAATACAGTAAAGCTATTTAAATCAATTTTGAGATCGTTTATAAACTTTGCAGCTTTGTCGTTGAAAGTAATCAGGTTTTCGGAGGGCCACCGGCGTATTGAGTCAGTGGGCTGTCTTGAATGATGAGCTCGATTGTCTGCTGTTCTGCTTCGGCACCGCAGCTGCGCAGGCGCAGGCGGGGGAGTCCACACATCAAAGTTTATGGCAAGCTACGTTTCGATTCCGTCTTCATGTAAGTATGATGTTCTCAATCAAGAACACATCACACATGAACCAATTTCTGGTCCAGTAGCTCTTGTTTATCCTGGAAATATGTCCTACTTCATGTCCATGAGATGAAGTCACTGGTTTTCGTTGTACATACTCCGATCCGATTTCAATTAGAAGAAGTAAAATTACTACTACTACTGCTACTACTACTAAAATTAAAATTCCCACCAACTAATCGAGTTTTTTTACATCGTTTTGTCTGGTGGCCGCCATTTTGATTTTTAATTAATTTCATGTCTTTAGTAAAACTCGCAAGATTAAACGATCGAATCGATTGATGTACGATTTATTAAATTTGACGACATAAAAGCGATTGATCTCTACAGTACCACAACGAAACAAACATTCACATTAGACAGGTAGGTAAAAATACACTAGGGACCTTTTTTTACGTTGCGCAATCGGGTAACTCAACCTACTTATAATTTTTTATACCATTTGAACCGATCTTCTTTAAATAATTCTAAAGCAAAGAACATTGTCGTTTGATTTTGCTAAACGGTTATCATTGATTATAGGTACCTCTAGGTACATTGTAAATTGCCTTATAACTGCGATTTCATGTATACATAGCAATGATACTTTAACGATAACCTAATCCATTTATCGTGGGCGTGTGCCGCTTCCGCCTAAAGTTTCGTCGTTAAGAGAATTGCCACAGCTGCAGGAATCATACTGGAATGAATAAATTACGAGACCAATCGAAAGGAACAACATAGATATAGGTAAGAATAATTTGTATCGAGTCAAATTACAGTTTGAGTTTACGCTCTTGCAATTATTCAAATTTTTGACAATTGCTTCAGCTGGGGCGAACTGAGATAGTCTCGCTTGGCAAGTTCCTCAGTCCTCGCTTGACAGATAGTTCGCGAAGAATGCTGCTGGTCTTCCTTGGGCTTAGCTGTCAATGTTTGTCTCAGTGGGTAGTGACCCTGCCCACTGTTCCGACGGAGCGGGTTCGAATCCCGCTAGGGGAAAATTTTGCGTGATGAGCACGAATATTTGTGTCGTGGATGTTTAGTATATACATATACGAGTATATATATACTAGCTGACCCCGCGGACTTCGTACCGCCATAGTATTTTTTTTGGGTATGAAAAATAGCTTATACGTCCTATTCTCAGACCTACTGAACATACTCTCCAAATTTCATAAGAATCGGTCGAGCCGTTTCGGAAGAGTTTGGTTACAAACACTCTGACACGAGAATTTTATATATTAGGAGATATATTTCTTTACATGTATAAGTATGTATATCGTTATCTAGCACCCACAGTACAAGCTTTGCTTAGTTTGGGGCTAGATCAATTTGTGTGAAATGTACCAAGATATTTATTTATGTATCGTTTTATGACTATACCTACCTACACAGGAAGAATTGGGTTGGTACTGGTCTGATCTGGTCAGTGGATGTCTTTTACAAGGCGACTATCGGATACTTGTATCTTATCTAATCCTTTAAACGAGCTGTTTTCCTATATTTATTTATACAGACGATCTGAGAAACGGCTCTAACGCAATGTATGCATTGGTTTACGGAAGCTAGCATTTTTACCTTTTTTCCACCGAACACAGATCGGTCACACTGCAGGGGTATTCCGTTTGGTCATCTGCTTGCGATGCGGATTACGGCTGACAAAGGGCGAGGTGTAGTTTTTCTATACGAAATTGAACCATGAGCGTCTGTGTTAAACTCTTATTGAAAAAGTACGGCCGAAAACCAAGACAAACGAATGGCCAAACGCAAGGCCACTTGTTTAATTGTTCCATAGGCGTTAAGTATTGTACCTACGCTCAATGGTTGTCAAAAGTTTTCATACAGGATTTGTATTGTAAAAATAATTTTAAACTCAATTATCGCCGGATTCGCGGCAGAAAGTGTTCGCTCAAAGGACAAAACAAATCAAACGGTCCCATGGCCCTGATGAAATTTCCTCTCGTGAATTGTAAACAAATTTCCAAGTTCAAATACTTACAAATGAATTTGATGGCACACTCAGTACTTACGTAGTACTTACCATCGAGTAATTGTTTTCCAGTTACCTAACTTTGTATCACGATTGGATTGATTATTAGATATATTTTTCACTCAGTCGCAATTTATATTGAAAAGTTGAAATTATTACAACAAGGTCTTACTGGTACGTAGGTACATTATTATTATTATTGGGGGTTTTGTAGGACCAATATGTGTGTCACCTCGACCATGACTGATCTATTGTGACGGCCCTTTTGAGTTTTGTTACAGTTCACCTGAAAGTTGAGTCCAGGAATTTCCAAATTGGGTGATATTATGTATCTCTTTTGGGTGTATAATGTGCCTCCCTAGGTAGATACTACTTACGTTTATGTATGAAAGGTCCGCACGTACCTACGTGCGGACCTTTATGTACCTACATAGGTACTTATGATTGATTTATTTTCACAATGTTACAGTCAATTTATCTGTGACTGACATTGGTATAAAAGGACTTGGCCATTCATTAGGTTTGTAATACGTTTATCGCGAGAACAAAATTGAGCAGTCTGTTTATTCTTTGTCAATGAAACATTTTCCTTATCGTCCCATTTCTTATTAGATTGGCGAGCAGTAAGTTCCGCTTTCACCGGCCGTCGGGCTTTTTCTTATTGTTGTTATTCTGTTAGCGCAGGGATGGCCACTGACGCGAGCAACGAAACTTGACTTGTTATGTCCTATGTTTCGTTATTGTATTAATACTGTTGCCTTATTATTTCTACGGAATCGAATGCTATAAAACGACAGCCCAATTACGAGTAAACTTGTATTTATAGTCTATACGCAATCGGCTCTTTATTGCTGTTGGGAGACGCTGCGACAGATTCTGGTAGATTAATATGTTTCCCGGCGCGGTCTCGACCGGAAATTATCCGCGTACTTACGCGGGCTTCAGTATTTTCCGTCTGATAAATATGGAAAAAAAGCTAGCACCTTTAAACAAACTTACGCAATTAAGATTGTGACACAGATTGTGTTCGAACAAGAGCTTTCTATTTTCCATGTTTTTTTCATTACCTATACCTACCTGTTCATATCTCTGTAATTTATCCATATAGGTAGTGTTGAGCAGAGAGCATAACAAAAACTTTACGAGTAATGAAGTTAACCGCACGCGGAATGATTAATTCTTATCATTAATTTAATTTATTCGCATTTATTTAAATGTTTATACTCGGTTTGCCAAATCCAGATCAAATAATCTACGCCAGATGAGTACGTTTTTTGTATTTTTGTAAATCAATTCGCTTATTTAAACCGTAAGTAGTTTTAAAAATACCAAGAAATACTTAAATCATCACAGCGTGTGATTTTTTAAATGGAAATTGTCCTAGGTAAAATAATTAATTATATCTTAGGCTACCCGTTTTGATTTCGAATTAGCAAGCTGACTATGGTTAGACTAAATACGATACAGTCTCCAGTGCCATCAAGTATTTTTATATATTTGAGAAATTGAGTTATTTGAATTATTTACCTACTTTTGTAACTCCAAGCTTCAGCTGAAATAAATGTTAAAAACAATATCTTCTTCTACAATACAATATCTTACCGAAAACACACGCGCGCTAAGCCGCGGCATATGCATTTCTATCCGTCAAAACTTTTGGCTTGGGGTGTATAAGTTACTACTTATACCTTAAGATAAAATTGTGTGTATTTCAAATTCATATTTTCGTATCATATTCATACAAATTCCAAGAAGTATCGTAAAGAAAACGGAATATTAAATCAAAAAGCGCTACTGGCACTGTAGGTACAAACGGTGCGCGCTCGACCGATTTTTTAACAATCGTAGCCTTTTTTAGTCTTATAATATTGGGGAAACGTTTAGGGGATATTGCTTGTGGCAATTTTGATATGCTAATGCCGCAGGTAGGTTCCGCAACCTCCAGGGACGCGCCGCCTGTCTCTATTGCGAAATTTCAGGCTTCTCTTTGCCTTTTGCTAGCCTTTTATCTACATAGATATTAAATTATAGTGTTTTTTATTCATAAATTCGGTTCCGTCATTTTTTATTAATAAATCATTCGAACCTTTTTTCTGATGAAAGAACTAATTAATGCACTGGCGTTATGAACGGTTGTTCGATGCCGCTGTTGGCAAATGTTGTCCATTACTTTGATTGTCGCGCGTCGCCCAATTTCGACTATTGTCCGGCCATATTTGATCCGTCGATCAGGATACATGAACACTCTAGTTAATTAGATAGTTTGATTTTACGCTAATATCGTTAACCCTATTCCCATGTTCCACTAAAGCCGCTGATGCTATCCAGATTATATATCTTTCTCTTTCATAACATTTTCATTTTTTCTTAATCAGAAACTCAAAAGTGATGCCGAGGGAACGGCTTGGAATCTCTCCAAATTCAACATCCAGATAAGCTACGGGAGCATTTACTGTTATTATTGGAAGTTCTTGTTAGCAAAACTTCTTAGGACGGTCTAACTTAAATTGAATCAAACCTAGTGTTTAATTAAATGTTTGATTTTGTATTAAACCTAAATAAATTGTTTGGAACATTCTAAGCCGTAAAGCTGGAACTTTGTTTGAAGGCAGATTGTTTTACATTTAAAACTTCAGTGAGTTCATCGATTTTTTAATGGCCAGTAAGGAGGCGGAAGGATCGTTGTGCGTTTTTAGGGTTCCGAACCTCAAGAGGTAAAAACGGTAAATATATAAAACTCAAAGGTGACTGACATAGTGATCTATCAACGCACAGCCCAAACCACTGGACGGATCGGGCTGAAATTTGGCATGCAGGTAGATGTTATGACGTAGGCATCCGCTAAGAAATTATTTTGCAATATTCCCACGGGAACGGGAAAAATCGGGATTTTACTTTTCAATATTTCTGCGCATACGAAGTTGCGGGGAAAAGCTAGTATATCATATAAAAGAGCTTATCCTGTGAAACGGTTTGAAAATGACGTAAGGGTGACTATCGTTTCTTTGCTCACCAGTTGGCGCCACTGTTGACTAAGGTCCAGAGGTATAGCTGTCAAAGGCGACTTTATAAGATCGGCGCCAAAACAAAGTCTTAAATTTCGAATCTCATTGATTTTATTAATAATAAATAACTATCATCATATCGAGTAGCTATGCCGCAATGTTGTGCAGTTCCGTTTTGTTCAGAAAATTTGTTTTTTTTTCAAAGCGTTTACATTCATCACCAAATAATCCATATTTGCGATAATTTCACGAAGAAGATCACTTTTCAACATGTAAATTAAAGAAACTATCATTTATGTCACGAAGCTCGCCAAAACTAGTGAAAAGTGAATGTTATTGGACCTCACGCGACACTAGCGCCTCTAGTCGCAAATTCACAAGCGATAGCCCCCATCGAAAATAATCAAGGGTCGGAACCCTCTACACGCGAGTTTAACTCGCTTCTTGGCCGGTTTTTTAATTATTTCAAAGAGTACCTAATTGAATTGTGTTTCTGTACCAGTCATAAATGTCCTTAGATAGGAGCGGACATTGACGTATCGCGTCTGAGGAAACTCCGATCTAATTTAGAAGTCGAATCCGATGAGTGTCCCCCGGGCACCGGAGCTTTATTCGTGAAACGAAATTTAAAAGGGAAAAGGAAGATGACATTTTTATTAAACCTACCTATATGAGGCTACTTACTTGGGTTTATATCGTTTATTTATTGACGTAAGAAAAGTTCAGAAAAAAAAAGAATATAAACAACACTTCACTTTTTCAACTTCACACACATTCTTGAATTACTTCGCACATGCGTGCAGGTTTCTCCACGATATTTTCCTTCACCGAAAAGCTCAGTGGCACATTCAAATCAAATTTCTTACCTAGGTACCTATTTACTTGCTTGGTTAAAACTAATTGTTTATTCCCGGCTCGAACTAAATAATAGGTTTAAAGTTACTCGAAGCTGGAGGCGGATAGTTTTAAAGATCGGTAATAATTTGATTCGCTTTATGCTGCGTAACAAATTTTGGTCGGAACAGTAGAAGCATAATTGAATGTAACAAAGCCCGCCGCGGACTCGAAGCAGAATGGCCATCGGCGGTGATGACTAGTGACTTCGGCTCGCTATTATACGGCAGTACGTGCTAAGGAAGTAATACGGTCAAAGTTCGAGAGCTCATCGCTCGGCACCATGTAAGTTCGTCTGAATGCTGTGTAAGTTTAATTAGAATTCCCGCACGGAGCGTCCCTGCGCCCCCGATCTGACAAATTAGTCTATCTAACATCTTCCCGAACTAACCTCCACCGTTTAATGGAAAAATAATGTTTTGTTCCTTCAATAACGTAAAAATAATGTCTTT
This sequence comes from Aethes cnicana, assembly GCA_963971205.1. Lineage (NCBI taxonomy): Eukaryota > Metazoa > Arthropoda > Insecta > Lepidoptera > Tortricidae > Aethes > Aethes cnicana. Next base: position 9,558,297 of record OZ020280.1, read on the forward strand.
CGTAAACGGACTCGGCATTCTTTCCTTGAACATTTTAAACTGAATAAAAATGGCCCTAACGACCGGCGAAAATATGAAAACGTCGTTACGCGTCTGTGTATGGAGTGCTGAACTTTGCAAGATACAACTTTATTTTCAAAATTATCCAATCTGATATTCTATTTCAATTACATTACAACTGAAACAAAGTTCTCACATAGGTACATGTAGGTGTAGCTTACTTTCAAACAATTTCGCAGATCATAAAAACATTTGCAAGCTTTATGCCACATTGTTATAGACAGGAATGGTTAAAGTTAAATTACTCACGTCTTGTATCGTGTACCGAAAGTTGAGCCACTCTGATTCAAATTAATTCAAAAACAAGGCATGCCGTTGATAACTTTTCATCACGTTGGCACAAGTCGGGGAGCGCAGCGCGGGGCTGATAAATAATGACTCGGTATTGATAAATTGTTTCAAACACGGGGGACAGGTCTCGTCATTAAACCTGTCAGCCCAGGGAACTTTGATTGCGTTCAGCCAGTTGCACTAAACATGATTGCAGCTATGTAACTTAAACGGGTCGAAATTAACTCTGGCATATCGTAACAAAGTTAAAATCGATCGCTGCGATCATGCTGAATTATTGTTATTAGCAAGTGTTCTCACTATGTGACTTACAGAGTACTGTATCTACGTTTGTCCCCGCTTTCATTTGTGTTAATTGGATTTAATATAAGTATATAATACTTCAGACAATTAAGGAAATTTCGCAAATATTAGACTCAAATAACGTCACGCACTAATTAATGTGCTTCTAAAGTTCAGATAGCATTGTTCTGCCAATATTTACAGCTAAGGAATTCTGCTAGCTTCAGCCCGCGACATCGCCCACGTGGAATTCGGTTCTGACGTCGTTTTTCCGGGATAAAAAGTAGCCTATGTCCTTTCCCGGGACCCCAACTATCTCCATAACAAAATTGATCCAAATCGGTCCAGCGGTTGAAGCGTGAAGAGGTAACAGACAGACAGACAGAGTAACTTTCGCATTTATAATATTAATATGGATTATGATTACCTGCATCAATTGTACATTTGTTGTACATACCTACCTTAAAAGTTAATAATAATAGTAATATGTACATTATGCACTAACATAAACACGTATTTAATTAATACGTTTTTATGTTAGGTGCATATTTTTAATATCATTGGGTATTATTGTAATAGTCACTAATATAAAAATGTAAAATGCTTTTTGGTGTTTGGCAAAGATCCAATAATTTGGTTTATGAGTGTGCCGGAAACAGAATAATGTTCTATAATTCACACATTAACTTTGAGGGGTTAGCACTAAAGATACCCATGTGCCCTGTTAACTGTAATGACGTAAATCAACTAGTATTCTGATAAGAATAATACCCTCCATAAGTACGTAATATGGGGAGTCATTAAAACACAGTAGGTGGGTACTGATTTGAAATGAGAAATGAGATATTTATTTGCAGACATCATGGTAAGAATTGGTGTTACAGTATTAAATAATTATGTTGAACAAAATTATAGGCTTGTTCAGCGTACGGATTTACGGAAACTGAAAACAAGTTTAGGACTTTTTTGACTGACTATGAAATGCTGCATAGAATTATCAAAAACTTTAATAATATTTCTCTTATTTATGCATAATTTTTCTGACTCAATTTACAGTCCAATTAAAGTGCTTCAAGTATTAAATTCACCCGAAGCGAAAATTATGTAATTACAATTTAATTAAACTGCTATTGCTGCAGCATAATTAATTAGGATGAAAAATATCCCGCCATGTTTGTTTTACCTGCACGGTAATCCCATTTAATAATTCACGCTATTTAATTTTAATCTCGTGCCTCGAACGTAGTTGGAGCATACAATGTATCAAGAAAAACGAGAAACATAAGTTGCAAGTGCAAGAGCTAGGATAATCCCGGTATTGCGGTAGGATTTTGAAATAAAACGGTCTTATTGAGCGGCGTTCGTTCCGCGAAGGTGGATAACGCGTCTTACAAAACGTTCCGGACCGCGCCCACGTATACCCGGCGGATTCTTATAAACAACTAAACAATGGGATATAGATATAAATGAAGAATCTTAGATAATATTTCATTTCCACCCCTGCAAGTAGGTACGCCGGCCTCGCGGATAGCTTAATGTGTGAACAATAGTCGGTTTATCTCCCGCACCGTTATATGGACTTTTTATGTTAGTTCTTCTCATTCCATCGCTTTATTAAACACACTTCAAAAATGAAACATTACTTTAGTTGGCTAGGTATGTACCGTGTTTATGACAGAGCTTCTTTGATTTTCTTTACGATATTGTTAAAAAGTGTACCTACTTACTCCCATTCGTCGGTTGGGAGTTAAAGTTAAAAGAGACTTGAAAATCTGTCTATCAATGTCCATTGTGAGACAATAAACTTAATTCATTGCAGGATAGGTACTTTTCAAACCTTTCCCAGGGGTTGTTTGGAATTTCTGGGATTTATGGGATTTCCGTGATTTTTGAGGATTTCTGGAATTTCCTGGATTTCTTTCCAAAGTCCTTTTGCTGGGTCCCTCTAATGAGTTTCGGCAATGTTTACGGGATTTCCAGGATAATATGTAGGTCTGGTAGCCTACGCGTTAATTTAGGCTACAAACTACGACGACTACGACCCAGGATCAACAACTATTATGGCGACAGAACTGTCAATAAACGCTTACCATATATATTGAATAACGTGCCTGCAGCTATCCGACATGAAAAGAATAAAAATAAATTCAAAAGATTATTAAAAAAACACTACTTTGATATCATATAAAAACTTATCCTAATATTAATATTAGTATATAACCTAGTAATTAATGGCTAAGATATTAATGTATAATTGATTAATATTCGTGATCCCGCAGTCAAACTGTACTCCAGTTTTGTGGGACTATTTTTATTCATTCAATTGTATTTGTTCTCAATAAATAAATAAATAATAAAAAAAAACTATGTATTTGCTAAATTTCATGCAAATTGGTTGTGCAGTTTTAGCGTGATTGAGTAACAAATATCCAAACATCCAAATACACAAACTTTGAGCTGTGTAATAATATTATTATACTTATAATTATGTATATAGATTAAGATGGATTAGGTTCCACAAGTGTGTTACTTTTCAAATGAAGCTGAATTTCAATCCAGCTGAAGCATATACTCACGAGAAAAAGAATTATTAAACAAAGCGGGAAAAACGCGGTTCTTGCATTAGCTCCGCCTTGAAACTCGGGGAAGACACGTAAGGAAAATAATTTCACTTACCCGCATCCTGCTGCAGAGCTGAGCTCGATGCTTTGTTGCAAGAAAGTGAAGCCAAACAACTAGGTAATTTCTTTTTTGATTGACATTAATTAATTTACAGAAATCGCAAATCATGACTGGTAGAAGCTACAGATATTTAAAAGAAGATTTATTTAAACACGATTCCTTCGATGTCCGGCGTCGTCAGCTGTCCCGTTCTTGTTATATTCCCGCAACCATTTGATAGCTACGAGTAAAACATCATTAGAAGACACTCGTATTTAAGTCATTCGCAACCTGTGAATGCCTCTTTGTTAGTGTTAGGGCCTGGTGCTAGGTCCGTCCGGGGTGGTACCACCGTCTTTCCCCACTAACCTGCCGCCAAATAGCAGTGCTCGCACTGTTGTGTTCCGGTAGGGCGTTAAGGCAGCCGGTAAAATTTCTGGCACAGAGGCATTTAATCTTATGCCTCAGAGTAGGCAACGCATTCGAGATCTTGTGGTTTCTTAATGGGGGATTATAGGATTTCGGTGTCCATGGGCCGCTGTGACGACTTACCATCAGGTGGACTGTGCGCTCGTTTTCCTACACCATAGGGATAAAAAAAATGTCGTGCACCGTTCGCAACTGCAGACCTAGGGGAGAAAACCGGGGCTCATGCTCAGGGCGGCAGTTTCAGAAATGTCGAACCAAGGTCCAGTCCCGATTCGGAAAAATCCTATATCCGAGCTTCAACCTTCACCTACTTTTTTAATAACTTCGAATACAAATCTTGAAACGGTTTCTTTTTTCTCATTATTCTAATTAACACCCAAATAATGGGCTCCACATTTTAAATTCACCTACCTATTTTACGTTACACTTCCGTCTTTGTGTCACCACAGAGGTATATCTAATATAATAGCAACACATCTCACCGCACCAAAACAGATTAATTCACACCGCCCACGGCGATCGGGCAGTCGGGATAAAGCAAAAACGGTCGGAATAGTCAATCATGCACACACAAATATTACGGTGTACGAACAAATAGGCATACATGCCTATTTGCCGTAATATTTTAGTGTGCTGTTTAGGTTCCGCGTTGTGGTGTCACTACCTTTCCGTGTAGGTACAGAATTACATCTCCACCGGTTTAGGCAGTTGCGGAGCAAATTGACTGTGACAGACGGACTGACAGGCAGACGTTACCTGAGGTAGGTATCCTAGAAGTGTTCTTTTTTTCCTGTTGAGGTGCGGAGCCCTAAACAAATAAACCTGATTTGACAATAATATTTTTGTATACTAAAGTGAAGTAAAAATATATTTTCGTTTAAATATAACATGTAATGCGTCGTCTAACGTGACTCACTCACTCACTCCTTACCTCGACGATATCAATTGCCGCAATATCGAGAGTCGAGACTAATTGAATTGCATTATAGGTAGGTTAGGGTTACCTCTGACGCCAACGCAATATAATCTTGTACCCGATAGGCGTTGCTGTTGGCGTGGGTTTAATTCATACTAATATTACCTATATCCATTCTATAATATTATAAATGTGAAAATAACTCTGTCTTTCTGTCTACCTCTTCACGCTCAAACCGCTGGACCGATTTGGATGAATTTTAGCATGGAGATAGTTCTTTGAAGTCCCAAGAAAAGACATGGGCTACTTTTTATCACGTGTGTAAGGTATATGTAAGAATAAGAATAAGAATAAGAATGGTTTATTCGGCGTGAAAATAAAAGAAATACACTTTATTAAAAAAAACAGCAAAAATAACGATCAGCCGAAAGGGCTGGACAGCTCAGCATGATGCTGTGGTTAGGAGCCACAACGCTGATTTTCAGCTGCAGCCTAAAATTAAAAATTACAAAAGAATACTTAGTTCTAATTAACAGCAAGTAAAATCACTTTGAAAATACAAAACAATATCGAATGTAATCTATAAGAATACAATGGAAATCACATCAAATTAAAACTGAAAATCTTAAAACATATATGTATTATAATATAATATTCTATATATGCGTGTATTTAACATGCAAAATACTTGAAATATGTCGCGGGCACAAGCTAGTACCGCTATAATTGTTAAGGTACTGGGGGACATCAAGTGTTTATTAAAAAAAAACATCAATAAAAACATCTCTTAGGCCCGGTTCCCATGGTAGAATAATATACTTCGCCAGGTATGGCAGTCCGGTATTCTGTAGTAGTGTGGGTGGCACTCTAACGTCATTCGCACTGTGTGTTGTATTAAAATAATCCCCGAGTCCCATGTATTCTGTGAGTGTTTCATTAAATTATTACGTTCATTTGTTTTTAAATAAATTGTCCCATTTTGTGTGCTTAAACAAGTAAATGTCAATTTTAATGCGCAAATAATTTGTTTTGCATTGTAACGGCAGAAAATATTTCCTCGTTTTTGTTTTATTCTTGTTTTATTGCAAAAAGGTGGCAACTCGACTTTGACGTTACGGTGACACGTCACCCGGATCGGCAGACCTTGTTTTCTTAGACCATGCCCGGTTCCTATATCCACAAAACGCCTCGTATTGCCTACGTATGGAGGGTGGACTTTTGTAAGGAGCGCAATCTTATATGGCGAAACAGTTGAAAACGTGTCCAGCGGATTTGATAAGCAACAAAACAAAACACACTCTCCTCACAACCATTTCGCTGCGTTTTCGCCTCAGCAGCGCCATCTGAAGGCGCTACTGCAGACTTTCCGCCTAGGTGGCTTGACACTTGTGGCGACCACAGCGCCCCCAACCTACCCGATTTGGTGTCCGGGACATTCGGAAGTATAAAGATTGCGCTCCTTTACTTCAACCCTCCATACGCCTACGGACGGTTGATTTTTGACATTTGTTCCATAGAGAATTCTATCAAATTTTAAGTCCGTCCGTAGGCAAAACGACGCCACACGGCGGACACTGCCTACAAAAGCACGATTTCGAACATAATTAGAATGAAGCGACATTGCGTGCGAGGACGTCTGTGTGCGTGCGAGGATGTCTGTAGACTTGTAAATGTGTGTGTACCAGCACGGGGTCAACGATTCACTCACCATCGCCGGATGAAACAAATGACGGTAAGGCGAGTTGGGCGCGAGTTGCGCGCGGGCTAGATTCGGGCGGGGGATTCCGGGGCCATTCTGTACGTAATACAATAGAACTATATATATAAAACAAGAAACTGACTGAGTGACTGATCGATCAACGCAGAGCCGAAACTACTGGTCGTAGAGAGCTGAAATATGGCATGCAGGTTCGTTAGGGAACGTAGGGGAGAATAGAGGATTTTGCGAATTTTCCACGGGAACGGGAAAAAACGGTATTTTACATTTTAATATTTCTGCGCATACGAAGTTGTGGGGAAAAGCTAGTATTTAATAAAATATTCTGTGACGAGGCGTTGTTTGGAAATAGGAACCGGGCGTACTTTCTTAATTTTTAACCCACAAAAGAAAAGGGCGTTGTAAGCTGGTGTCGTATATCTGCGTGTCTTTATACTGTGGCCTCGTAGCTCCACCGTTTTTAATATATTTAGTTTAGTCTAGTTATTTCTAACGCACACTTATTAATGAGCTTCGCATAGGCCTGCTTCGGACAAAATTGTGAGTAAATTCTAGTTAATATTCCTATCTAAAACCCGAGCATAACTGTGAATTAAACTGCACATTGCAGGATACCACGTCACGACTGTGATACTTGGGAGCGTACGTCCTTTGGCGCGCGTTTTACGTCAGAAGCAGGCGGCCGGCCGTCACTTAGGACGAGCGAGCGAGATAAACCAGAATAACTTTATATCACAATCTCTTGCGTCTCTGATTTTAAAATTCATACACCCTCCACGTACGTATTATGTAAAACGATTCAACCAGCCGCAGTTGACGCTTGACGCGTCGAAAGTTTGAAAATTTGAGGCTTCATTCAATTTTGAGACGGCCGTTTAATTTTTCACATAGGAAGTTATTTTTTCAATTTAAAGAAATTATATTAAACATACTACTAACGGGACTTAATCGCCTAAAAAAAACATTTATATTTTACCTCGACATTTCGGCCGTGATGCAGCGGCCGTGGTCACGAGAAGACTGAAGACTTAAATAATTTAGGTACCTAATGATCAATTTATGTAAAACTCTTCCGTTTCCGAATGACTGATGGATAACGCACAGACAAAACTACTGATCAGAAGAAGCTGAAATTTTTCGTGCAGATTCCTTGGGGACTGCAGGAGAGAGTTCGAAGCTCTTTTAGTTACCTACATTACTTAGAGATAACTGACTAAGTCACAAAATGAGGACTATTACAGCGAGTAAAAATCCGCTTAGGGGCATTTGTCGCGTTGGTGTCCGCTAAGGCAGCCGTTGGCCATTTTTCGCGGTTTGGCATTTAATTGGCAGCAGTCTCCAACGCCAAGCCGTGGTGGCCTAGTGGTTCGATCTACCGCCTCTCATGCCGAGGGTCGGGGGTTCGATTCCGGCTCGCACCTCTAAGTTTACTTACGTGCGAAATTCAATTTGAATTTACCACTGAGCTTTTCGGTGAAGGAAAACATCGTGAGGAAACCTGCACGCGCCTGCGAAGTAATTCAAAGATGTGTTCACACACATCTTTGAATTACTTCGCAGGCGCGTGCCCAATCCGCACTGGGCCCGCGTGGGGACTATAGCCCAAACCCTCTCGTGATGAGAGGAGGCCTGTGCCCAGCAGTGGGCCGTAAATAGGCTGTTGTAGTAGTAGTAGTAGTAGTAGTAGTCTCCAACGGCAGTGGCGCGCGCTGCTGAGCCAAAATACGGTGACCATCATAACGAGCATCCTTAAAATTACACCCTGTCCTCAATAAATGTTACAATATTGTCGTAAAAACTTCACAAAGCCATTAATTCCGAGCTGAAAACTGCATGGATGCATTTTTCGAGGGAACTGTATGTTTTTACTGGACCACTTCGCTGACTTACACGCGGAGTGTTCGCCACTAAGTGCGGGCTATAAATTCCTTGAACGAGCGTCTTCAGGTGCTCTCATTAGAAAGACTTCCCTAACGGCCCTCCGGCAAATTAATACCTACATACTGTTACCGTAAATATATAGCTTACAACGTATACCCATCATTTAGATAAAGGCAGAAACTGTAATAGAAATAATCTCAATGTTTTTCGTTGCAAGTATGTGCACAAAACTAGTATTTCTGATGCAATAAATATAATTGATACTTAATATTATAAATGTGAAAGTGTGTTTATTTGTTTGTTTGTCCTTTATTCACGTCGAAACGATTGGACCGTTTTAAGTTAAAATTTGATATGGAGATATTAGTTGGAGACCCTGGTATTTCCACGGGGACGGGTTTTCCATGGGTAAACCAGTTTTTCATACTTCTATATAGCTTTATCCATCAATATGTAATATGTACCTATAGATAGAGTCATCGGGTATGCAAATTCTAAGTCTACGCGGGACGAAGTCTCGGGCAACGGCTTTTATACAGATAATTCTGTAGTCCTTATATTCAACACTTAAATTTCGACTGTCAACAAAATAATACAAATTTTAATTTTAAAGCTCGAAAACAAAGCCGCGAACACGAACTAGTCGGCTATAAAATAGTAGGTATCTGTAACCTTTGCAACTACCTTAAACAATTTTTCTTTTAATAAAAGCCGAACTCAATTTACAAAAACCAATATGAAAACTCGGTCCACACTATTAGGTGCTCAGGTTCTTAAAGATCTGTATCAAAGGAACCTAGTTAACGCTCGTTATGACCTGCCAACTTCTCGACTTCAAGTCACAAACGCTTCTCAGAGCGCTCTAAAGAAGAAGGAAACTTTAAAATAAAACAGCTCAACCAACTTAGGAGTACCTACTGAAGTTAATCATTTTGATAAGAAGCTCGCCGTTTATTTTGCTAGTGGCCTGATAAAATAATTCAGTACAGGCAGCAAAAGCAACTATAGGTACTAAAGTACAGTATTTAGTTCAGCTGTAGCATGCGTGCAAGTTGAAACATACATGTCTACATATTGTTATGTACCTACTTAGCTGACCTGAACCGCTTTGCGTTTAGCCATCCGTTTGCGATGTTGATTATTACGATCAGTAGTTTTATAATACGAGCGCTTAGTTTCCGCGGGAACGCTATATAATAACCGAATCTACGCGGACGAAGTCGCGGGTAGAAGCTTGGACGTAAAATTAAACGATTATTGAATTATTTTTGATAATACAGGCTGACGAAAAAAAGGAAACAGCGAACAATAGTACATTATTGCCGTGGCCGGGAAAGTAGGTCTTTGCAGGCTGAGTACTGGTTTAAAGGGCCGAGGCTTCGCCGAGGCCCTTTAATATGTACGAAGCCTGCAAAGCCTTTCACGTGCCGAGGCTTATATAGTGCTTTTCTCAAAAATGAAAAAAAACCTTGATATTAGGTATTCATAATAATCATAATACAGCATTGACACGCACGCAAAGGTAGTCAAGTACTTACAACAAATCCAATGGAACGCCAGTCTTATTTCGTATTCACCGATATTTGACTTTAACAGACACACTAACACGGCAAGTTAAAAACTCGCATGTAGATTTCTCGTTTTTTATAAAAATTAAGACCTTTTATTAATTTTTAAACCAAACTGGTAAACTATTTTCATGAAATTTAGCTAAATAAATCTGATACAAGACAAGAACTCCCGCTCTTTATGGATCGTTCTTTTTTTAAATTCCGTTCTGAAATACATTGCGCTGTTTCAGACACGGATAAAAACGTTTGGTTTCGCGTCAATTGACAGATACAGAACATGCAGACTTGGCTGTTTGGGAATTCCTTCGCGTATTTATCAGTTTAAAAAAAAGTACCTGTACGATAATGAAATTTCATACGACATTCCCTGCGCTTATACATGCCGCGGAAGTAAATTCATACAAATTTCCGGGGCATGCAGTTGAGTTTTTTTTTTTTAATTTTTGACTGATCGTCAATGACGCACTTCGCAGTCTGATAGAAAGCAGACAATGACGAGTTTCCCGGCCATTTTTGAGAAAAACTATATTGTTCTCGCAGGAATGGGATCTACGCGCGATATAGGTACCTAAAAATATAAATATTTCTGAAAAGATGAACGCCGATTGTGGGCTAACTTCTTCTCATCTTCTTTTTTTTTCTTTTGTCCAACTAGTAGGTGTTTATTGGTTGCCAAAGATAACGATTTTTTTTTTATTTCAACAAAGCAACCATTAAGTAGCAACGCAAAGCAACCTTTAGATGAGATCTGTTTTACCTTGAACGTAATTTCATCCGGCGTATCGTCTGGAACGGCAAATTTCTCTGGAATTGTCCCCAGTTTATCATAGCAAACCGAATGAACGGATAAATACGGGAATTCCTGTCGTTTGACAGATGAGCTTTATTTGTCAGCACTCGCAACTCGCAGCTGGCAGCAGTTGGCGACGAACTTCAAAGCTTACACGACTTCAAATAAATGTAAGTCCTTGGATCGCGAAAGTTACGAGAGAAATTTACATTTGTACAGATTTTCAATATAAACGATCGTCGGCGATGGTAAAACGTGGAAGTGATATTGAGATATTTCAATATGTTTCTGAAGGTCACGTTATGCATTCTTGCTCACTTCATCAGTATTATGGAGTGTGGAATGTATCTTGGTTTACTTCAACCCTCCATATAATCAGCATCATTTCAGCCGAAATACGTCCACTGTTTCTTGCTCACTTGATGCGTACAAATAGGTACCTTTCGTATCGACGTAGTCGAGTTCATTAGTATGGTATATACACTTTTGGACCTTATTACAACGTGGTAAGGTGCAAAAGTGTGTATATATTGGCGAACTCGATTGTACCTACGAGTATCAAGTACCGAGCTTTATTGGGGTGAATATAATAATAATAATAATTTATTCCAGACTTTAAAAATCCACATTTCACATTACATTATATAGCTAAAGCCGAGTTTGCCAGGTCTCATATCTGGGAAAATTAATCTTATAAACGCGAAAGTTTGTAAGTATGGATGGATGTTTGTTACTCTTTCATGTAAAAACTAGTGAATGGATTTTAATGAAACTTTACAATAATATAGCTTATACATCAGAATAACACATAGGCTACAATTTATAAAGATATTGTGTGAATTGTCCAAAATATCAAGTAAGTAGGAAAAAATCTAATTCTAAGTTTACGCGGTACGAAATCGCGGGCAACGGCTAGTTTTTCAATATTTTCACCTGAGCAAATCTCGGTCGCCTAAGTACCTACTACATTCAACCATAATGAAATCGGGTCACTTTGTATGGAAAATCTTATTGATTACATATATATATTAAGATATATACAATTATGATGGTTGTCGATGTCGGTCTAAGAATAGCACAACTTAAGTGGAGATGGGCGGGACACTTGGCAAGACGGGTTGATGGCTGATGGTCAAAGTCCGTTACGGAATGGTGGCCAAGATTGGGTCGACGATCAGCAGGCAGACCATCAGCTCGCTGGTCGGACGACATCTGGCAGTTGGCAGGGAAGCGGTGGATGAGACTGGCTCAGGACAGGGTAGAATGGCGTAAGAGTGAAGAGGCCTTTACTCAGCAGTGGGTGTATATAGGCTGATATATATATAATTATGATGTTTTTCTGAGAAGAACCGAGCTTGCCTAGGAACTTTCCAAGGAACATTGTTTCCAACTCTGCCTTTTCCAGTTGCGTAACTTCTAAAACTATATTGCAAGTCATACAATATCCGCTTATAGATTTTCATCATTGCTTTATGTAGGTATTTCGAAAATCGTAGATCCTAGATTTTCCGGGACCCGTATAAGGAATTTTGGGAAATCCTCCCCTACACTCCCCACCGCATGGAACCTAAATGCCAAATTTTATTTTTCTACAACCAGTAGTGTCCAACACTTTAAGTCAATTCCCGAAATCATGGTTAATTGAGCAGTAGGTATTGTATTCACCGGCTCGTCTTTCCTAAAAGTTCCATTTTACCTATTATTGAATTCTATAAGATCCCATGGCAATGGGCTAAACCCTCTCGTGGAGGCCTGTGCCCAGCAGTAGGACGCAAATAGGCTGTAATAGTAGTAGTAGTGCATGCCATGGCAATGATGAGGCACATAGCTGAAACTGCTTATCAAATGAACACACATCTAACATGTAATCCTCGAAGGTGGCGAATTTCAACAACGCCATCTGTACCAAGTTATCAAACCTGGTACAAATGGCGTTACTGAAACGCTGATGCGTTAGGTACCTACTTTATCAGTTTGGAATTCGCTCACCGGAGACAGGTAAAGTGGGGTGCCGTAATGATAATTTATCATTACAAGCGGCGATAAGAGGGCTTGTTTCACTAAAGGACAAGGGACGAGCAAAACACCCAGGATTACGCCCCGGTAAATATTTATTTAGAGCAGCATCCACGCCTGCGCCTGATAAGGATTCGGGTTAACCGAAAAGAAACACTGAAACTTTATCCATACTAATATTATAAATGCTAAAATAACTCTGTCTGTCCGTGTCTGTTACCTCTTCACGCTTCTATGTATACTTATAGATAGGTTGGTTCCGGGAAAGGACATAGGCTACATTTTATTCTGGAAAAACGCATAGTTCCCGCAGGAACGCGATAACCGAATTCCACGCGGGCGAAGTCGCGGGCAGAAGCTAGTATATCATAATTCTGACGCTCTAGAATACTACAGCCTATTTGCGTTCCACTGCTGGGCACAGGCCTCCTCATCATTAGAGGGTTTGGGCTATAGTCCCCACGCGGGCCCAGTGCGGATTGGGGACTTCACACACATCTTTGAATTACTTCACAGATGCGTGCAGCTTTCCTCACGATATTTTCCTTCACCGAAAAGCTCATGGTAAATTCAAATTGAAGTTCTAAAATAGGTTTGCAACGAATAAATCGTCATCACGAAGACGAGCTGTCGGTAGGTCAACAAGATGGAGCGACAACCTCGTAAAAGTCGCGGGAATCCGGTGGAAACAGTAAGTAGCACAAGACCGATCTGAGTGGCGAGCCTTGGGGGAGGCCTATGTCCAACAGTGGACGTCTTTCGGTTGACATGATGATGATAATGATCATAACAAAACGTTTTCATAGAAAATCTATAAAAAAGGGTTTTCATAGAGAATCTACTAGGTAAGATACAAAGTTGCACCCCGAATGAGGCCCCTGTAAACACAAAAACACGTTAGGAGACTTTTTTTTACAAAACAGTGTACCTATTGAAGGCACTAATAGCTGCTGTCTGCCGGGTCTGTGTTTAAATAGGAATACGTAACTGAATTAGTAACTACGGGTATTGGATGACGAATGTAGGGAGGACTAGGCCTAGCTACTACTATACAGCCTATTCGCGTCCCACTGCTGGGCACAGGCCTCCTCTCATCACGAGATCATCATGGGATCTTACAGAATTCAATAATAGGTAAAATGGGTTTGGTTAAGTCCCAGAGTTGAATGTGAAATGTAAAAAATGAAAATTTTACTCGTCAACGGAAATGAGACTGGACAAACTTGAAATATCGAGTTAGATATAAATGTCTATTTATTGCCCTTTCCTTCTAAAAGGAATACAAATAATAATTGCGCTTGCTGGGTAATGTTTTTGAGGTATACCTATTACCTATATCGTTAATTTGTCGCTGTCACCTACTACTACAGCCTATTTGCGTCCCACTGCTGGGCACAGGCTTCCTCTCATCACGAGAGGGTTTGGGCTATAGTCCCCACGCGGGCCCAGTGCGGTTTGGGGACTTCACACACATCTTTTGAATTAATTCGCAGATGCGTGCAGGTTTCCTCACGATGTTTTCCTTCACCGAAAAGCAATTGAATTTCGCACATAAGTAAACTTAGAGGTGCGAGCCGGAATCGAACCCCCGACCCTCTGCATGAGAGGTCGAACCACTAGGCCACCACGACTTGTACCTAGGCCCACACCTATTTATGATGAATTTCTGTTGCGGTAATTTATAGTCCAGTCTGGCTCTATTCAGTTAGATCCCTTTCTCGGAACTAATATTAGGTACTTATTTGAGCGATGAAACCAAAATCCTTAAGATGATTCTTTCAAAGATGCAAATAGCATTCTCTGCGAAAAAAAAACATGTACTCAATAGCTCAATGTCTGATTTACATGAAAATGTCACCGTGAAAACTCGATTTCTAACTACGGTACACATAAAATGCATTGACTTGGATATAAAAGTCGAAAACGCGAATAGCGAGTCCACTTCAAACGGAATCGATTTCAGATGCAGAAAAATCAGGCACAGCTTACCTACCGAGACCGAAGCATTCCGTTTAAAATAGCCTTATCTCGCGGCCACACGGGAATCGCCGGACGTAACACATCCCAACTTTAGAAAAAAAAAGATTGCCGCGTGATTAGGGAAACCACGAATCAGGTAAGTAAAATTTAAAAAAAAATGCAATACCCTAATCAGGGTGAAATGTACATGTCTATTATAATATACGACTAAGACTTGCTAGTAACATCTATTGTACATTTGACGCAATAAATGAATTGAATTGAATTGAAAAAATACCAACCAGTATAGTTGTGCCGTAACTGGCGCTTGTGTTTAAACTCGCATATGATAGCTGTCGGTACCTACGGATAGATTATTTTTTTAATTATTTATTTAATATAAAAAACTTATTGCTTTTGCATTTCTTTTTATTATATTGTACTCTTGCTTCCTTATGCTTATTTGCACAATGCAAGCTTCAGCCACATACCTACGTAACACAGTTGGAAGGATTTGTCAATAAGTAATGTTGGTCAACAGATAAATTCAACAGATAAATCAAATCCATAATGATATCCAGCTTAGATTGATCCTGTCAATAAGCAAAATAGATCCGTCGCGGCGGCACTGCCACATATAAAGGCCACATGCCTAATTGGCTCTTTCAATTTCAAAGCTCTTAGTCTCGTTGTTGTTAAATATCAATTGCGTCCAAACTTGCTGCAACTATGTTAGGCTCCATCAAAGGGAATCTCATCATTGAAATCTCTCACAGTTCATACACAATCCGTGAAATGTAAAGAGTGAGTGGAAGTGGAAGTTAATTGGAACACCGTACCTAGTGACTCCCGCGCTTGCCGTGTGTATACGTGGGGCCGCATCGGTGCGGAAAATGATCTCTGTTTGCCACAAAAGCATAATGATTTTCCATCAGACTGGGTTTGGTTAAGTCCCAGAGTTGAATGTAAAATGTAGATTTTACTTGTCAAAGGAAATGAGAGTGGACAAACTTGAAATATCAAGTTAGATATAAATGCCTTTTTATTGCCCTTTCCTCTTAAAAGGAATACAAATAACAATTGCGCTTGCTGGTTTAACGTTTTTGAGATACACCTATTACCTATAATAACCTACCTATCAATTACCTATTGTAATGTGCAGCACCTGCCTACTTTACGTTTTTTTCACACATTCACAAACACACAAACAAACATCACATTGACAAAGGTTGTCTGGAAGAGATCGCTCTTTAGCGATAAGACCGCCTGTTGTCACCCTTCTTCTTTGTTAATTGTATTTACTTGTGTAATTGTTTTTTTTTGGTGTTCAAAAAAGTGTATTTGTATTGTATTGTACCTCTATCCTTAATTTGTCGCTGTGACCATGGTCATAAAAAAAAAGGTAACGCTCAAAATCCATATTTTGAGCGTTACCTTTTTTCAGTCTGCTCAATTTCGGAAGCTCGTCCATACGAGCTTCCGAAATTGAGCAGACTGCGATCACTCTGGTCGCTTTGTCGAATAGCGACTGGCACAAACGCGCCGGACCTTGAGCCCCAATCGGCTCGCGAGCTGGTAGCACCGAATGAGCTATCACCGCAAACCAAATAACCGAACCAAAATCGCACTAGGCGTGGCCCGCCGGTGAAGTCGGAAGCGGCTAATTTGCGCCAGTGTGAAATGGACCGAGTCATTCCCGCACAAAGCGCTGCTAATGCGCACCCGTCCGTTGCACTCGCCCGCAATTATATTTGCATACGACCACCTCTTACCGTCGGCTCACGTTGCCCACTGCCTAAGTCATGGCCCAATCCGCGAAACGTTGCCATTGTACATCGACGAGAACAACGCTTGAAAAAAGCCACAATAGGGATGACGACAACTTTTATTTCCTTAGTATATCAGGAAGATTATTGAAAAGTATTGGACACGTATTTTTTCTTTATTCACGTAATCAAACTTATACGGAGATATATTGAGTTGAAATGTCGCGTGACGTCACGGTTAGATACGATTTATACCTAATGGTGACGTAGTTAGCCCCCACTCTCCAACTTTAATGCGTTTTAACTTAGTCATTCTTTGTTAATTTGATAAAACAAAAAATACGTGTCTAATATTTTTTTATTACCTGACTGACGGACTAATTAGAATTTCGATTTCTTCACCCTGTCGTCATCCCTATTTTTTTTTAACAGTTTTAACTAATTATATATGTCGACGGGGACTCGGAATAACACAGTAACTCTCACAGCCATCGTACATCTTGGAAATATCAGAGGAAAATAAGAAACGCGACGTTTTCGGCAACTGGGTTTCTTTTCTGGCTATCCCGGAAATTCGCTCCAAAAATCAACTGCCAAAAGTCAGAATGACAGGTCTTGTTCTAAGCGGTCAAACGCTTGTGTTTTAGATTCCAGTTACTGGCCAATCTGCCGAGTCCAGTGCACTCACTAAGCAACATAGCTTTTCCAATTACCAACCCAGTGCCGACTACGCCCAAGCTATTCGCTTGACGTTTCCTTACCAATGATATTCAAGGACATGCTAGAAATAACAAATTGAAAAGGCAATCCAAGGCCTGGCAGGGCGCGATAGTGGCGCCATCGCTGTGACTATACGATACGGCCATCAGACAATCCACACCTCCTGGTGTGAGTCATGAAGCAACCTAGGAAACGGCAAGAAAGAAATCGGAAATGAAGATTTTTCCGCTCGGCTTTTCTGACAAACATGGTTAGAACATTCACTAAGGTTCACTACAAATGATACAACTTCAATCAAGTAAGCATAAACTATGGAAGCAGTTTGATACCAACGCATAAAGCCCCAAATTTTTTTTATTTTTTTTTATTTTTTATTATTATTTTTTTTTTTTTTCCGGAAGTCGCTTTATCCTCTATTACAAAAATCGAAAAGTTAACATGAAGAATAAGACAGAACACACACACACACGCACAGTTTGGATCCTTACGCTTGTAATGATCCAAATGCCAATTTTTTTTAAAAAAAAATTTCAATCGGAAACACAATACAAACATCGTACCAACAGGTGCACTATTGAAGAAAATCACTTGCCACAACGAAACCGTCATCCCTCTCAATCATGCTTCATACTAGAAGAACACACAGTCCAGCATACCACTGGAAGCTTAACAACATGGCAGCTATACACATACCAAAATCAGGTTGAAATCAGCGTTGTTCCTACAGAGAACAAGCGATCCAACGTCACTCTAGGCCACCACAAATTAATCCACACGCTGAAGGTAAAACTTCACACCGTGTAACCTTGACTACCTAGTCCAAGCTCACACACTACACGCAATTCACTAGATGGTCTCATCTGGCCTCACTCCAGGTATTCCCGCTCGATCGACTATCGGCATCACACCGATAGTCTCATCCGGTGTCGAACCGGGTATACTTCCTCGCTCGACTATACCGGCATCGCACCGATAAGCCTCATCCGGTATCGAACCGGGTATACACCCTCGCTCGACTATATCGGCATCGCATCGATAAGTCTCATCCGGTATCGAACCGGGTATACTCCCTCGCTCGACTATATCGGCATCGCACCGATACGTCTCATCCGGTATCAAACCGGGTATACTCCGCTCGCTCGACTATATCGGCATCGCACCGATACGTCTCATCCGGTATCAAACCGGGTATACTCGCTCACCCGTCGACTATCCAGCATCGCACCGGATAGTCGCGACCAATCTAGTAACTTTGAGCCACACACGCTACCAGCGTCACACAAGTAGGTCACTCACTCACAATACTCACATCCACCAGTGTCGCACCAGTAGGTTAAACACACGCAAACGCGCATATCCCGCACCGGCAGGCTAAGCGCTCGCAAGCAGCTTACACACGCTTACCTACCAGCATCGCACGGGCAGGCTAAACATAGACAAACATACACACGCTTACCCGCCAGCATCGCACCGGCAGGCAACACAATCGCGACCCATTGTCGCGTAACACTCAATCATTCACCCAATCACACAAATCACAAAACCACAGCAAACTAGCTGTACAAATTCGACTCCATACTCTTGGTCGAAAGGAGATGAATTCCACCTAGTACGTACATACATCCCGCCGATACGTCCATAAATGAACGGACCTAAATGGCAATTCAGAACAAAACAAGCGCAAATCCTTTTTAGTCAAAGCAGTTGTCATTCGAGTCCCCATTCCAAAGTCGTGTCTTCGATGGTAAAAATGATATTCCGTTTACTCTACTTTTTATTAATCCTTAATGTAAGCATTTGTTATTTTCGTAACCTTTTTTTTTTTTTTTTTTTTTTTTTTAGTTACAGTTTATGAAACTAATAAGTCGTGAACTAAATCAGTCACCAGGATGACTGATACCCATATCTCTCAGTAAGGATGCTTCCAGATGAAGTCCAACCCAAAACTTTTCACATTAATTTACAAAAAAGTCTAGCCATCTCCATCTCAAGCTCGGCGGACAATACTATTAGAGAGAAAGAGAGACAGAGACTTTTGCCAATCTCTCCCACAAAGAGAGTGTTTTACAATTTGAGCAACTTTGTTTGGCTCAAGAAATAATTCCAAATAATAAAAGCATCATGTATTGCTTGTTCCATATAGGCAGTCTCTGTACAAAGGCCAAAAATAAAAATCATAACAGGTTTGGAACAGAGCCCTTGATCCTTCAAGCAGAAAAGCTTAGTTTCAAAACAATCAAACAACAGAAAATTGTTCTAAATAGAAAGTCTACGGAGAGATGGGTTCCATATAGTGAACTGACAGGCAGTACATTCTGTAGCAGAAATAACAAACCTTAAAAACCAACACATCAAACTCAACATGAACAGCAATGCACCTATGCAATGCAGGGAGCAGGCTCATATGAACTTTAGAACAAAATAAATCCAACTCTTTAGGTTTAGTAATCATAGGAACGCTCTAACTAAAACTCAAAGAATTAAGTTACAATACAATGTACATACCCCAAGGATACCTACATGGGCAACTATAAAGTCCAGGTTGAAATGAAGAAACAAAGATGATTACTAGAATAAACCTTTCATCCAATCCAATCTTGACCTCTTCGGTCAACCACCAAAGAATGTAGAGTGTACTACTCAATTGAAATCACTGAACACTAGAACTCTTCAGATGATATATCAAGACTAATGAAGGTTTAAAAGTCAAAAGACACAAGACATGTTCAGAAACCAGAAGTAACACCAATTTGAAAAGTTTGGTAACATGGGCACGAGTGAGCAGGTACCCTATCCTATATGCGCAATCGCCTATGCACATACCCTATAACTTTGTGTTACCATTTTATTAAATTATTGGATACTGTTCAATCGTACGCCAATCCCCACGAAAATAGAAAACATGGTTAGATAAAATTCAAATATTCAAAGTCAATCGCTATACTACATTCTTGTAAAATTGTTTGACACACACATAACTCTTTTGTATCCCTAATAATAACATTAAGTTTACATGTCCAGAACACATACAAAGGTATCTTGAAAAGTTAAGGCATGTTAAAGCATTTTTCTTTTAATTATTATTTTTACTTCCACCGTAGATGGACCCTATGCGGAAAATCAGCAGCTCTACTACCAGTGCCAATTTAATTTCCTTAAAAAAAATGTTAGTTACCTTTTTTTTTTTACCATTTAGAACCATAGTATTTTTTTTTAAACAGTTTCATTCACATTAAATTTTCACTAGCTTCTGTCCAAACTCCAAAGATTTAAAAAGCAACATGTTGATTTAGTAAAAATAATAATTTCAATTTTAAACAACATTTTTAGTACAACTTAACCGCATTATCAAAAGGTGTGCACAGTCCAGTCCAATTGCTGTGCCATGTCACATATAGTGACATTACTATACCGGCACAGTTGTGACAATAGTAACAAAATAAACTAACCTCGGGTTATCTTCGTAGAACTCTGTCTGCCTTGGACAGTTACATCATAAAAATCCATACCTTAATATCTTTCACTTCAGTACCTTCTTGCTCGCTTAGTAGAGTATGAATGCAAGCTTTATTCTATTCAGCATGCCTAGCTCTTAGAGCTAATGTTGCGTTCTAGGCACATTTGAACTCTGCATTTCCTGTAAACCAAAAATCTCTGAAGTATGCATTCTTACTAAACATTTTTAGTTTAATGAAGTGACTAACAGTAATTAGGTAAAGACTTTTAAGGCCTGTCAATCATGCACATGAATCTGAAATGACCATGTATCTGGCATGACAACGTTTGAAATTTGAACAATTTCATGTTCAGTTGTCATAAAGGGAGCTGAAATTTGTAATTCATGTGTTTTAAACGCTGGATCTTGAGCGCTTGTAATAGAATAACACCGGTTGTGTGTCCACTTTGTTATTACTTCACAATTTCAGAGATCAATTAATTTTAGTACCTAATAAACAAATCAAACAAGAGGCTAGAAATCCCAAATTCTAGAATAATCTAGAATGCTGCTAGACCTAGGTTGTAGGTTCTTTGGTCTAGATTGTTATTAAAACATGTGGTTGTTTTTTTTTTTTTTTTTTTTTTTCAACACCACAGCCATCAACTTTACCCAGGGTCAATAAAATGAAAAGAACTCACCCGGAACACATAATACATTGTTTTTATCATTTGCTATCAGCAAAATATCTTATCATTTATTAACTGATGAGTCCAAGCAAAGTGTAAATCGATCTCTTGTTGTTACAACACGGCGACAATGGATCAACCATCTTCGGATAAATCAATGAAAAATCAATATTCGTCTGAGGTTATTGTCAAAGTCAACCTTTGGCACACTGAACCAATTATGAACTTTTGACCAAATTACATCTTCTTGATATTCTTAGTCACTAGAACACGTTACGTGGCACTTTTTCAATAGCTACAATCATTGTTTGACCTATATTGCTGTGTTTATCGGCTAATAATAATGGGTTCTCGCCAAAGTACACAATCGACTTTTCTGTTTGGTAGGCGTCGTCGAATCCCAACTTCTGATGTCGACGGGGACTCGGAATAACACAGTAACTCTCACAGCCATCGTACATCTTGGAAATATCAGAGGAAAATAAGAAACGCGACGTTTTCGGCAACTGGGTTTCTTTTCTGGCTATCCCGGAAATTCGCTCCAAAAATCAACTGCCAAAAGTCAGAATGACAGGTCTTGTTCTAAGCGGTCAAACGCTTGTGTTTTAGATTCCAGTTACTGGCCAATCTGCCGAGTCCAGTGCACTCACTAAGCAACATAGCTTTTCCAATTACCAACCCAGTGCCGACTACGCCCAAGCTATTCGCTTGACGTTTCCTTACCAATGATATTCAAGGACATGCTAGAAATAACAAATTGAAAAGGCAATCCAAGGCCTGGCAGGGCGCGATAGTGGCGCCATCGCTGTGACTATACGATATATATAAACGAACTCGGCATTTACTTATAGACCAGCCGCACATTATAATATTTTTTTGTCAGAAAAATACTGAGAATCATAATCAGATTTTTTCGGTCGGAAACGTTCAGAAATTTAAAAACCCAGCGGAAGGAATGTTGGTTTACCGTCATCACGTCAACCGAAAGACGTCCACTGCTGGACATAAGCCTCACCAAGGCACGCCACTCGGAGCGATCTTCGGCAGGTTTTAACGAAGCCGTGGTAGCCTAGTGGTCTGACCTACCGCCTCTCATGCAGAGAGGGTAGGGGATTTGAATCCGGCTCGCACCTCTGAGTTTACTTATGTGCGATATTCAATTTGAATTAATCACTAAGCTTTTCGGTGATGGAGAACATAGTGAGGAAACCCGTGCAGGTTTCCTCGATCGACGAACTAATTCAAGGATGTGTGCGAAATCCCCAATCCGCACTGGGCCCGCGTAGGCCTAAACGCTCTTGCAACGAGAGGAGGTTGTAGTAATACTTAGTAGAAGGCAGTGTAAGAGTGCCGTTATCCGAACACAGGAGCAAAGGTAAAGCCAGTGTCGACGAAATCGGGTGCGTTGAAGCAATAACTACGCGCCCGTTTAAAACCATTTTATTTCGGATATTGCGAGAAATCGGCGTTCACAGAATATTTTTAAATACTTTCATATTCATTCTGGTCTTTGACACAGAATCTAGAGACGTGACCTGCATTCTAACTACCTAGCTTACCTAACAAATTAAGTAAAACATTATTATTGCTCATTATTCAGAAATCTAATTTTATATACTTTTTAAACGCGCTAATCTTGCATATTTCTATCTTTATTTATTTATACAAGCGATCTCAGAAACGGTTCGAACGATTTGTCGAAATTTGGAATCTATATTCCCCCTATGGGCTCCCACTATGGATTTTCGGGGGCGACAAATCGATCTAGCTGGGTCTCAAGCTAGCTGTCTTAGCTATTTTCACCCGAGCAAACCTCGGTCACCCAGGTACTGTTGGACTTAAGAACGTCATCGCGATAATCATATTTAAGGTACTTCACTTTTACATGTAGATACCTAAATAGATTCGCGATCATTCTCAGGATGGTGTTTGCCCTGGCCTGAACTGCGCGCGCCAGGGAGGCGTCTCGCTTGTGCATGGTGGCGTAGAAACCTCCAGGTGGAAAGGTAACGAAGCTACGACAGGGGGGGAAACACGCTGAAACGTTTCGTGTAATTACACTCTGTGCGTCGTGCCGGAACTTGGTCTAGCGCACTGCCATGCGGCTAGATTCCTACAGCCAGCCGCCACTGAAGTGAGCTTTTCCAGTTATGAAACCAGCAATCATTCCAATCAAACTCGCAATGCGATTCAACAGCATTATAATGCAACACGAGTTTGAAATAGGTATTATTTGATAATGCTCTCCATATATTACAGGTGTCGTGCTTATTTTGGACTCTATTTATATCTGCTTCCGTGACATTTTACCTTCATCCGTGGATAATGAACACTGAATATATCCTTGTAAACCGCATTTATTACAAAGGTATTTTTTCGCTGTCTCGTAAATTCTGTTCAGAGGTCGGTGTAAAACAATACCGCTTCTAGGGCGTTACGTGTCTCGACTGCCGAGGCGGCCGCTCCTGCCATGTCTCTCTTAAAGCAGACGCTTTTCTTTTTCCGCAGCATAGGATATGCTTAATTAATTTATTTCATTCCAGCTTCCTTCTCTCGCACTAAGAGATTTGGCGAGTAAACTATAAGTTATCGCGAGAATTCTTTGCCTTCTCGCTCGAAGCCGCGAGGAAATATAAACAAATGTCTACGCCTTAAGTTTCCTTTTAGAGTTTATTACAGTATTCACAGTGAACATAAAACCAATAATTCATGGATGCTTAATACATACAGTTAATTCAAATGACGAGATAAAAGAGCTTTTTGATTCCCAACGGAAAACTTCAAGATTTGTCAAGGAAGGCGGCATCGACCTAGATATCAATTTATGATGCTGCATAGTTTTCGTATAAATAAGGTTTTTTCATGTCATTGGTAAACGAGAGTACAGCCCACCTGGTAGTAAGTGGTCACTGCGACCCATGGACACCGAAATCCTGTGGTCCCCCACTAAGAAACCATAAGATCTCGAATGCGTTGCCTACCCTGAGGCCTAAGATGGAATGCCTCTGTGCCGACCATTCTGTGGAAACCGTAAAGTATTTAGCAACAACTTTTTTTGACGCTGGAGAAATGCGGCCGGCCTGCGGGGGCAAGTTGGTTTTGTGGGACTCGCCGGCAAAAGTGGCCGGAATACCCACTAAATCCCAGTGACTCTCCTCCACGCTTTACGCGCGAGGGCTTGAAGCATTCTACCAAAGCACTAAACTAGCCTATACTGATGTAGGTGCAGACACAGATAGACTCTGCTTGATTCCGTTTAGTGTGTTATCTGTGATAGTCTATGAACACAGCTTGGTGGCCCATGATCTGTTCTTTTAAAGGGGATGGATGATTATTTCACATAGTAATAACTTTGTCGCGGTATCGCGTAAGTCTGTATTGATAACAAATCCGTCGAGCGGCGGACTCGGCGCGGATGATACTAATAAATATGCTAATGTCCGCGCCCCTGAAGGCTTTTCCCGGATTTTCATCTTTTCCATACTATATATATATACCATACCATATCTGAAAACGTACCTGCAAACACTGTTGCCAGACCCGGCTGGAATAAATTAACAGCTTGTTTAATGGAAATATAATCAAAATGAAAATACTCGCAATTTTCGTGTATTTGAGATGTATTTATATTTTATTTCATTTACATAAGACAATAGACGTCAGAATGGTTTGCGAGGCGAAGTGAGTAGATCAAAATCTTAATTCTCAACTTACGTCACGGTGGATCTGATTCTTATTTTTAGACATCTTATTTTTAAATAAATCGAGCACCCAGCGAACCGCTGCCCCGCTTTGCGCGGTCTGAATGGATGTTTGATTTGGCGCTCGCAACATTACGCCCCGCTCCATAGCGGCCAGAGACGCGATGCGCTCAGAAATCAACTGAAAGCTTAATTCCGTATATATCAATAAGGAAGATACCTATGTCATACCGTTTACCCGTAAAAGCTTCATTTCTAAAAGCATAGAAGCAATCTGCAGTAAAATGGTTATCATATACGCTGCACGTAGGTTTATAATGATAGAATTGCAGCATCGTAAAAGCGTTAGGAGACGAGAGCATCTTTAAGTATTTTTGATTTGAAGTTGGAGACTTAAGTGCCTTTTGTGCTGCAGGTTAACGCTGAAACGCGCCCTTTTTACGATGTGCGAAAAGGGATTTGAGAGCCCTCGAGAAAGGGAAGTATCTATTACATTATATGGCGTGCATATGCTAGTCATGTTACCGTGATGACGCCGTAATGACCGTTTTTATAGGTGCGTACGGCGCATCGTATTTGCATGATGGCGGCGAGATCACTTTCCTTTTATCAGGCTTTCTGCGTATTCACACTAAAAGCGAAGGCGGAAATGAGTGATTTTAACTTTACTTAACTTCAATGACGTGCATCGAAAGAACGAACTGACGTAAAATTTGTGCAATGATACTTACCTACCTACTCCCTAATTGTATCACTGGAGCAGCAAATACGAGAAAATTACGCAACTAGGTACTTTACCTAGTTGCGTAATTTTCTCGTATTTGAATGAAACTGGATTTCACCAAGTTCATTGCGTGCATGTTATCCAAGCAGTTAAAATAATTTATTACTAACTTTCAGATTATTATTAAGGTAACGGTAACAGTGATGGACAAAAGCATTAATTTACTCGAACGTCACAAGTTCACAACACTCGAACTCTATTACGTAAGCATATAAGCATCTACTACTACAACAGCCTATTTACGGCCCACTGCTTGGCACAGGCCTACTCTCATGACGAGAGGGTTGGGTGGGCTATAGTCCCCACGCGGGTCCAGTGCGGATTGAGGACTTCACACACATCCTTGAATTACTTCGCAGATGCGTGCAGGTTTCCTCACGATGTTTTCCTTCACCGAAAAGCTCAGTGTTAAATTCAAATTGAATTTCGCACATACGTTATTTCAGAGGTGCGAGCCAGATTTGAACCCGCGACTGCATGAGAGGCGGAAGTATAAGTATCACAGATGATTCATAGTATAATGATTAACCAGTAAAAAGGATTCACTGCCTATGTCCGTTGACTATGGTCGTCTGTCTGGTGCCAGATCTGTTATTATTCATCATCATCATCATCATCATCATCATCATCATTTCAGCCGATAGACGTCCACTGCTGGACATAGGCCTCCCCCAAGGCGCGCCACTCAGACCGGTCCTGTGCCACTCGCATCCACCGCGTTCCCGCGACCTTTACAAGGTCGTCACTCCATCTTGTTGAAGGCCTACCGACAGCTCGTCTACCGGTTCGCGGACGCCACTCCAGGACTTTCTTGCCCCATCGGCCATCAGTCCTGCGAGCAATGTGCCCCGCCCACTGCCACTTAAGGTTCGCAATTCTTTGGGCTATGTCGGTGACCCCAGTTCTACTGCGGATATCCTCATTTCTGATTCTATCACGCAGAGAAACCCCGAGCATAGCCCTCTCTGTTATTATTAGCGCATGGATTTTCAAAGGTATTGCTTCCGAGTGTCTTTAAGATAATAAACAGATATTTCTTTTTAAACGAATATTTCTTTAATTCAGTACATTAGTCGCTACTATTCAATAGTTTGCCTTACGTAGATATCGTTTTCGTTTACATTGTCAATCTTCTGGATTTATACATATAAAACCCATCAGCATACCTCGAACAAATCATGCGGATGACGTAAAAATGACGTACCTAATTTTGCACACATTTTGATGTCTGTATTGCAACATCCGTATGACATATTGCACGAAGTAACAGATTAACCGCGTATAATTTCAAGAAATCTATACAGAATTATCTGAATGATAGGATGATGTATGAATGACAATGTCAGTCAAAGATGTTATGTACCTACTCTGCTCATGTCAAGTGGCGATATCGTTTTATAAAAGAGGTTGATAATTGATAAGTAGTAATTGTTTATGAAAATACTTTTTGAAATCACCTACGAGTGGTTTGACGTCATCCGCATGATTTGTTCGAGGTATGCCCATCAGGTATTCTCTGTATTCTAGAATACTCACAACAGTCACATTGTGGTTGATATTATGGTGGCCGTTCGCGATATAATGCAATCCAAATTGATAATGTTGTATCTGCTTTCCATAAGAAGGTATCCCACCACGAGACAAATCAAACAAAGGCGGAATATATAATTAACCCATTAAATATGCTTAGTCATATTTATATCTCAGATAAAGCAATATATTATAAATAAATAAATATCTTGGGACACTTTGCACAAAACAAAGGGTGTAAGGGTGCTAGACAACGATATATAAATACTTACTTATACATAGAAAAATACATAATTATAAATACTAAACATTCATGGAGTACAAACATTTGTCCACATCACACAAAGTTTGCAACCAGCGGGATTCACTACCAACTGAGCCAAAACCTGTCGTCAAATATGATAGAAAAATCAAAGAAATATTGAATATTTTACGGTCTCTAACAGGACTAGAATCCTCACCTCCAACGGCTATCCGGCTCAGAGGGCGTATAATACAATACAAACTACGTCATCAAAGCCAAATTAGTCCATTGCTATACACCAAGGAATATACTACTCTCTATACACCATGGCGTGTGACGTCACCTGCCGCAGCGTCTACGATACTTGTACGATTACTTCTAAGATTTTAATACTAATATTGTTATTTTGACCTTTGGAGACACCTTACATCTCCAAAATTGACTAAGGAGACCGTATACATCTCCTAAACTTGTGTTCTATGATATAATTTTAGAGACTGTGTACAACTTTAGGATACCTAGAGACGTATACAATCTCTAAACATTTGCGATTTTTATTATTATTTTTAGTATACATATTTAGATAAGTACTGTCATTAATTAATATTTTCATTAATTTGTACCTAATATAAGACCATCTCTAATATCTTAGATTCAAGTTTAAGTTAGGGACTATACATCCCTTAAATGTGATTTTAGTATGTACCTATATATGTTTTTTTATACATATTAATGTAAATGTAATGTAAATCTATATGTTTGAATTTTGAAAAAAGGCCTTCTGCTGAGTTTGTTGCGGCGCTTCTTCTCAAGCAATGCGTCTAGGAAGCGCTGGTAAATTCATTTCTGTTAAATTCATTTAAAAGTGACGTGTACAAGTGCCCAGATGTGGCCTATTTGCTGAATAAATATTTTCATTTTCATTTTCTTGTGTTTCTAATTACTTATTAAAAATCACTGCATTTCGATACCAAATATTTCAGCATAGCTTATATAACAGTTTTTTATATATATTTATATATTATGATCAATAAATCAGCAGCAATACTAATTGATTATACTATAGAAGTACGTAAGTAACTAGTCTGTACTTCTGTAGTCTTAGAAATTGACACCAAAATCATCTACGTGCTAGCAAATTTCGAGGAGTTTCCTCATTTTCTCATGGATCCCATCATCAGAACTGAACAAAATTAATATGGAACTAATTTGGAAATACCACCTTCCCAGCAAAAAAAGGATCATCGAAATCGGTTCACGTTTACTATTTATTTTTGGTGAACATAAATAAAAAAAATAGTTTCCGACGAATGAAGAACCTACTCCTTTGTTTGAAGTCGGTTAAAAATCAGACATCATAAAATAAAAAACGACATAATTTGTAAGTATATTTCAGACGGACGAAGTCGAAGTGCATTAGTAGTTTAAATAAAAAACAGGTCAGCATCACATTCTTAATCTAGTTTACTTGTTTCAAAACCCCCAGCTTTTTCTCGCTGAAAGTACTTCAAACATGAAAATGGCATATTTAACGTTCAGCGGGATTTAATATGTCGTAAAATGTTATTTATACGACGTTTACCCTACGCGTTTCCGCGGCGGTGGCAGATTGCATTGGCATTCGATATTTTAAAACGTTTTCTCTAACATTATTGACGCTATTAAAGATACGATGTTTTAGTTGAAGATTTTTTTGATGTGCCATTTTTTTTGACTAAACTTAGTCACAGGGCGGACACGGCCTGTTAAGCTCGATTTCGAATTCGAACACAATTCGAATGAAGTGCGAGGACGTCTGTATGCGTGCGAGGACGTCTATACTTGTAAATGTGTGTGTACCAGTAGGTACGCGGGCCAATGATTCACTCTCCATCTCCAGATGAAACAAATGACTGTACCTAAGGGCGAGTTGGGCACGAGTTGCGCGCCGGCTACATTCAGGATCATTCATTAAAAATCGTTCTTTTGTGTTCAATATCGTTTATATACCTACCTACCACCACACATAACCCCACTACTTGGTCGTTTATATATATTTTGAAGTTACACACACGACTTCTTCTACAGACTTATTATTAGTACAGATTACCTATAACATAGATGAATTTTTCTACATATAAGTAGAAAATAAAAATTTGAGCGGAAAAAGATTACTTTTTTATCCATTTTTAGGGTTCCGAAGTCCACAAGGAACCCTTATAGTTTCGCCATGTCCGTCCGTCCGTCCGTCTGTCCGCACTATTGCTCGGAGATGCTTAGTTCTAAAAAGCTGTAATGTGACATGAATATACATATTAGTTACACTGACAAAGTGTTACAATAAAATTTTGAAATATATTTTTTTATAGGGTACCCGTAAGGCTACTTTTTTATAGGCTACTCGTAAAGTGGGGATGTTTTTTTTTTTTTTTTTTTTTTTTTCTATTCCAAATCTTGCGATCAGCCCTGTTGGCTATAAGCAGATTCGATGACGCTGATTTTCGAGGCGGGTGATACCCCCAGCGGGGTACATCCCATTTATTCGTGTAGTCAGTCAAGCTGACTATCCCGGTCAAAGATGTCTCGCCTCTTTTTAAGCCGACGAGTGATTTCTGGGATTGTTAGTTGCCCCGCAAGTTGGTTTGGATGCTTTTGTAGTCTTGCTTTGTATTTGTCACCATACGAGGCAATTTCTTGTTTGACGGTTGGCATATCGAGAATTTCGTGAAGCTCTGTTGTTTTGAGGAACCAAGGTGCATTCGATATCTGTCTCAGTATATTGTTCTGCATTCTTTGTAATATAGTTATGTTGGTTGCGCAGGCAGCGCCCCACAGTTGTATGCCATATGTCCAAATCGGTTTTATCATGGTTTTGTAGATGAGAATTTTATTGTCCATTGCGAGCTTTGAATTTCTGCCCATCAGCCAATAAAGACCTTTGTACTTTAAATTAATCTCATCTCTTTTAGTCTTAATATGTTTCTGCCAGGTGAGCCTCCGGTCCAGGTGCATGCCTAAGTACTTTACGGTGTCTTGATGTGGCAGTTGTACGCCGTTCAGGGTGACAGGAGCACAGTCTTCCTTGCGGAGTGTGAATGTAATGTGTGTTGATTTGGTCACACTAACAGCAATTCTCCACTTAGCTAGCCACTTCTCCACTTCATTGAGGCTGCTTTGTAGCATTTGTGATGCTTTAACTGGGCATTTATTCGAGGCCAGTAGAGCAGTATCATCAGCAAAGGTGGCGATCGTCGTATCTGGGTTCTGTGGCAGGTCAGATGTGAACAGCGTGTACAGGACAGGTCCAAGTACGGAGCCCTGTGGCACTCCAGCGGTTATTTCGTGAAACCCTGATGTTGAATCGCTTTCTCTTACTTGGAATATTCTGTTAGATATGTACGACTTCAAGATTCCGTAGAATGTGTGGGGTAATAAGGACTTTATTTTGCATAACAGTCCTTTGTGCCATACTCGGTCGAAGGCTTGCTGTATGTCGAGAAATGCCGATGAACAGTATTCTTTCGTCTCGAATGATTTTCTAATTTTCCTGCACACTCTGTGGACCTGTTCTATGGTAGAATGTTCTCTCCGAAAGCCAAACTGGTGGTCTGGGACAACAGATTTTTCTCTTAAGGCACTGTTGAGTCTATATAGCAGACACTTTTCAAAGAGTTTCGACATGATGGGCAGCAAGCTAATCGGTCTATATGAAGTTACTTCGTGCGGAGACTTACCATGTTTATGGATCATTATTACCAGGGAAACTTTCCATAAATCGGGAAAGTATCCTACCCTCAGAATAGCGTTAAAGAGTATGGTTAAGTACACGATAGCCTTACGTGGTAATTTTTCAAGGACTTTTTTGTCGATGAGGTCGAATCCCGGTGCCTTGTTATTATCCATCGATTTGATGTTTCTAACAACCTCGCTGGGCGTCACTAGTTTTAGGGGACGGTCGAGCTGGAGGTCTTGGTTGAGGATTGAG
Source organism: Aethes cnicana (assembly GCA_963971205.1). NCBI lineage: Eukaryota > Metazoa > Arthropoda > Insecta > Lepidoptera > Tortricidae > Aethes > Aethes cnicana. The sequence goes on from OZ020280.1 coordinate 9,589,704, forward strand.
TCAATGTCCCATTCGTCTGCGGTAGATACAGCGTTGTTCGGCTTAAAGACTTGGCTCAGATGTTTGGCGAATTCTTCCGCCTTACTTTGTTCGGATCTAGCCCATCCTCCATCCTGCATCCGTAGTGGTGGCTTGTGTTGTAATGGTTTGTCGAAGTTTTTGCATGCTTTCCATAGTGAGTAGTTCGTCACTTTGGTTGCTGTAAGGCCCTCCAGATAAGTTTGCAGGGCTGTATCATTGGCTTTTGTTATTAGGGTCTTTAATTCTTTAACAGCTCTGTTGAATGCTGCCTTGTCACTTGGATGTCTACTTGTATGCCACGCTCTTCGTAGTCTCCTTTTATCCTTTATTTTCAACCGAATGCATTCCGAGTAAACCTTGCGTTGCAGTGGACGCTCCGTAGCTACCGGTGTGCACTGCCAGCAACATTCTTGAATTGTTGTGGTTATTATTTTTGCAGCCCTGTCAATGTCTGGTTCTGTTTTTAGAGCTATTTGTAGGTCCAGCCTTTGGTTTACCAGTTCCTGAAAGGTGACCCAGTCTGTACGTTTGTTATACAGCTTTATAGTTTCTGTAGTGTTAATTACCGTGGTTCCAATTGTTAGTATTACCGGTACATGATTTGAGTTTGCGTCCAGGCATGTTTGTATTTTGTGGAAGAGTCTCGATAGACCTTTCACGATAAAGAAGTCAATTACATCTGGTAACCTGTTTGGGTCACTGGGCCAGTTGGTGGGCTCTGCTGTTGAGATTGCAGTAAGGTTATTCTTCTCAAGGCTTTTCTTAAGTTCTCTACCTCTGGTATTAGTCAGTCTAGAGCCCCAGTGGAGGTTCTTTGCGTTCCAATCCCCTCCAACTATGAAACGCGGGCCAAGAGTGTTGAATAGCTCGTCATATTGCTCCACAGTTATTTTGTGTTTCGGAGGGCTGTAAGCGGCAGAAACGTTAAATGTTCCGTTTCGATCCTGTATTCCGATAGTAGCTGCTTGTATGTGAGATTTCTTAAACTGGGGCTGCTCAAAGTGCTTTATGTTTGATTTCACTATTACTGCCGCTCCTGCGTGTGCAGTTCCATCGGGGTGATTTGTGGCGTAAATTTTATAGTTTCTTATCTTAACACTGCTGTTTGCCTTAAAATGTGTTTCAGATACTAATAGTATATCTATGTTATGTGCGTTTAACAGTATTTCAACTTCGTCTTTGTTTGGTGATAGCCCATCCAGGTTCCAGGTAGCTATCTTGAGAGAAGTCATTTTGTTGTTTGAGAGACTAGGGTTGTTATGAGACTGATTAGTGTACTCATTTGTTGAAGGATTAAATCCATTTTTTCATTTTGTTTAATGAACATTTCTTCAATTGTTTTGTTTGAAGTTACTTTGTCTTCGTTTTCGTTATTTTTGTTAGCTTTGAAGAAATCAGAATATCTCTGTCGTTTATTGGTATGGTGGTCCTCATTCGGTCTAGCTTTTTCATTGCTGATCTGTGGTGGGGGCTGAGTAGTTATGGTAGCAGCTGTTTCTGAATGTACTCTTTGTTTAGGGTTTGTCTGTTTATTAGATTTCCTGGTCAGTATTTCTTTATATACTTCGCACCCTTTGTAATTTGCTGGATGGGCGCCATTACATAGAGCACATATAGCCGGAGTGTTACGATCTTTTTTGGGACAGTCTGCAGTTCTGTGAGCTTGTGCGCATTTCACACAGCGATATGGCCTCATGCAGTAGTTTTTAGTGTGACCATATTGCTGGCATCTTTGACATTGGACCACTGATTTACGTTTGCGGGGATCTTCTATAGTTACTGATTGGTGATATATGTATTTAAGGTTTTTAACTGCTTTATTATTCGGGCCTTGGGCCAGATTGGCAAAGAATGTGAAGGTTGGTTTTTTTTCAGGTCCGTACTTAACATTAATGATTTCACCAACAACAGTGTTGCCTGTATCTTCCAATGTTTCTTTTATTATATCCATTGGTGTTGTGTGGTGTAGATTTCTAATCACGATTCTATACGCTCTTTTATCTTTTCTGTTAAATGTATGTCCTATCAGGCCTTGCCCTCTAATAGCATCTATTACTTTTTTGTATGTTTCTATAGTAGTGCAGCTGATCCGGAGTTGGTTCTTGTTAACAACTTTGTAGATAAAGTCTGTTTTATTCACAACATTTTCAAGGACTTCCGTGAGTTTATTGACGTCTTCTACGCCGTAGAGAATTATCGGTGGTGGTTTAGGATCTTTTTTTGGAAGTTCGCTGTCTTTTTCTTGTTCGTCTGTCGGAAGTCCACTGTATCTGTTTGATACACTTATTCTCTCAGGTGAAGGAGAGGATGTTTTTTTCCTTTTGGCGCTTCTTAAAGTCGGTACTCTTTGCCATGCTGGTGGTAAAATTGCAGTATTGTGACTCGTGTTTGGAGGCGTATCTATGTTTGGGTTGGTCGTTTGACCCTGAGGGCCATGTTCTGGTTCCAGCCTGTTGGATAAGAATGACGGTATACTACTAAGAGAAGAGGACCGAGGCCGGTGGAAGAGTCCTGGGTGAAGTATTTGTTGGACTAGTATTTTTTCTTGTTTTTGGGTTTGTGCTTGATCTTTAGGTTCATTCATTTGGTTCCCACGAGTAGGGACGATCTAAAAGGTCGCTCACAGGGTGACGCCCATTCCCATGAGAAGGCGAAAATCAACGATGTTTGCCAGGTCCATCGATGTTGGCGCTATAGACTGAATACCCCTCAGCCATACATCCTGTTGGCGCGTAGCCCACCGTAGGATTGGGGTAATTTTTTAGAGAGGTTTTCTTCCTCGCGACCCAGGCAGTTAAGCCAAGATCCCCGGCCTGGACAGGTTACGGGTTGTGAAAGTCATTTCCTACCTTCAACTAGGTGGCTGTTTAGGCCACAGGACAGGTTAGTTAACCGCCGCCTGTTGCTCGGCGTTGTTGCTGTTACTCGTTTTGCACCACCCAGGGGGCACGTGTAGGGTGGGCCTAGGAAAAGGTGGTAAATCCTACGGACGCGAGTAACTTCACCCCCCAATTAATTTTTTTTTCTTGCGTACCCCATGGTGAGGCATATCGTTCAGTAGGCTGGACAAATTTACGAGTCATAGTCGACCAACTTATGAAATGATTAAAAAAACCAATGATTTTTCTAGAGCGGCAGGGGCGTCGGGCGGGCACGTCATACCACAGCCCAGCTAAGATTCTTAATAAGTCTTTGAAAGGTACTGTGTGCATCGTCAACTTTGGAACCCAATACTTTGCGCGTGGCCCGACACGCACTTGGCCGGTTTTAGCTAGGTAACTTACTTGCAATTTATTAATTAGGTACTAGCCTTTTCCCGCGGACTTCGTCCCGCCCGTATAGACTCAGAATCTGCGTACCCGATGATACCATACATATAGATGGTTGTAGTTATAGAAGTATTGAAAACAACTGGTTTGACCCGTAGTAAACCCGTTGCCGTAGAAATATCGGGATAAAAAGTACCCTATGCTCGGGTCTCGAACTATCTCCATACTAAATTTTATCCAAATCGGTCCAGTCTTGGCGACGTGAAGGAAGGACAAACAAATAAAAGACCAAACACACTTTCACATTTATAATATTAGTAAGGATATACTTCTTTACTCAGTGGGTGTCTTTTCATCGCCCTGTGTAGGTACCGAGACCCAAATAAATGTAATTTGTAATGTGAGTCAATTTAGGTTAATTGTAACACCGGTATTTAAGTTTGTAATTAACAAATTAATTGGGAAAAAGCCTTTTATTATTATACTCATTATTCAGTGTTCATGAACGATATATATGTGTAATAAAAAGAAATCTGTACATGTTTAGGTATTATAAACATAACTGTAATCTTTTAAATGTACTCTTTCTTCTACAATAATTTAATGTAGATACCGGTTATTGGCGTTAAAAATGTTATAACAAAATTATTCTGTATTTTAAATATAAGCTGTTGGTTTCTCAAATAAAGGAATATAAAATAAAATAATCTATCATTGAAACTTGGATTGCCTCAAATAACAGATGAGGGTTTAGTATTCCTTAGGTTTTCGTATGTGATACGTTTCGTGCTATTGATGCTAGCGAGACCGCTTACCAAATAGTCGAGATATGCATCGAAATGATTTATAAATGGCGAAAATGCGACCGGTTTACGTTTTTGCAGCTCGCTGTAACATTTTTATAGGCAATGCTACGATCTACGTATTCAATGAGTCATCCAGCAACTGGAATAAATACATTCTCAAGATGTTGTTATTAACGACATTAAAAAAACGAAAAGTTTATTAGATGTTTTGTATTACACGCAAGTAAAGGTAACCCTGCCCAGATGGTATCCATTCTACCGGATCGTATGCGGCGTGAATACGGAATCGCCAGCAAATCTGAAAGCAGTGAAGCTGAAAACAAAATTTCATGCAGGAAGTCCAAAGTGAGGCGAAGTGATGGCAATGAATTGTGTACACTTCAAGTTCCAAACAACTCGACGAAGAATTCTCGGTGCCGTAAGTAGGTACAAAGTGAACAGTCGACGAAATAACTCAAACATGAGATATGCTCTCAAGATGTTTCCGAAACGCGTTCGTCGCGGCTTCTATTTGCAAAGGGGTAACCATTTTGAATCACAAAAGCCCATGAATTTTGAGATTTCGACGTTAATAAAAAATGACTCTTATCATTGCCAACTGGACGCGTGCCTAGAGGCCTGGCTCGGTTTTTCCGAACCATGCTTTATTTTCAGATTATCTGGTTTCGCTAGTATGTAAGCAATATCTTTCACAAAATGTGTTAAAATAAGAGTATCTATTCCCTGTCCACTTCAAGGTCTTTTTAATGTGTAGGTTCTCTGCGTTGTGTATTTCACGACGTTATTTATGGTTGTCATGTTGCAGCTATTGCGTAATGCGGCGCCAGGCGTCGATTAGGCTCAAATTGGCTCGAATTTTCCATCGCAAACCTGATCACGTTTGTGCGATCGCAGCTCATTCGATTCTCATTATTAAACGTACCTAATATGCTTTGTATTTTTTATACGTTCTTGCTTATTTATTAGCAATCCATACCATCAATATAATATTTTAAATGCGAAGCAAACTCTATCTCTCTGTATCTTATGTTATCGCGCCTAAACCTCTGAACCAATTTTGATGAAATTTTATACGATGTAGTTTAGGCGCTCCGGTCTATTTTCCCCGTAGGGAAGGACAAATGCAACTTTTATGCCGGAAAAAACATGAATCCGCGGGAACGCTCTAAGCTCTAAGGCTCTAACCAAATACCACAAAGCTCAAAGTTCTCGATCGTGGCATGAATGGACTGTGTTCTAAGTAATTTATTCTAACAAATCAAATGAGTAGGTATTGTTCGTCTTGTATTAGAACAGGTGGTTTGAACTATCGCCTGTAATGAAAATGAAACTTCTTGTTTGTATATATTATGTGCGAAATTCAATTTAAAGGACTTATTTTCTGGGCGATGCGATGCGGAAAACGTTGTGAGGAAAAGGACAGCATTGAAACAGAAATTTAATTAATGTACCTAAAAGTGACTCACGTGACTGAATCACGTGTTGTTCATCTACATAAGAAAGACCAAAGCAACGTTCCAACTGTTAAAAGATCAAATGGTTGAAATTTCCGCCGACAAAATTAATTCCTTTATAGGTAATTTTAATGGAACAGCCTGGACTGTATTTTCCTTAGAATTTACGAGCTTAAGGAGTAAAAAGTTTTTTGTGTGCACGTCACAATCATTCCTTTCAAGGGGTTAGTGTTCATTGG